>CM034151.1:202803213-203363994 GCA_019776745.2 Taxus chinensis
CCGAGTGTAACACATAGAAGGTGTACCACACTCTAACATGAAAATAGGATCCACAAACATAACATATCAAAACTAAGTGTGAAACCTTTTGAACCATGTGTAACTATCCTTAGAAGTCAGTATGTGAATAAAATAAAATTGAATTTAAACAATTAGAACCATGTTTAAATTATTTTTTATTTTTTTCTCAAAATGACACGTTCTAATTGAAACTATCTAAATTTATGAACTATTCTAACAATATACCCCTTTTTAGTGACAAACATTTTTTTGAATCATTAGAATTGTAGACACCTATAATTACACCCAAGCAATTTAAATACTTAAATTGCGCTAATTATCTCCTTTTCCACAAATAGACGACATATCGTCAAAAACACTCATATTCCCTCTAATTGTCGTCAATTAATTACAATACGCTAATTGATTAAGTCACCTACCTAGCTAACAGCCTAATTAACGACCTTCCATTAATTATCACTTCCTCTATCTTGATTAATTAATTATTATTAATTAATTAGTCTTCCCCTTCATTTAAACTAGTAAATCGATATTAAATTGATTTAATCCCTTTCTAATAGCTTGAATCGCACTAATATTCTTCTAAATGGCTTCTATAAGCTTACACCTACCTATTAATTAATCACCTTTGATTAATTAAAATACCCCCCAACTCCCATGACTTGCTAAACATGTATTAAACCCTTCTAAAGTAAGGTTACCTTTAATAAAGCAACCTTATCCATTCCTAATCATGTTTTACCTTTATCCCACATTTATGAGAATGTGTTGAATCCTTTATGCTTTGGGCTATATAAAGAGCCTTCCACCTACCTTTTTACTTACACCTACCTTTTTACTTACACCTAAACTCCTTAGAGAGAAAATGCAAAGCATATAGCAAAGAGACTAAGAGCCTGCACCTTGTTTTCTTGAGAGTTCATCATCTTGAAGAGTTAAGCCTCTTTCTTAAAGTGCTTGGGTCATATGGGAGGTGTCAAAAGGGTCTTGTAGCCCAACTTTGATTAGCCCCCATTCCTAGGTTCTTGGAACATTAAGGACAATTGTTTTTGATAGCCATGGTACCTACCTAGGTTCTTTCATTTATATGTTGTTAGAGAATAGAGGATATTTAGGTGCTTAACATAGTTGATTTCATAGTTTTGTATTGATAATTGTTAGCATTTAACCCTTGATTAATTCTTATCATGATGGTGTTTATAATGTTGTTTAATTCTTGTTAATTAAGACTTTTTAGGTGTTAGTCTTTGTTTACATTAGCATTAGTTTAAAAAATAACACTTGCACACATTTGGCACACCCGGTGGGACTTACTCCATTGTCCTTTGCACTTAATTTCAAGTTTTTGTAGTTAAGTTTCATTTTTGGTTACTAACCCTCTTTTACACATGTTGATCTAACTTGTTTTTCTTAACTTGTTTTATTGAGTTTACATGTGTTGAGTCTTCATTGTAGGTATAAAGGAGGTGAAGTGCTGTCAAAATTGGAATTGATGGGAAAATTTCAAGATTTCTCCATGTTTTCATTTTTAGAGCTTACTTTTTCAACATTCTACATGCTAGTTTTGTCAATTTCTTGAAAATTTTAAATTCTTGAGCATGTAGGTTAGTGTTTGATAGTGCCGAGTCTTCTATTTACATATTAATGTGGTGGGTTGCTGTCAAAATTTAATCTTGGTGAGAAAATTTCAAGATTTCATCATGTTTTCATTTTTAGAGCTTACTTTTTCATCATTCTACATGCTAGTTTTGTCAATTTCTTGAAAATTTTAAATTCTTGAGCATGTATGTTAATGTTTGATAGCGTTGAGTCTTCTATTCATATATTTATGTGATGGGTTGTTGTCAAAATTGAATCTTGGTTGGAAAAAATTGCCCATTTTGCAGATTAAGGGACGTTTTTTTGACATTTTTGAGTGCATGTCAAGTGCATACTCGTGAGCATAAGAGCATATGCGTATCCCATCTTCCGACGGCCATAAGTTTTGCTCCTGAACTCGAAATGACTCCATTTTTTTACGTTGGAAAGGTATTGAAGTTAACTATGCAATGAAAACATAAAAGTGGGATTTATACTTATAGAAATTATATGTTTTTCTGTTAGTTTAAAACTGGTCATTTTCTAACATGTCTAATGTTTTGATGAATGTTGTATTTCCATGCTTACTCAATTTAGACCAAAGCATGTGTATGCTCTTCTCTTACACATTTTGGTGATATTGAGAATCAAAAACAACTTTGATCTCTATATTTTTTAACATTGGGATTAAACTTGGAAATTTGATTATTCATTTTGCTTAAGGGAATGAACCTTTTACAAAGCATTTTTTCAATGGTCCTTTGATTTGAAGTTTTCCATTTCTATATAGTTGGGATAAATTTTGTGTATGCTCTTCTCTTGCACCTTAGGGTGATCTTGAGAATCAAAAGCAACTTTAGTCTTCATTTTATAACATTTGGTAAATTGGAAACTTCATCTTTCACTTTTGGTTTAGGGGAATGAACATTTATCAAGAATTTTGTATGGTTCATTGATTGAAAAGATTTTATTTACTTTTTAGTTGGATTATTTGTTGTGTATGCTCTTCTCTTGCATCCTTGGATGATCTTGAGAATCAAAAGCAACTCTTAATCCTCTTTTAAATAATGTTATTTTCTTGGAGAACTACTAACGCTTGAGTGCAGGACCTAAAAACGCTTGTCAAAGAAAGGAGGAATCAAAAAAAAATCAAAAACTACTAATACAGTTGTTATACAGGTTGCCAAAAGGTGTTCAAGCAAACCACACCTAATTAAACAAGATAAAAAGAACAACATATTCAAAACATTGTATTGCAGGTTTCAGAAAAGGGTACGTCCCTCTCCACTCAACTGGAACATAACCCCTTTGGCATAATGCCTTAAGCTACAACAATTGGCGTGGTTCCAGGAACCCCAAAGTAGTCCATGCAAGAGGGAACCTTATGGACGAAACGGGAAGTGCTCCGCACTACCTACTTGACTAGTGATTCCTTTGTGAGATAGCGTTACAGGTTGTCTGTTGTGGCGACCCCAGTGATAGTACACATAGACGCACTAGTTGCCTACTATTCTTGAAGGGGGTAAAGTAAAGCCGAGATACTCCCAAACTAGTCAGTGTGACTTTTTGGGTAAATCACGCTCACTCGTGGCAACTTTGTAACACCTAGGGCGAGAGAACCACCTAGGAGAATATACTTTGGCCAGGAGCCCACTTTGACCATTTTAAAATAGTGTTGAGTTGTGAACCTTCTTTTTGAGAAACATGTGACGTATTACTTTCGCCTAGTTTTTACTTGCCTTAGGGCGAGGTGAAACTCTGTCGAAGTGAGGCTAGCATTTTTCATCATTTTTCTTGATTTATTTCCTTCATATTCTTTTGACACTTTGTTGATCAAAAGAGGTGTGATTACCTTTGTGTTGCCATTTGACTGTTTCTGTCACTTTTATGTATGTTTATGCCCATCCATGTTTGTGGCTGGGTTAGTTAAACGTCTAAAGTGAGCGGAGGTGTTTTCACGTCATTTGGTAGCCATTGTGATCTTGATACCCACGTCAAGATCGTCATTGTAGTTAGGCATGGTTCATCACCATGGACTTCCATAGAGGAGTTAGCTTGTTTGTCTCGTATCATTACAATTTCGATATTTACGTCTTGTTTCTTGTAAACTCGACATAAATACCTATATTGTACGGTTACGCTGCACACATTCTTAACTATTCCTAGCTATACTTTGAGCTTTTTTTTGTTCGGTTTTATTATTACCTCGATTTCAAAAGGTGCTAGGCACTACCATTTGTGCGTGTTATATCAATAACACCTCGATATCAATACTTCACTTTCTTGCAAAGTGGGTTAACATATCTTGGTGATATTGTTGTGTCATTCGCAAATCGTAATTGGCACTTTTTGAGATATAGGTCTTAATCAGACTTGAGCTTGCTCATCGTATATCTTGATTGGGAGATCACATTTAACTTCGTGTATTTACTTACGTCTTGTTCATTCCTTTGAACTTGGCATAAGTGGAGACATCTTGTTAATCATCTGGCGTCACAAATTACTTTGAAACGTAGTCTAGGAAGTACTTCATTTGATTAAGTTTTGGTACCAAACGATTGTTTCATTGGTGACTTTATCACTCTATCACATTGGTATTCTCACACTGTTAATTTACTCTTAACACGTACATCTTGTGTTTCACTTAGGGGTAGTCATTGAATTTTGAACAAATCTACAACTTACCTTAGTGAAACTTATCACGAAAACATGGCTCCCAAGATACGTCTAGGGTTAAAGAAACAAACATATGAGGAACAACAGGCGCAAGCTTGGGAAACCTCTAACAGACAAGGGTCAAACCCATTTATCGGACACGATCTAGGACCACTATTTTCTGTAGAAAAGGAAACAGAAGAAATGGTCGACCATAGTGGAAACGAATTAGAGTCACCACGCGCGGACTTTGATTTTGACCCTACTCTACTAGACGAATTTCTTCTTAGAAACAAAGATAGAGTGTTGGCCCGGGTCATCGAATTAGGGGCCAAATTTCCCATCGAGAAGGAACCAATACTACAAACAAATGACACTACTGAGGAAGAACACCCCCTTATCAATATGGAAGATATTTTAACAGGCGGGCATGCTTCCACTTCTTACGCAGAAAATGATAAAGTGGTAGGGCATAGAATACCCCTCCTCAAAGTGCCACGAAGAAACAAAATAGAACTTGAGACAGAAGAAGAACCTCCACAGTACGAAGAGGAGGAACCTTTAGAAGAAGAGGCTATAAACCAAGCCATAATCCAACAACAAATCAGAAACCTAAGCTGATAACTTGCTTTGCTTACTTCCCATGTACAGAAAGATGTAAAAAGGAACATTCAAAAGGTAAGGCCTAAGGTTAAGATCAACGAACTCCATCGGGAAAAAAAAGGAGAAGAAGACATAGGGTACCATCATGTTTACATCCCTACTTCTCCCACTAAAGAACAATTGCTCACACAGGAAGTGTAGTCTATGAAAGTGACGCTTGTGAGCTTACAAGAGAGCAATATAGGGAGCATCAGGAAATATCAATATGAAGAGTTGTGCCCCTATCCTTTTGACAAGACAATGACCCTTCAACCCTTTCCAAAGAAATTTGATATGCAAAAATTTGAAAAAATACAAAGGAAAGGGAGACCCAAGAGATCATGTTAAAGATTTTTACATGGCATGTCAAGAGGTGTCTTATAGTGATAATTACCTTATCAGACTTTTTCCCAAAATTCTTGAAGGTCAAGCCTTAGATTTGTTTACACGCTTACCACACGGATCAATTTCCACCTGGCCAGAATTAGCAGAAAGATTCGTGCGTCACTTCTCGTATAACATAGAGAGTGATGTCACCATGGCAGACTTGTGCGGTGCCAAACAATGCCCAAATGAGACCTTCGCTAGCTTCCTCCAATGATGGAGAGGGATAGCCAATCGCTTCCCTTGTGCTTTCCCTAAAAAGCAGCTGGTCAGTATCTTCGTTCCCAATCTCAACCCAGATATCACCTTCCACCTCCAAATGCATTGTGTCTGTACTTTTGAGGAGGTTATTGAGAAAGGGATTCAGATAGAAAAGGCTCTCATTGCTAAAGGCACCCTTAAAAACCAATCTAAAAACAACCAAAGTGTCAAACCCATGGAAAATCCCAAGATCTTCAACAAAAACAAAAATGTGGTGGGAGACGGAATCACTGATTCCAAACGCGTTCAAACGGTCCAAACTGGTCAACCTTTTAAACTGACCAAGGGCCCAATTCAACCACCACCAAAATGACGAACATTCACCTCTCTCAATGAACCGTTGTCAGTCATACTAAAACAGTTGGATGTGGCCCACATGATGACCTATCCTACAACACAACCGTTTGATGACAACGCTCCCAAACCTTCATGGTATAAGGAGCATGAATATTGTGAAATGCATCGTGTTAAAGGTCATAAAATAGACAAATGTTTGTGACTTCGCCACTATATTCAAGACCTCATTGACAATGGGGAGATAGAGGTGGATAACCCTGGCCACATGTAAACACCTAACGAGAAAATGGGGATTTATAAGGAACCATTCCCCAAGCATGATAAGTCAGAAAAGGTAAAACCAGATCGGGGAGAGTCATCCCAAACCTATAAAGCCGTGAATTACTTGTATACCAAGAGAGATAACAATCATTACGATTCACTTATTGGATGTATTCGCTCCCCTGCTGACCATGTCAACACTATCCAGATTAAGGGAAAGGACTGCGCTGCGGTAACAAGGCGCACCCGCCTCGTAATTCTGGACCCCTCTCCGTCGACCCCGCATACTAGTAAGTATAACCTTTTAGAACAGCTTGAGAAGACGTCCGCTAAGATTTCGATCTTAGACCTTCTCAAGATTTCCAATGTGCATAAGGACATCCTGTATCAAACTCTTCAGGGGTCGGGAGTGCCTTTAGAAGTCAATCCTACACACCTTCAAGCTGCGGTGGCAACCATTGCCCCAAGTGAGCATCTTACTTTCAACCATAGGGAGATCCCTGCCAAGAATCCTACACATAATCTTCCCTTGTACATCGAGGTAGTTGTCACCCGCAGGAAAATCAAACGGGTGCTTGTGGACAACGGATCGGGATTGAACATCTGCACGCTTAAGCTGGTCAAACAATTGGGACATACAGAGGAAGATCTTGAGTCCCATATTATTACTATCATCGCATACGACAACATGGAAAGAGAGTCAACAGGCACCATTACGCTGCCCATGGAGGTGGGCCCCACTTGTCATCAGACAAAGTTTCACATCCTAGACTTGGAACTTCCATATAATATGCTTCTAGGCCGACCATGGATTCATGCCATGCAGGCCGTGCCATCAATGTTTCATCAATGCATCAAGTTGAAGCATGAGGGACATACGATAACAATACCAGGAGATTCAGAGCCCTTTTCTCATTGTAGAGCTCTCAATAGCTTTGCACGAAAGGGTACATATGCATGTCCCTCCACAGATATAGCTGTTCCTCTTCAGTCTAAGGCTATGGAATCCCACGTGGATTTGGATTCACTTAGTTCTTGCGCTCATGGGGCATCTACTTCAACCTCTCCATTTGATTCATGGGAGATGAAAATCCTGGAATATGGCTATGGGGAGTATAATGTACAACAAGCGCTCCTGGTGTCAGATCTCTCTTTGTCACCCAAGACTAGAGGTCGACCCAACTACCGCTTTAAGAGACCTAGAGAAGAACACACTATTGGGTCATTCCTACCTGGAGGCTTGTTAGCTGAGGAGAAGTTGCTTGATCCACCTACTACTTGGGTCTCTGAGGACACTCAGCCATCCTGTTACCAAATCCTAGAATATGAAAAATCTAGCAGAATGATGTACTCCATGGGCTACAAAGGCCTAGGATGTGGGAGGAATGAACAAGGACAAAGAGAACCAGTCCCTCTTCCACATTTCAAAACAGAAAGATACGGCATTGGGATTCGTCCTTATGGAGCGCACCCCAATGATCAAGACGTGACTTGTTCTGAGTGTGAGGATAGTTCTGATTACCTAGACAGCGATATGGATTCTTGTTGTAGCCAATATGAGGATCTGGCCTCCATGAACCTTTTTATGAATAACGTTGTCCTAACCATCACCCCCACTGAACCAACCCTTGACCTTGTATACCCTTCCCTTGTTGAATGGGACCAACAACATCACGTGCCACTAGATTTATTTGAGAATGACGAGGCTATTGCAGAGTTTATGGGCATAAGGGATACAATCCCCATTGGAGATCATAAGAAAGGTTTCTCTATCGACTTAGACACATGCGCCTACTTCGGCGAGGAGGCTGAACTTCGTGGTCAAAAAAATTTAAAGAAAAGTGAGGGAAAAAGTTCTAAAGAAAAGCCTTGGAAAAAGTCAAAGTCCAAGTCACACAGTGAAAACCTCTTTGAGGCACTGGCTGACAAACAAATAAGAAAACTGAAGGACAAACAAAGTGACCATGCCAAGGATGAAAATCTCGTGGAGACATCCTTGGATGAAGATCTCAACCTTCCTCCTGACCCTACACGTATGGAGGATTTATCAAAATTGTTAGTCGAAGAAACCATTGATGTCAACATTGGTACTGAAGAAGATCCCAAGATAGTAAAATTGGGGGCATCACTCTCAGCTAGAGAACAAAAGACGTTCACTATGTTGTTGCGAGAGTTCATTGATGTGTTTGCATGGTCTTACAAAGACATGCCCGGCCTAGATCCGACTTTGGTCGTGCACAACCTAGTCATGCACGCAGATGCCAAGCCTATCAAACAGAAACTCTGAAAGATGCATCCAAGAGTGGCCTTGTTGGTCAAGGAAGAGTTGGAAAGGTTGCTTGCAGCAGGATTCATCCGACCAATTGACTATTCTAAATGGATATCGAACATTGTTCCTATCCAGAAGAAACCTGTCGGTATCTGAATCTGTACGGATTTTAGAGACATCAATAAGGCTTGCCCTAAAGATGACTTTCCATTACCCAACATTGATATGATTGTTGACTCAACAGCAGGATATGAAATGCTATCACTCATGGATGGATTTTCGGGTTATAATCAGATTAAAATCGCTGAGGAGGACCAACACAAAACAAATTTCACAACTCCTTGGGGCACCTTCTGCTATCAGGTGATGCCATTTGGCCTTAAGAATGTGGGAGCAACTTATCAGCGGGCCATGACAGTAATATTTCATGATATGATTCATGACATCATGGAAGACTACGTGGATGACATCCTAGGAAAGTCCAAAACAAGAGAAGATCATCCTGTCATTTTGCGGCGTATCTTTGAGCGCCTGCAGGAATACAAAGTCAGATTGAATCCCAAGAAGTGTGTCTTCAGGGTGCTATCAGGGAAATTATTGGGCTTCATTGTGTCAAGATGAGGTATTGAGGTAGACCCTGCTAAAGTGTCTGCCATCACTAAAATGCCTCCACCTGAAAATATCAAGCAATTACGTAGCTTGCAGGGGAAAATTCAATCCATTCACCGCTTTATCTCATAGCTTGCAGATAAATGTCACTCATTCACCCATTTTCTTAAAAATTATGTCACTTTCATCTTGGGACCCGAGCAACAGCAAGCCTTTGCTTTGCTTAAACAGTACCTGGCCAATCCACCTGTTCTCATGCCTCCTACTCTGGGAGAACCACTTTTGCTCTATATTTCCACTACACAATACGCTATTGGTGTGCTGCTCACCCAATATGACATTAACCATAAGGAGAAAGTAGTGTACTATCTGAGTCACACCCTCATTGCCTATGAACTTAATTATCCTCAGATTGAAAAGGCTTGCTTGGCTGTTGTTTTTACCTTTCAAAAACTTCGCCATTACCTGCTGAATACTAAGACCAAGCTCATATCGAAGGTCGACCCACTCAAGTATTTGTTGTCCAAACCCACCCTTACAGGTAGAATGGCTAATTGGATCATTCTACTTAGTGAGTTTGATATAGAATTTGTCCATCAAAAATTAGTTAAAGGACAAATACTCACAGATCAGCTAGCGGAAGCACCTTTGCAAAGCACAGAGCCTTTGAGTCTGGAACTATCAGATGCCTCTTTGCTCTACATTGAAGAATCTGTCGTATGGCAGATGCATTTTGATGGATATTTTATGTTTCATGGTTCAAGTGCAGGAGTGGTCCTTATTACTCCTTCGGGTGATCCTATACTGCAGGCTTTCCGCTTGGCCTTCCCTTGCACGAACAACATTGTAGAGTATGAAGCACTCATTGCAGGGATGAAGCTGGCCATCAAGTGGAATATTCATCATGTTAAGGTTGTAGGTGATTCACAGTTAATCATTAAACAAGTTAATGATGAGTATAAGGTTAAGGATGAAAAACTCATACCTTACAAGAAGTTAGTGGAAACTCTAAAGGAGTATTTTGTGTGCATCACCTTTGAGCAGATCCCAAGAGTGCAGAATAGATTAGTGATGCTATGGAAATGGTGGGATCTATGCTTCGTATTCCACCAGGGAACAATGATATCCCATTCTTCGTAGAAAATCTACGCCAGCCCGCATATGACATGCCAGAATATTTCCTGGCTTGTGAGGTTGTTGGTCCCCATTCACCATGGTATGAACCCATTTTCACCTATCTTAAGGACAGTACATTCCCTCCCGATATCTCCCACTCTAAAAAGCAGAGCCTAATTCACCAGATAGCCCATTACACCCTTTTAGGAGGTACACTTTATCATCATGGCTATGACGGGAATCTGTTACGTTGTCTGGATGTGACGGAGTCAATCCAGGCAATCAAGGAAGTACACGAAGGAGTATGCGGAGCGCATACAAACGGAATGGTCTTGGCTAAGAAATTGTTGAGAGTAGGTTACTATTGGCCTACCATGGAAACTGATTGTTGTAATTACATTAGAAAATGTGTGCTTTGCCAAAAGTATGGAAATTTTATCCATGCTCCGTCATAGCCATTGCAACCAATCACTACCCCATGGCCATTCTCTAAATGGGGACTCGATTTAATAGGGAAGCTTACTCCTACCTCCTCTGATGGTCATACACATATCATCACAGCCACTGAATATTTTACAAAATGGGTGGAGGCCATCCCTTTAACCTATGTCACAGGAGCACAAATTTCTAAATTCATCATGAATCACATTATTTGTCGGTATGACATTCCTGCAGCCATTGTTACAGATAATGGGAAGTCATTTAAGAACAAAACTATGAAAGGTCTTTGCCAATGGTTCCAAATCAAATTGAAATGGTCCATGCCATATTACCCTCAGGGTAATGGACAAGCTGAGGCAACAAACAAGACTTTGGTCCAGGATAATGGAGAAGATGGTCAGCAAAACAGGTCACAACTGGCACCTACAAATTCATCCAGCCCTTTGGGCTTACCGAACATCCATTCGCACCCCTATAGGTGCGACACCATATTCCCTAGTGTTCGGGATAGAATCTATCATCCCCTTAGAGATTGAACTTCCCTCCCTGAGGATCTCTCTTCGAGACTATCTGGATAAAGATGAAGATTACCGAGTGGCAAGATTGGCTGAGTTGGAGCTACTGGATGAGAAGTGCATTCACACTCTTAATCACCTGAAAGTATATCAACATAGAGTCTCCAAAAACTATAACAAGAGAATCATCCCTCATCAGTTTGAGGTTGGTGATTTAGTCATGAAGGAGAACCAGTTCAACACCAGAGCGGAGCAAGAAAAGAAAGGGAAGTTTGAACCCCATTGGTTAGGACCCTATGTCATAGTTGCCAAGTATGGCACAGGGGCATACAAGTTGGCTCACCCCAATGGTGATGAGCTTTGGGAGCCCATGAATGCCATGCATCTTAAGAGGTTTTATGCCTGAACATGGTGCAAGAAAATCATAAAAAAATAAAAAATAAAATCAAACAAATTCAGAAAAAGAAAAAGAGAAAATAGATCGTCCACTTGTGAAAACCACAAAATTGTGGCACTTTGGGCAAGTCCTTGGGTGAAAACTAGTTTTCGGCGCCTCAAGAAGATTCGTTGTTCACGAGCATTCTATATTCAAAGGGTAGTTGTCTTTGGCCTGGACCTGGTTCTACCTCCGAGTTTCCTTGTGCACACCATTCTGTCCAGCCTTGATCCGGCTTTGCCTTCTTCTATTCGTCTGTGAGGGATGTGGTCTTTCGTGATTTCCCATCTTACGCTGGGGGCAACTCAATGACTTCACCTTCTTGTTCATAAGTGTGTGGCTTCTACCCTTGTATATTCCCCACCTAATGCTGGGGGCATCCACGCTTTCTTGGTTACCTACACATAGCTTTGGAAACCGTCAGAAAACACAAAAACAATAGAAAATTGTTTCGAGAAAACACAAAAACAATAGACAATTGTTTCACAAAAACCTAAACAATAGAAAATCGGTGCATGAAAAAATATCTTACAAAAATATTTACTTGCATATCCTTGTTTCCTTGCTTTGCTTGTTGCTTGTATAGTGTTTTGCGGGCTTAATTTTGATTTTTTTGTTGCTTGGGTGTACTTTGTCATGGTTGATCTTTTCTTGCTTAGAATAGATTCATTCTTTCTTGTGCATATTGTAGTGGGTTTCGACATGCTAGTGTGTTAATTCATTATTTCTTTCTTAACACATTTGGTTGTGTTTTGTTACTTGTTAATAAGGCATGGTGATTCATGGTGTATTGCATTAATTCCTGGTGTTCTTTGTAGCATCTGGCTGTGTTTCTTGCATGTGCTCTATTTTGTTATCATTCACATCACATTACCATCACTATCATCACATCTAGCATCATATATACATCATATATAAACAAAATGCTAAGTTTTACATCATGCATGTATGCTAAGCTAATCATCACATATCATATCATCAATGGGGGCAAGAGGGGTTGTGCATAATAAAAAATCTACCCCCCTTGCACCAATATCATTATATCATCCCGTCCATATACATCAAAATAACACATGAAAACAAAATTTGATATTTTCTACAGATCTATCATCTACAATCTACATCACATGTATACATTAATACATCGAAATCAGATAATACATCCATAAGCACTGAATCAAAACATGTGGGCCTTAGGGACTGGTCCCTGTGGCACTCTGGAGGATTGCCCTTGCTCAAATACTCTACCTTGGGGTGGAGGTATAGCTGCCCGTGCTGGGTCCTATGGCCTCAGTCCCTATGCCTGTATGGCACCCTATCCATCATGAGGGATCCCATCAAAAGGATCCTCGGGGTCTGGCCCCAATGCTACTACTCTGGCCTTGCACTCTGATCCATCCCATCAAACATTTAAGAGTAAGGTTGCGATACTCACAAATGGCCCCTCGTCTGCGTGCCTCTGGTACCCCTGGACTTTGTCAGCACGCCTCAAATGATCATGTTTGATCACCATCTCTCCTAAGTGCCAGAGCCTCACGGTAAGTTTTCTAAACTGAGCAGTTAAAATGAACTGATTGCGATGTTTTTACCCCCCCTGGGGGGGTATATTAACTTGTTTTTCACCGTTCGGACGACCGGGATACCCCTTTCACTCACCATTTTCTCCTCTATTCTTTGTGGAATAATTATTTTTAATTAAATAATTATTTTTCTCTTATTTTTCACTGTATTGGGGTATTTTTTGTCCAATACCCCTTTCTTCTCCCCTGGACAATTTTATTGCTCCCTGGTGATTTTTATTCTTCTTCACACTCTCGTAAATAATTATTTTTCAAATAATTATTTTTTCTTAATTTTTCCACTAAACAAGGACATTATTTGTTCATTTGTTTCTCCTTTCTTCCACCTAGGGCACTTTCTGTTGCCCCTAGGCCCTTCTTTTTCTTCTTCTCCTTTCTTTCTATTGTTTATCACGGTTCAGAAAACCAAAACAATACAAACATTTACTATATCAAAAAAATCCAAAAAACAAGGCAAAATTTTTCAAAAAAATTCTAAAAAGTAAAAAACCCTACAAAATGGTAACTTGCTTCTTACGGCTGAAACTTGTGTCTTGCACATGGTATTTTCTCCATATCCTGTTGGTTTGTCTCACATCTTCCCTGATTAATATGACTCGCGGATCACCGGATTCACAACCATTCACAAAAGCTAGCTACTTGCTTCGTCTGTACTCTGGGGCACTTTTGGTTGCCTGGTGCTGTTTCATTGCGCACAAATGCTTTTCATGGACCCCGTGTCCATTTTCATTTCCCCTTGCATGTATCCTTGCTTAGGGCATCATTTTTTAACCCTTGTCATTAATCATGAACTTGTGGATCTGTCTAGCACTGATAACAAAACATTTGTACAACTGTCTTGACCATTGTTGGGTTGGATATGTGTGTTCGTACTTGTTTTCCCTATTAGATGAGCTTGTTTCCTTCTCGTATTGCATTGCATTTTTGTATGTTGCATGGAGTTGGTACTTTCAGCAATGGACAATTGTTCACAGTATGGCTTTTCATGTCATTCTACCTTTGTCGTATGCTTATTTTTTTTAATAAGGGCCAATGATGTAGTTCCTATGGCAATATGATGACATCAAATTTGTTCCACATAAACAACGGCTAGAGGCTAAGCTCTTCTCTCCCCTCTTCCTTATTTCTTCTACACCACTTCCCTTTTCACCCCTAATTTTCTTTCTCACCGGGACATCTTGCCTCCTCCCATCCTTTTACCTATATCTCACCTTTTTCGATCGTCGATCGACTTCTTTCATCACCCCATCGACACTCGAGGGGGCATTTCTCCCTCCTACTAATTTTTCTCCTATCCCTTCAAATTTTTTCTTCCATCTACTATCTTTGAAGTGACGTCACTTATGCCACCCCAAAGAGGGGCAAATGTAGACACCTATAATTATGCCCAAGTAATTTAAATACTTAAATTGCACTAATTATCTCCTTTTCCGCAAATAGACAACATATCGTATAAAGAGATCATATTCCCTCTAATTGTCGTCAAATAATTAAAATACGCTAATTGATTAAGTCATCTACCCAGCTAACAACATAATTAACGACCTTCCGTTAATTATCACTTCCTCTATCTTGATTAATTAATTATTATTAATTAATTAGTCTTCCCCTTCATTTAAACTAGTAAATCAATATTAAATTGATTTAATCCCTTTCTAATACCCTGAATTGCACTAATATTATTCTAAATGGGTTTTATAAGCTTACACCTACCTTTTAATTAATCACCTTTGATTAATTAAAATACCCCCCAACTCCCATGACTTGCTAAACATGTATTAAACCCTTCTAAAGTAAGGTTACCTTTAATAAAGCAACCTTATCCATTCCTAATCATGTTTTACCTTTATCCCACATTCATGAGAATGTGTTGAATCCTTTATCCTTTGGGCTATATAAAGAGCCTTCCACCTACCTTTTTACTTACACCTAAACTCCTTAGAGAGCAAATGCAAAGTATATAGCAAAGAGACTAAGAGCTTGCACCTTGTTTTCTTGAGAGTTCATCATCTTGAAGAGTTAATCCTCTTTCTTAAAGTGCTTGGGTCATATGGGAGGTGTCAAAAGGGGCTTGTAGCCCAACTTTGATTAGCCCCCATTCCTAGGTTCTTGGAACTGTCATCACCAATCCGTCACTATGATAATTCTCCACCGGGAACTCTTCGTGCTATGATTATTTACTAATGCACAACCTTTATTTTGGATGATGTAATCTGGAAACACAACAACAAACATAACACAAGAATACCATAGACTATGATACGAAGGAATGATGACAAATCTGAAATATAAGTGTAAATTATAATATCAACATGAAATTGTTACAATCTCACCCATGAGGTACTTCAAGTGTTACTGACTTCACTTGCCTTCCAACAATAACTATGGGAGAAACTTCACAATTACACCTCTTAATGGTTTCTTTAACACACCTTCAAAATGATGGCTTCCTTTACACACTTACTCATACAATATTTCTCACTACTTCCTTCTATGCTAAATGAGGGGGGTGGCCTCTTTATTTATAGAACTTCCAGGCTTATCCATCTTATCTCTAAGATAGGATAAGAAATCCACTCTGACGAATCATATTCCATACCTTAACTCTTATCTATACATGTAAGCTTATCTTTTAAGATAAGATAAACCTTATCATTTCACATGGGTTCCACATTTTTAGACTTTTTACAAATAAAATACACAAAATATTTATGACCTCACTCCTTGTCCTTATTACCAATATAATATTTCTAATTCCTAATCATGTAGACCCTACCTCTCTACTTACCCCAACTTTGACATTTTAACATTACCGGACCACTTACGACAAATATTTACTTTTTACCACAACATTCCTATTGTAATTTTGACTATTACCATACTATACATTATTGGCGGCGTCGTACTGGCAGCGCCGTTATCTTCTATCGGACGCTACTACTAATTATACTTAACAACATCCTATTCCTAATACATACATTAATGAAATAGAAATTATGGAGGAAAATTTTAGTGTCGACATCTTCCCCCTTCCTAGCTTCTACTCCATCCTCAGAGTAGACTATTCTGGTGCTTGGAAAATCTTCAATTTGTCGTGGTTGACCCATGTCGTAATGGGAGTGCCATCTAATTTCTCCAATCGATACATACCACTTTCATGCACAACTGCTATTTTGTAGGGCCCCATCCATTTTGTAAGAAGTTTTCTCTGTCTTCATTTTTTGTATCTGGAATCATATACTAGAACCAAGTCATTCACATGAAATGGAGACCAACGGATATTTTGATCAAAGTATTCCTTCTGCTTCATTTTCTTCTTATAGCTTGTATCCTTCACTATTTCCCTCATTTCCTCTAGCAAATGAAGATGCACCAACCTTTCTTTTACTGAATCACTTTCATCCATCCTTTCATTTTTCATAACTCTCACAGTGGGAATATCAAACTCAATAGGAAGAACTGGATCAATGCCATAAGCCAACTGAAATGGGGAGTATCTTGTTGCTAACTTTGATGTTGCCCTATATGCCCACAATGCTGCATGAATCTTTTTATCCCACTTATGTACCTGCAAGGCTGCATCTTTTGCTAGAATTTGACACAACACAAAATTTGTTCGTTCCACCTGTCCATTTGTGTTTGGCTTGTATGTTGTTGCCTTCCTGTGCTTAATAGAAAACTTATTGACTAGGGTTTCTACCACCTCATTAATAAAGTGGCTTCCTTGATCTGTTACAATTTCTAATGGACAACCAAATCTGGTGACAATGTGTTCATATATGAACCTTGCCACTTCATCCATGGAAGTTGTTTTCAATGGCCTAGCTTCAACCCACTTGGTTAAATAATCTGTGGCAACTACAATATACTTATTTTGGCTTGGGGTAGTTGGAAGTGGACCTACAATATCTATTCCCCACTTTTCAAAGGGACCAAGTGGAAGAATAGGGCATAATGGAGCTGATGAAGTCTTACGGTTACCATGTGTTTGACAAATATCACATGTCTTACAATAATTATAACAATCTCTAAAAAGAGTGGGCCAGTGATAACTTACATCCAAGATCCTTCTTACTGTAAGTTGTCCAGAGAAGTGTCCTCCACATGTACCATTATGGAATTCTTCTATCAGCTCCTTCACTTGATCACGTCCAACTGCCCTCTTGTACTGTCCATCAGGTCCTATTTGAAATAATACTCCATGCAGAATAGAATATGGACGACTGGCTTGAGTAATCTTCCTCTTAGTCTTTGCATTGGCACCATCAGGAAACTTGAATTCATTCAGATAATTCTCAAATATCTATGTATTCACTAGGGATTGTGTCAAGGGATAACAATGCTGCATCTGGGAAATCATCATCATCACAAGATGAACCTAAACCATCATAGGCTCGAGAGAGTGCATCTGCATTGACATGCTTCTTTCTTGGCCTATCTATAATATCAAATTCAAATTCTTGTAGAAAAATTATCCATCTTGCTATCCTCCCTGATGGGTTAGGCTTATTGACAATATATTTTAGAGCCTGATGATCTGTCACAACTATAAATTTCTGCCCTAGCAAGTAATTTCTAAACTTCTTTACAGAAAAAATGATAGCTAGAGCCTCTTTTTCAGTTACAGTATAATTTACCTCAGCACTGCTCATTTGTCTGCTCCCAAAGTAAACTGGATGATCATTCCCATTTTCATCCTTTTGGCTCAGAGTACTTCCTAGTGCTGTGTCTGAGGCATCAGTATACACAATGAATGGCTTTCTCCAATATGGATTCTTTAAAATAGGTGAAGATGCCAGGGCTTCCTTCAGTTGTTCAAAAGATTCATGCGCCTTATTTCCTAGTTCATAAGTAACATCCTTCTTCAAGAATTGGGTTAGTGGCTGTGCAATTTTTGAGAAATTCTTGATGAACCTTCTATAGTAACCCACATGGCCTAAAAATGATCTCAACTTACTTCTATTCATAGGAAATGGTAACTCTTTGATTTTTGAAACTTTATCAGGATCAGTACCAATACCATCTCTAGATACAACATGCCCTAACAAAACACCTTTAGAACATCCAAAAACACACTTTTTAGGGTTTAATGAGGCTTGTGCTTCATCTAACCTTTGAAATATTGTCTCCATATGGTGCAAGTGGTCCATCTTGCTCCCATAGATGCAAAAATCATCTAGAAATACTCTGATGAAGTTCTCAATGTAGGGTTCAAAAACCCTATTCATCAAGCGCTGGAACGTTGTCTGGAGCATTACACAACCCAAAAGGCATAACTCTATAAGCAAACATTCCCCAAGGAGTGGTGAACGTGGTCTTCAGCTGATCTTTCTTTGCTATACGAACTTGGTTGTATCCGCTATATTAATCAACAAAACTATAGCACTCCTGGCTAGCTACTTCGTCTAAGATCTTATCTGAGAATGGAAGAGGGTAATGATCCTTCTTTGTTGCCTTATTGAGATTCCTATAATCAACACAAATGTGTAGCTTCCCATTCTTTTTTATTGAGATCACAATGGGAGAAACCCATTCTAAATTCTCCACAGCAAATATGAATCCTACATCAAGCAACTTATTTATTTCTTCTTTTACAGTCTTCGAAAAATTAGGATTCATTCTATATGACATTTACTTTATGGGCTTAGCACAATCTACTAGCTCAATAGAATGTTCTACCCAACTTACTTGACAGAGTTCCTTGTAATCAAAAGTGAATAGGTATATGTACCTTCAAAAGAGTTGGAGGTAGAATTCTTTCTCACTCTCCATCACAACATCACCAATCTTTATTTGTTGGAGACGATCATCAATTTCTTCTTCAGATAATTTTATGGGTTCATGAGTCGGTGTGACTGGAAGGATATCCATGACCAAAACATCAACCTCACTTTCTTCATCTTTTGTGTCCACTTCACTGGTACTAGAGTAATCAGAGGATGTCCAATCATCAGTTTCATTCACTTGAATCCACAGGTTCTGTCTTATGATGTCGAGGCATCATGTTTATCTTCACCCTCTCTCTACCACGTCCAAGTGTCATGAAGCCTTCATTCCAATAGTTTCTTGCATGAACTCTCCTTAGCCATGGTCTTCCCAACAACATTGGGTACGCAACAGTACCATTTTTCATCACCTGAAAGTCTACCACACATACAATACCCATAACAGATATTGCCACATTTGAAACTACACCTTCTGGTTTAGTTTTTCCCTTATTTAATGACCTTAACATAAGTGTTGAGGGGGGATCAATTTTTAAACCCAACATATTCATTACAGACTCGATCATTACATTAACTGCAGCACCTCCATCAACTAAGACATCATGAATTGAAATACCATTACATAATACCTCAGTTTGTGGAGCGTAGGGATCCACCTCTGCCTCCAAAACAGGGACCTCAACCTCCTTCCTTCATCGAGCATTGAGTCCACTTCACAGCTCCCACCTCTTCTCAGAAGACATAGCCAAGAGTTGACCATATATAATATTTGCAGGCCTTTTGGAAAAATCTTCTAAGATGAGAGTATGGTCCTTGTCCCTGTGAAATCAGAAAATCATGCACACCCAACTTTCTTCTCTTATGTTTCTTACTAGTTTCTCCTTTCATCTTCTTAGGATCATTTCCATATTGGTTATATTTTTCTTTCTTTCTTTTTGTTACAAACACATCTACTTCATTATTTATGCTCTTATCTACTACATCAAAAGAATTCACAGGTGCTTTTCCTTTATCATTATCTCTTGTACCAAATGTATAAGCTCTATCTATACAATTATACTTATAATGACATTTTTTTATAACAACCATAACATACAACTTCAGAAATATTTCTTTTTGGACCTCTATCTCCTCCCTGAGAACTAAATTATTTTCCTTGAAGAAGATTAATAGTTAACTAGACCCATCTTCCTGAGTAGAACTTCATACTCAGTAGATGTACTAGGAGAAAGATTTGTGCTCACCGAGAGTGGTTGTGGATTTTGGTCTAAAGGTGTTGGTGTAGGCTCTACCTTAGCAACAATTTCTTTTGGGCTCCTCTTCCATGCTTTCTTCTTGCCTTCTTGCAATATCCTTTGCTTGTTCAATGGTAGCTGGGCGGTCATACTTCACTTGTTGTCTAATCTTTGGCTTCATCCCAAGAATGAAATTCTTACAGAGGAGATTATCTACGCCATTCATCAACCCATCCGCTAATCCTTCCTTCCAGATCTGGGCATCGAGCTTCCTCCTTAGCTCTAGAACACGAGCATGATAATCCCTTATCTTCTCCTTCTCTCCTTGGGATAGCTTTGTGATATCGATCATGAGATCTACATATTTCTGTTGTTTACCAAATTATTCAAGAAAACTTTCAGTTAATAAATCCCATAAATTTTTCACATTATCACCTAGTGTTTCAAACCACCTCAGGGTTGAACCATCCAAAAAGGTAGGAAAAATTTCAGTCCATTGTTCCCTTCTTATAAGGCCATTACAAATACAAGATCATTTAAACTCTTGAATGAAAAAGGAAGCATCTTCATTAGAGTAGACTGAAAAAAATAGGAATTTTCCCCATTTTCAAAAATAACCACAGTGAAATACCAACCCACAAGTACAATCAACAAGACTTATGTGCACAAATAAATGGAATCACTATAATAGAAAATAGAAATGACTACGGTAAAATATGGTAAAACTTGATTTACTGGGGCAAAAACTGACTTTACTGTGGTAAACACTATTCACAGTAAAAAGTGAAGTTACTGCGGTAAATACTATTCACGGTAAAAAGTGACTTTACTGTGGTAAATACTATTCATGGAAAAAAGTGACTTTACCATGGTAACTACTATGCACAGTAAAAACAAGGTTACCCTCCAAATGTTTTCTGACTAAGTGGGAATATCTCTCCAGAAAATCCACCAACAAGGAATGGTCCTGACAACGGAACCAAAATGTCATCACCAATCCGGCACTATGATAATTCTCCACCGGGAACTCCTCGTGCTATGATTATTTACTAATGCACAAATTTTAGTTTGGTGGATGTAATCTGGAAACACAACAACAAACATAACACAAGAATACCATAGACTATGATAAGAATGAATGATGATAAATCTGAAATATAAGTGTAAATTATAATATCAACATGAAATTGTTACAATCTCACCCATGAGGTACTTCAAGTGTTACTGACTTCACTTGCCTTCCAACAATAACTATGGGAGAAACTTCACAATTACACCTCTTAATGGCTTCTTTAACACAACTTCAAAATGATGGCTTCCTTTACACACTTACTCATACAATATTTCTCACTACTTCCTTCTATGCTAAATGAGGGGGGTGGCCTCTTTATTTATAGAAATTCCAGGCTTATCCATCTTATCTCTAAGATATGATAAGAAATCGACTCTGACAAATCATATTCCATACCTTAACTCTTATATGTACATGTAAGCTTATCTTTTAAGATAACATAAACCTTATCATTTCACATGGGTTCCACCATTTTTAGACTTTCCCACAAATAAAATACACAAAATATTTATGACCTCACTCCTTGTCCTTATTACAAATATAATATTTCTAATTCCTAATCATGTAGACCCTACTTCTCTACTTACCCCAACTTTGACATTTTAACATTACCGGACCACTTACGACAAATATTTACTTTTTACCACAACATTCCTATTGTACTTTTGACTATTACCGTACTATACATTATTGGCGGCGTCGTACTAACAGTGCCGTTATCTTCTATTAGACGCCACTACTAATTATACTTAACAACATCCTATTCCTAATACATACATTAATAAAATAGAAATTATGGAGGAAAATTTTAATGTTGACAGAACCGTCTTTTGCTTGACGGACTGTCCATTCTTAGATAGCAATAATCATCAAATTCATTGCTGCAATACTCCCCTCCATTATCTGACCTGAGACATTGTTAGACTTAAGACCTGGATAGTTCAGGTTCTCTACCATAGGCTTTCCATTTAACAAAAGTATTAAATACATCAGATTTGTTTCTAATACAATAAACCCTTGATTAACTTTCTTATGTTGCATCATCAATATAAAGCTAACATAATAACTTGTTAACCCCCAAGACTATGATACCTGTTAGTCTTGGCCCCCACACATCAAAATGTACCAGCTCTAACTTACAACTCTTTCTTCGTAGGTCCAACCTTGAAAGAAACCTCACTCGCTTAATGTTTCCCATACTATGCAGTTCTCACATAATATCTAAAACCTGTTTTTGTATATCCAAGAAAATTCTTCATTTATGATGAACATATAAAAACTTATGGCTCATATGACCGAAGCCTATAGTGCCATAATGTTGTATCTTGCATCTGAAGCCACAAGATATACAATCATGCAGTACAAATCAGTGGATAAATACAAGAGTTCCAACTTTCTTACCTCTAAGCCACCACAAGATGCACCCTTGGCTAGACCTTCCATAGAGGTAGTTGTACCAATATCACAGTACAACCATCACTTCCCAATTGCCCGCCGACTAGTCAAATGTAGTCTCCTTAATGGATAGGAACTAGTGATCTGACATCCATTGTAAGTAGCCATGTATTCCCATTCTACATCTTAACCTGAATGTGAACCATTTTCCAACTATACTTGTACATAGGCTCATCATGCACCAAAATAACATGACTTTCCAAAATCCCCTTAAACATAATCAACAAAATGAAATGCCTATGTGGAGTAGCATGATAGAAGATATTCCACCTAAATCTAGAAACCCAAGATTCAGTAATATTATAGTCAAAGAAAGAATCCAATAAAGCAATCTGATCATACATTACCCGTATGCCACATTATGCCTCCTTGTTTTCTAATCTAGTTGTTTCTTCTTGTCCCAAAGCTCCCAACAGTCCTTCTATTGCATGCCCGTACTTTCCACATGTTCCAACATATCAATCTTGCTCAATATGGATATTATGACCTTACTCCGATCTTTCGATTTTCCACGGTTTCCTCTATTCTTCTGTCTCTCTCTAGTTTCCACCGTCAAAGAATTCCCTGAAGTAGAAGATTCCCTAGAGCTTTTTCTTCGCATTTCCTCGCTTAGAATCACCCCTACAACATCCTCAAACTTCAACTTTGAGTTAGCTAGAACCGAGTTGCTTACCGCCATTACCAGGCTATTCCAACTTTCAGGTAAAGAGCAAAATTAATAAAGCCCTAACATATCTTCATCAACATTATTATTGTAACTGAAGCTAGCATAGTTCACACACTGTATTGAAATTAATTTAAATGATCTGCTACTGAACTATTCTCAGATATCTTCATAGTAAACAATTTTTTCATTAAATTAATATCTTGTTAGAGACAGATGGTTTTTCAGTATAACTTCCCTAATGCATCTATTAGATCTTTTGTAGTCTTTTCCTTTGAAACATTAAATAATAGTTCGAAGATGCAAGACTACTTTTGAGCCATGATCATATCACATATGATGCCTTCCAATCCAACAAATCTCATTACACATCTGTCATACTCGAGGGTTTATTCACATTCTCAGAAAACGGCATGTATTAATGGATCCTTCTGATAAACCTTAATCATATCCATCTGCATCTGTCCAAAGACTGAAATTCTACCTATTGAAGACCTCCATGAAGCAGCTATGCAAATGCCTAATGATCTAAAGATAAAACTTTTCCTGATGGATTCAACACTTTAGGAATTCCATAAACCAGGCTCTGGGATACCAATTAGTTAGGAAAGACCTTTAATAGAATCTAATGCTTGAATAATTCCTCAGAATCGCAATCCCTAAGAAGTATGAATAGAAATTAACAAGGAAAACATGAAATATGCAAAACACGAAGACAAGGATTTAACGTGAGAAAATCACCCAATGTTGGTGGCTACATCCACTCTATTGAACACTCTGCTACAAGATCATTATTATAAGCCAACAGTCTTCTACAATTATGCAATCTGCTACCAGATCTTGTTTGGAGCTACACTCAACAAACTTCATACAGGGACACTTCACACCTGAGATTCAAAGCACATCTGTAATGCATTTGCTTGTATATGTATCATATGCATAAGACCATATAAACTCAGACAATATGCTTAAGCAGTTTGATACAAAACCGTGGGTATCAGAAATCCTATGGGAAAAAAAACGTGAGTATCAAAACAATGGGTATCCTTGAAAAACCATGGGCCCAAAAAACAACCCATAACGGCTTTACCCATTACCCATGGGTTAATAAACCACCCATGAAAAATTGCTTTTGGGGGCTTCGCCCCCGAACCCCCTTGACCCGCTCACTGGCGAGTGGGACCACCGTAAAAATACCCGAGGTAACACATTTGGGAAAGTGTACCACACTCTAACATGAAAATAGGTTTTCCACTATCCCATAACACTCCTATGTCCTTGCGTGAGACTTAAAGGCTTTATTTGATTTCCTCTTGTATTTCTCAGGCATGGAAAAAGTCTTGATCTTGTTCGTTGAATTTATCTACCCACTTAGCCCACCTGCGCAGGTATTTGTATGGGCTTGTTGTTTAGATGAATCAAATTCTTTCACCAATGCGTGGGATGTGAAAATGACAGTTCGCAATGCCAGTGTAATGCATGGATACTTTCTTTATAACTTGTGGTTCCTTCATTCAATGGCAAAACCTACGCAAATGCTATATGAAATCTCTTCCTTCCTACGCTTCACAATGGCATTTG
Organism: Taxus chinensis; assembly: GCA_019776745.2. Classification (NCBI taxonomy): domain Eukaryota; kingdom Viridiplantae; phylum Streptophyta; class Pinopsida; order Cupressales; family Taxaceae; genus Taxus; species Taxus chinensis. The sequence continues at coordinate 202,828,012 of CM034151.1, forward strand.
CCAGTATTGTGGGATGTGATAAAATATTATGTCAACATGGTCAGAAGATATTTAAGAAGCAATCGGAAAGCGTCGCACTTTTTCTATTTCCAACGAGTCCCTAATGGAGGAAGTCTATGAGGATTAATCCAGCTTCCTCTCTTTCCGGGTAGTGGAATTAATCACCAGAGAGGAATATGGGGAAAGCTAGACAGCCTTTGCCAATGGCTAGAAAATGGCAAAGTGGGTTAGAAATCTCCATTTACATTTCACCCATGTGGGAAATTGGGACTATTTGTCTTGTTCCGTTCCTGCCAATCCATCCATTTGGCAAAATTGGTGAGAAAAGCTTCCCACAAGCGGGATTTCTTATAGGATAATGATTCTACTAGGAAAGGGGGAAATCCGGGTCACTCGGGATAGCCAATGTTGGCATTACCTCAGCAATTTTGGAAGCCATAAGCTTACTTCACATCCAGTGCAAAAATAAAAAAATGCTGTCTGAATGAATTTCAATTAATATTTATTTAATTAACATCACTGGCCAAGTTATTAAAAGCTTGGAATTTTATCAAACAAAGAGCAATTAACATAATTATTAATTAATCTAATTTTAATGGCCATTTTAATGCAATTTAAAACTTGGCGGGAGGAGTTCTCGCCCGAAAAGGACGAAACGAAGACTCTTGAAACGATCACAAGTTAAGGAGAACGGTCGTCATGAGGGTGATAAACCATTTGCAAAGTAACACTTTTGAAAAATGTGTCAAAATTTCCATTTTTTATTAATTTTACGAAGTCAAAATTGGTTGATAACACTTTCGCAATGGGCTATCTCTCAACCAAGAAATCTCTTTGGTGGTCGTCTGATTTACCAATCCCAAGATCAATGCCTTGCAGAGGTCCCGGGAATCTCCAAGCTCAAATTCTTCAAACACAGAATTCATACCATCGAGGATTTTTTTTGTAAAAACAAGCAATCCTGGTTTGTCTTGGCCTGGAGTTTAAAAACTCTGTCTCGAGTTCTCCAACCATGATCAGGATACTTTTAATATTGTGATCAATTCATATTCCTGATCACATGCTGCATAAGATTGTTGTGCACTCTTCTCGCCCTTGGTGGACAGATTGGAAGTGGTTCGTTGATACTCCTTTCTGTAACTATAAAGCCAACAAAGGCTATCGGTGGCTCTCACCCCATTTGCCCATGGTGGACAAACTCAACACTCACTGGGGAATTAACACCACCCCTTATTGATGGGGTAGATGATTTGAGACTGTTTGGACTATATGTGTTGAGCCCAAATATTGCTCATTTTCTATGGTGTATTCTTCACCAAGGCCTTCCTATTGGGGCCCGTCTTGTTCAAATTGGGATTCCGGCTCCCAAATGTGTCTTTTGTGGGCATCTAGAAATAATTATGCATGTTTTTCTGGTTCTATCCCAAAGCTCAAACTGCCTGGAACTGGATCCATACTTTTTTCTTTCCTGTCCTGGCCCCACTATTTCACTTGGCAACATATCCTCTTGGGAGACAATCCCAAACTTTTGCCCTTTGTTCACCCAAATTTGGCATGTCTTCAGAGGGGAGATTTTATTTTGGATATGGAAAGAAAGGAATGCTTTTTTCTTTTCTAATTTTGTAGTTGATTAGTCCTTCTCGATTTATAATAAATCTATGGTGATCTCCAATGTGCTTCTGCAGATTCAAGTTCAAGCGAATAAGGTGGCGTTTGGAGGTGGACCACCTCCAGAATTTATTGTGACACTTAGGGGAAGCCCCATATAATGTTTCTCGGGTGCCTCCCTCTCCCACCAGGTTTTCCTAGACTATCCACTCGTGGTGACCGACGTAGCAGATCCCAACGTTGATAGTTCAGTCGCTCCTGTCTATTCTCTTGAGCTGAACCATCAACACAACCATTCACTTGGGCACCACCGTGGTCAGGGCTCGCCACCGCATTCCTCGGCTCACCAAAAAGTCTGGGGCTCACCACCTCGGTAACACCTTGGGTGGGGTTCTCCTCCTTGATCATTGGCTCACCAATAGGGTTGGGGTTCTCCCTCTGCCACTTCTCAACAGGCTGCCTGACATCTGCCGCCACCCCTACTTGCTAATAGAAAATTTCCCCTGCTCAGCTTAGCCATTCCTACACATGGGGAAATATATTTTGAAGAAGAGTGTGCTGATGGCTGGGGGATTCCTAACATTGGCAAGGATTTACCTAGTTTGGGGTGACCGGATGATCAGGATCCACCTACCTCGGGCATGTTTGTTGTTGTTGCCTGATTTTTTCTTTGTTTTTTGCCAGGATCAGTTTTTGGTTCTCTCCCTAGGCTTGGCCTAGTTTGAATTTTGGTTTCCTAGTCTCAGCCTAGTTTGTTTGTGGTTTTGGGGCGTGCTCTCATACCACCCACTTTTTTTTAAAAAGCTATATTGTATCTTATTGCATTAATATAATATAAGATCTTTTTTATAAAAAACCCAAATGATATACTTTAATATTGTATTTATTTTCCCGGGTTGTTTTGGAAAGTATATGGATGATGATATCTAGAAATATGTCATATGTCCTTTCACTTGATTTTCTCCACTAGAAATTGTGCCATGAGTATTCTTGTAAGTGTTAAACTTTTTTTTCATGCACCAAAAAACCATTACATTCTAAGCTATATTTTCACTATCCATTTTAAGGTAATATCTCCTTCTGTTATGCCATGCATTTACAATGTAATCTATCCTTGCACAGATGTATTATAGCCTCATAAATGTTATTACCTTTACATGGAAACTTTATCTAGATACACTAGACACACATGCTACTAAATTATGTATGAAAATTAAAGTAATAATGATATAAGAAACTTTCAGTAGTAAAAAATATTAAACATAATGTACATTAAAATACAAGCTTCTAAAGGTAATCCAAATAGGGTGAGGGGAAGAGAGGTCATCCTAAATGCTCACATTGAATTGATTTATTCCTTTTTAAACCTCTTGGCAATCATAGTAACCATTATAGTGAGGCCCTATCTTCAATTATAGGTCTAAGGATTCCTTAAATCCTTAATATAAAAAATATTATAATGGATGGAGATTATCTCAATATTATAAATAACCTAAATAAAAATTATCCCCTCAATTTGATAGTTAGAAACATGTTGGAGGAAACCTAACATATAATCATATCATTTGAAAATGTTTTAATATCACTCATGTATTGGAACAAAAATAAGTAGGAAAATGGTTTTTCCAATTTGAGAGTTAAGCTTACTGTTTTAATAATTTGGAGATTGAATCATGATGTATCAAAAAAACATTAATTGTAATCTAAATTGTAATAAGGATTTTAATATAGGAAAATATGGTGATCTGAGATTATTAAAGCTAACATATGAGGAGGGACTTATCACCTCCCTTCAAACCACCACCTCTCATAGTCCTAAATGATGGCATGTTATTTTCTTGCTAATTGTGGTATTGGGTATCTATCTTATCAAAGACAAAGACAATCCTAGATTTGAGATTAATATTTTGAGAATTATTCACACCTTAGAGCTATGTAAGGGCCATATTGGAGGATATTTTGTTAGAATATATATGATACCTTTTGAAGGCCTCAAGAAAAATCAAATATTATGGAAAATTATTAATAACTGTGAGATAAGAAATCATATTGAGATAATTAGGAGTTCTAACCCCATGTTGACTATGGATTCTCTAAATCTTGGAGAGATATGAAGGTTTCCATGACGGATTTAATGGTGAAAGTGTTGGATATCTTATAGCTAGAGTTTCTAGCATGGATATGGAGGGATTGAAGCTTTTCAAAGATAAAAGGAAAAAATTTAAGGATATTAAGTTATTATTTAATACTAATGAAATATTTGTAAGCATTGAAGATGGTGTCCTTCATTCTTCCCTTTTAAATTCATGTGGTAAATTCATTAAGGTTATTACATAATTAATATGTGAGTTTAGAAGATAGATTCAAAAGTGTTTTCCATATCATTTATTTATCATTATTCACTTAAGAAGGAACATGGATATGAGTATCCATTTTTACCTTCTTATATCTTTAGAGTTTATTATTATAGATTATTATGATGATAACTCTGAAATTACTAGTCACCTGTCCCTTTTTTAGTTAATCTGGTTACCGAACCAATTTTTTCTTTTATGGTCTTGGGAAAGACTAGTAGTACCTTGCAAAATAATAAACACCCTCTAAGTGCTAGATTCTAGGCTGCATATAGCATTATATTGTAAACCCTTTCCCCAAATGTAAATGGGAGGAATACCTTGATTTAAAATGTTCTCTGTAGATATAATCTTATACATTCCTCTATTGTTGTAGAAAAAGGAAAATATTTACGATGAGGAAGGTGAAGATGATGTGGAATAAAATGATAATAATGAGGATGGTAGAAGTTTGTTATTGTTTTTAGACAATAGAGAGACAATTTTTTTAGAAGAAATAGTTGAATTTTATTAGATTACTAAAGTTATGATGCAGGAGCATCATTTTTTCTCATTCAACAAGGTCAAAATTGTAATTGCAGAGTTAGAGGAGGTTCATTAAGTCTACGATAAGCCTTTGTTAGGCACTAGAAGCATGTTCTTAGAAGGTTACGATGCTGGTAGATTTTACATCCAAAACATTAAATTTGAATTTGAATGCATCTTGTTATGTAAATTAATAAGGATAACACATCTTCAAAAGTGTGTGTCATGGTGAGTTGTTATGAACTTCTTGTGAGTTTGCAACATAAATTATGTAGTTTTGATCCTGAGATATTAGTGGAATAAAAAAGAATGTGTAGCTAGGTTGGAAAAAAATAGTCTACCTTTTTGGGTATGTATGGTTGAGAGAAAATATGGGTAAGTGCACCAAGTTGGGGGACAATTAAGTGGACATCAAATCCTGAATTTTACATTAAAAACAACAAAACATCAAATTTAGTCTTCCGTGGACTTGAACCATGCCGAAAAGTAAAAAATATGTCATAAAAATGGTACCATTGCGTAGGGGAGACTGTTAGCTTTGTATAAATACTGATTTTAAAGTGAATAGAATAGGATAAATATCATTTTATAATTTTTTACTAATAGTAGGTCTTTAAGACACTTTTTCCCGTGAATGTTTATGTCTACATTTAAGACTGCAAATTTTGTTTCACTTATCAAAATGTGATAAAAATTATACCATCCCAACCATGGTGAAATTATATACATGTTCAAAAAAAAAATTATTTGATTTCAATAGTTTTTGATGAAGTTATGGTAGGCAAACGGAAAGTGCTCTGTTTTCTTTATATTTTCATACCACTTTCACGGAAAAAATCATAAAAAATAAAATATAGCTAAAAAAAATACTAAATAAAATCCATCCCAACATAGATAATGGCATCTAACTTCTCACTAAAGGAGAAAAATATATATCAATTATTGGTCATCCAAATCATGGGCAAACGAACTATAATCTTATAGGCGTTTTAAAAAAAAAATACCAAGTCATTGAATTTTGAGTTTTTAATATAGCTAATCTTTTCCATTTTTTTAAAAAATTAGTATTTTAGAAACTAGATTCTAGATGCTACGATTCATATTAATATAATTTTTTCTAATTTTGAGTGTATGTATTGCTAATAATCCCTACAAGTTGATATTATGTTGTTATTTGCAATATGACGTCCACTTATGACCCCTTTTTTGTCCCCCAACTTGTTGCACTTACCCATATAAATAAATAGATGGTTTTATATACCTGGTCAAGAAATAAAATATCTGGATCATTATGAAGTGAATGTGATGAATTCAAGGATCAATCAATTATGAACATAATAGATTTTTTTTACTTCTGCAAGTTGTATGTGGATGAATGTTGGTAGGATCAAACATGTATGTAAGAGTTATTGATAGTAATTGATAATACAATAAGATTTAATAATTCCTCCATTTTTCTTCTAGCCTCATCATTTATGTTACTAATAATTCCCAATTCTTAAGAATATTATTTTGAGGATTAAATGATTATTTTTGTAAGTTTCCTTTTATACTCAATCTATATTGTGTTAACCACACTCTGTTTTGACAAATGTTTATTGTATATAATGATTGAAGCAAATTTAGCACATGGTTATTAAATAATAACATTACATTAGATTTAGACATAGATCAAAAGTTTGGGTTTGGAGTTTGAAACCTTGATTAGACCAAGTTATTGAATTTTACTTCTTTTGGGTACTTGGAAATGCTCCACCAGGGTTTAAAAACTAAAGTTTTCATATCTTGTATGTAATTTGGTGATTGAATCCAATTTTTTTTTGAAAGGACTAAAAAAGATTCAAGAAGAGATAAAAATGGTTTTGGTTGATTTCAATAAGTTTGGAAGAATTTATAGTTGACAGAGTTGTCTGTGTTGTCTCAAAGACCTAATACGATCTAAATGGGATATGAATAGGAGTGAACTAGGTCTATTTTGTAAAGAGACATCCTGAATGATTTTAGACACACGTGTAATTTCCAAATGGGCATCTAATAATACTTAGATCATAGATTAATAACCTATGCATCAAATTTTATTGTTAAATTCCTATTCAGGTAGGGTTACTAGTAAAACATAGTAGAGTTGAAGATTTTTCTCAAGAACTCCATATTGAAGATAAAAGTTTCTTCCATTATCTTGTGGAATAAATTTGTAGATGTTTTTAAACCCTCTAAATTTAGTATTTGTTGCAATAGATAAAATTGGATAATTTGATGCATGCTGGCCTATATTGTTTGAGTACATTCCAAAGGTAAAAAGATCACTGTTTAATAGAAATAACAAATAGTGTCTATCTAGTTTGTGCATCAAAGTGTGGTATCCACGAAGCTTAGATACTGAGATCTCAGTAAAAGAAGTCAAAAAATTTAATAAAATCAAGATGGGTATGCAAGTAATAGGTGGATGAAGGACATAGCCTACTAAGGATATGATAATGGAGAAGATAAGTGGGATTAGAATAAGACCACAATAAGTATAAATAACTAAAAGGATGGGAAATTATATAAGAGAAATTAGTGATAGAGAAGATGAGGCTAGAAGAGGGGAAGAAATGGTAGTATAAGAGGAAACTGTAGAGGATAGAATTACCAAAGCACTTGTAGGAGATACTTCTAAGCCAAAAATGGAGGTTCCTATCTAAATGTGGAGGATTTGATTGATTGGATCAATTCCATAGACAAATAATTTGAGTATGAGAATGTAAGTCATGATATGAAAGTGAATTTTTCTATCACTAGATTGAAGTGTCATGCATCGCTTTGGTGGGATGGATTACAAGATGAGAGGATGAGAAAAACAAGCCCAAGATCATAAATAGGGATAGGATGGTGGACAAAATATAAGCAAATTATTTTTGGACGTAGCCCACAATAGGTGAACCACGTTAAATCTTGTCTTGTCTTATTTTTTGCATTTCTTATTTATGCTGTTATATTTTTGCAAATACAGATCTACTAAATAGTTTCCTACTACTGTGATTTGAGGAATTATTTCTGCATATTTTTTCTCTAATTCCTAACATTTTGTGGGATGGATTACAAGATGAGAGGATGAGAAAAAAATCCCAAGATAAGAAATTGGGATAGGATGGTGGCCAAACTAAAATATAAATTCATGCCTAAATATTAACAACCCAATATTTTCAAAATATTGCAAAATATCAAGCAAAAAGAGATGTTAGTGAAATATTATACAGAAGAATTCTATAGATTTACCATTAGATATGGTAGTATTAAAGAGTATAATGAGAAAGTGACTATATATCTCAATGGTTTGAGGATTACCATTCAAGATGAGATTATTGTTTTGATCCTAAATTAGTTAAAGAGGCATACCAATATGCTTTAAGATTAGAAGAAAAATGGGAAAGAAAACAACCTCAACATACAAGAGGTAGAGGAAGATGACAACAAGGAGGAAGGATCTAGATAAAAAAACATTAATAAGAAGGTAAGTAAATCAAGAAGGAAATACAAATCTTCAAAAGGTATGTCCCCATTAAGAAGTAGAAGACCCTTCAAAATAGGTAGAGGTAGATGTTTTTTAGTCTAGAAAGTTTGAGAATAGATCTTATGAGTGCCCTGAGAATCCATCTATAATCCAATGGAATATTTAGTTAACTCAAGTTGAAGATGAAGGAAGTGTGATTCCACCTATCCAAGAATATGTTCCAGAAGTTGGAGAAGCATTGTTAATGAAGAGGATCTTTCTCAATCCCAACAAAGAGATATTGAAGAATCACCTCAAAGGAAGACACTTTTCAAGACTATTTGCAAGGAAAAAGCTAAAATTTTTCAAATTATTATTGATAGTGGAAGTAATGATAATTTTGTTTCTATAGAGATGGTTAAAACACTAAATTTTAAGAAGGTAAGTCATTGTACTCCTTATAAAGTATTCTGGTTGCATAAAGGTCATCAAATTATAGTGAATGAACAACGTAAAGTTCAATTTCAAATATGGATCTATAAGGATGAAGTCATGTGTGATGTGATGCTTATGGATATGTGTTATGTTATTTTAGGCAGGCCTTAACAATATGATAAAAAGGCAATACATGATGGTAAGTAAAATACCTATATTTTAAAAAATATAGCAATAGACATGTTTTAACTCCATTGAAAGAAAAATGTGCAGTTATAGAAGAAGGTTCCAAAGTTTTGATAACTAGTGGGAAGGAGTTTCTATAGCAAATCAAGAAGGAGGAGCTCAACGATGTAATTATTGGTAAACCAAAAATAGTTTTTACTACTAAAAAACTAAATGAGCTACCCATCGAAATTTAGAATTTGTTGACATTGTTGTGGATGATTTTTCAAATGAGATACCTCCAAAGAGAATTATTAGCCATCATATTAATCTTATACCAAGAGTGAAAATTCCAAATAAAGCAACCTACAGCTAACTCCATAACAAAATGAGAAAATCAGAAGACAAGTAAAATAACTGTTGGATAAAGGATTGGTTAGAGAGAATTTGAGTCCTTATGCAGTTCCCAATGTTCTTACACCAAAGAAGGATGGAGGATGGAAAACGTGCATTGATTCAAGGGACATAAATAAGATCACTATTAGGTATACATTTCCTTTTCTAAGAATATATGATCTAATGAATTGTTTGAGTGGTGCTAGATAATTTTCCAAGATAGATCTCAAAAGCGGATATCATCATATTAGGATTAGAGAAGGAGATGAGAAGAAATTTTTTTTAAAACCAATGATGATCTTTATGAATAGTTGTTAATTCCTTTTGGATTGAAAAATGTTCCAAGCACCTACATGAGGCTTATGAATGAGATATTTAAATCCTTCACATGTAAAAGTTGTTATTATCTATCTAGATGATATTTTGATTTTTAGTAAATCAAAGGATGAATATTTTGAGCATTTAAGAATGGTACTATGGAAATTACAAGAGGAAACGTTACTAATCAACCTTAAAAAGTGTAAATTTCTAAAAATAGAGTTGTTTTACTTGGATTTTGTTGTATCTTAAGAGGGATTAAAGATGGATAAAGACACATAACAGCTATAGAAGAGTGTCCTACACCCACCAATCCATTTGAGGTAAGAAGTTTTCATGGCCATGCTAGTTTTTACAGAAAATTTATAACAAATTTCAGTACTATTTATGCTCCTATTGTGGAGACTATTAGAGGAAGTAAGCAACCCTTTAAGTGGTATGAATCTATTGATAATTTTTTCCAACTTTTGAAAAATAAGATTATGGTACAACCTGTTTTAACATTTCCTAATTTCAATAAATTATTTCAAGTTGAATGTGATGTAAGTGGAATTGCTTTAAGGGATATATTAAGCTAACAAGGTAATCTCGTTGCATATTTTAGTGAGAAACTTAATGATTTTAAGAAGAAGTATTTAGATTATGATCAAGAATTTTATGCCATACTAAAAACTTTGAAGACAGAGAAATTATCTCATGAATAAGGAGTTTGTTTTGTTGACTAATAATCATACTTTACAATTCATTAGTAGTCAAATTAAATTGAATTAGAGGCATGCTAAATAGGTTGAGTTTTTTCAAATTTTCTCCTTAGTTATCAAACATAAAAGTGGTTGATCTAACAAGGTTGCTGATTTCCTAATAAGGAGAAATATGCTTCTGGAAGAAATGCAAGTGAATGTCATGAGCTTTGATATGTTGAAATATATATATCAAGAAGATGCATATTTAAAAGAAGCATATGAGGCATGCAAGGATCCTACAAGTAGTGATAAAAGTACCTGGATGGACTATATGTTAAAATATTGTTTATTTTCCAAAGGTAAGAAATTGTGTATTTCTAAAGGATCCATGAGAGAGAATCTAATAAAATAAAAACACAATGGAAACTTTACAGGAATTTTTGGGTAGGATAAGACACACAATTGAGTGCATTCTACTTTTGGCTAGGTGTGTCAGTGGATGTGAGAAAATTTGTTTAAAATTGTAGAGTTTTCTAATATGTAAAAGGATGGAATCAAAATAGAGGGTTGTATCAGCCATTACCCATCTGTAATAAACCATGGGATTCAGTAAGTATGGATTTTTTATTAGATTACCTAAGACTCAAAAGGGGAATGATTCTATTTTTTATTGGTTGATACTAACATGGCTCATTTTATTCCATATCTCAAGACAATTGATGCAACTCATATAGCAATTTTTGTTTTCAAAAAGATAGTAAGATTACATGGGTTTCCTAATAGTATTGCATCTGATAGAGATACTAATTTTTTTGGTCATATTTGGGGAACTATATAGAAAATGTTGGGTATTAATATGAGTTTCATTTCATCATATCACCCCCAAATTGATGTAACAACAAAAGTAGTCAATAAAAACCTTGGGAAATACTTAGGATATTGGTAAGTGAACATCCCAAATAGTGGGATCAAGTATTCGTACAAGCTGAAATACCTACAATGATTCACCAAATGGAAGCATAAACATGATTCCTTTTCAAATTTTACATAACATGAATCCCAAGGGTGTGTATAAATTGATAAATCTAGACCTGTTATCCAAATAATCCCCCATGTTTATTTATACAACTTGTTCAAGTTTCATACTTATACCAATTTGGATAGTAGACCCAAGAATCTAAAAAAATAAGGGATTTCACTATCCTACGGATTTAGAGTATGACGATTTTTTTGTAAATTTGTTAAAATCAGCAAAAAGGGTATGGGAGAAAGATACAAAGGAAAAAAAGTCACAGGAAAATCCACCCAAAAACTGTGGAAAAAATCCATGATACAAAGGAAAATAAAGTTGCGTAAAAAGTTGTAGAAAAAACCATGATACAAAGAAAAAAAAAGTTGCATAAAAAGATGCAGAAAAAGATGCAATACAAAGGAAAAAAAACCCACACAAAAGACATGGAAAAATATCTGAGAAAAAGGAAAAATATTCGCACAAAAATCCATGAAAAAGCCATGGTACAAAGTGAAAAACACATAAAATCCACGATGTTCGAGGATGACCACAAATTTATTTTTAGATTTTTTTGGATAGATAAATGCTTTTGACCAGAGCTATGAACCAGAATACAAACACAAATAATTGGCATAAAAACTGACCCTAACACATCAACTAAAACAAATAAATAGAAGTGCAACAAAACAAACCTCCAACTATAAATGATCCTCTAGCGAGGGATACTAATCAAGAAAATTTACAAACCACCCCTTTTACCTTTTTTCTTTCTGACCTCTTGCCATTGGCCTGAGTAAGAGACAACCAACAACATGAGATTTTTCGAGTCTGATGGGGACTCGAAGCTACGAGAAGCTTGCTCCTAGTCTGAGTCTGATTTATCAGATGTTTCAGATTCATGATCCCTCTTCACACCACTTGTTACTCTCAGATTTCTCCCTGGTCTATCCATGGAGACCTTATTGTCAAGTTGCTATGATATTTTCTCTAAATTTGTTTTACAAGCCACTCTGGATTCTACCATACAATCTACCTCACAAACCTGGGCCAGGGAGGGTTTTTTCTAGCTGCTTCAGGACGATGAGTTCTTTCTCCTTTGATCGCTCTTATTCTTGCCTTGTGGGAAAGACGCTTGCAGGTGGCTAGGAGCCCTACACATACGACATTGAAATGTTGTATTCTCATAGTCAAGGGATTGACCATGCTAAAAGTTCCCAAATTTTAGAAGAATCTTATCTGGAATTCCTTTTATTAAAGTAATTTCTATGCAAATTCTAAAAAAGTTGTAGATTCTTGTCACTACCATTTTGTGATCCACCTTTAATAATTTACCCAGAACATTACCAATATCGTTGAGGGTATTAAAAAAATGCAACAAGAGGTTAGGGAGCCGAACCCACATAGACATTTTTGTGACAAATAATTTATTCAGATAAAACTCTAGGAATGAAGGTGTGAGAAAAAATCCCACATTGCCCAGAACCATGGACCATTCGATAAATTATTTTGTTATTCATCTGCCTCCTTAAATTGCACTATGAGAAAACCTTTAAAACAAAAGGATATTTCACAATTTTTGGACCAGTTTTCAAAAACCCATTGTGAAAGGGCCAAGGAGGTTGGCCACATTCCATTGAATCTTCCAATAAATCAGTAAATGAGATAGAGATTGCAAATAGGTGTCTACCTCAAGGTTATGTAAAATTAACAGTGGAATTTCCTCTACAAGATCCATAGTATACGCTTGTGAACTAGGTGGTCTGAAATATTTTTGTTGTACGACATCCTTAAAGGAAGAAAATTTAGTGGTGGCTCCTTTAGATGATTACTCTGCACCACTCTTCTTACCTTGGTATACCATTCCCCCTATATAATATCGTGAGCTCGAATCATCAATTGATTTTGATGAGACCTTCTAGATTTCAATGGTGGGGGGTGGCTAGGGTTAGGGTATTGTGACTCTCGACCCAAGCCTAACAATCCTTTTTCTTTTAAAACATCTACATAATCTAATCAATCCTCCATGCTTATGGAGAGAAAGGATCGAATGGCTTCCCGATACCCCTTGCCTCCTGTAATGACCACAAATACATTCCTTTGGTTGGGGAAAACCTTTTCCTTTTCACTTCCTCCTATTCATGGGCCATGAATGCCATTTCCTAAACCATGGCCATCTCCCAAAGTTGTGCCATGCCCAAAGTAGAGACCACCACTAGGGTTACACCCATGTTCTGCTTCCATCATATCCTCACTTTCTTAGATGAAAACTTTGGACGGTAAATGATTCTGTTATACCAGAGCTATGAGCTGGAGTGGTGGAGAAGTACTTTATTTAAGTGGAACATGGGGGTGGGTCCTTAATTTCCACCAAGAAATCCTCATTTGGAGTGCCCCGCTATGTTCCACTTGGCCCATATGGATAAGTTTGACCCCTACGTCAAGGTGTCCCCATGGCCACTTATTGAAAGCATGCAATGAAATTAATGGGAATGGAACTTAGGTTGATGATTACTTAAAAATTTGGATGGTAAACACTTTTATTATATTAAATATATTAACTAGAGTGGTGGAGGAGTGCTTTCTCTAAGTGGGACATGGGGGTGGGCTTTAGTCTTTAATGTTTGCTGATTGATCTGCATTCAGAGTTCCACGCTATGTTCCGTTTAGTCCATATGGAAAAGTTTGACCCCTACCTCAAGGTGTTCCCATGGCCACTTATTGAAACCATCTAATGAACTTAATGGGAATGGACCTTGGGTTGATGATTACAAACTACTTGTAACTCACCATTAGCCCAAGACCTTGAGTTAACTTTGGATGGTAAACAATTTTACTATACCAGAGCTATGAACTTGAGTGGTGGAGGAGTAATTTCTCTAAGTGGGACATGGGAGTGGGCTTAGGTCCTTAATGTATGCCAAGCAATCCATATTTGGAGCACCCTACCATGTTCCGTTTGGTCCATATGGAGAACTTAAATCCCTACCTCAAGGTGTCCCCATGGCCACTTATTGAAAACATCCAATGAACTCAATGGGAGAATTTATTTTTAGATTAATTTTTAATCACAAATCTAATTTTAGAGCATCTAAAAGATAAAATAAGATCAAATCATGCAAAAGGACTTAATTGGAGCATGCAATAGTTGTTAATTTTGGAAACACAACATGAAAATAAATTTCTATTTTTAAAAACATGTTTTTGTTTTTTGGGTTTACGTTTTTGCTATTTTTGGATGTATTTGGGTATTTTGGACATGAAAATATTTTCTTGGAGTTTATGATAGATTTTATCAAGCATGCAACCCATTTTCTAAGATATTATTAGCAGATTTACTTGCATGTTTGTGTTTTCCTTCTCTCTCTCTCTCATAATTTTCTATAAAAACACCAAAAATTCATTGTCAAAGATATCTTTGCATATTCTATTCAATTATCGAGCTTGTTTTGCATTCTGAGTGGAAGAGAAGGGGCACAATTGTTTCTCTGTACTTATTTCACCTCTTGGATCAATAAAGGATCCATTTTTACCTTCTCACAACCTATGTTTTGTGGTATTTCATGTCTTTAAACCAAGTTTATCTCGTGCTACTTGTTTATCCTTAGTTTACAATTTAATTTCCATGCCCTTATATAGTTATATGTTAATTTTTAGTTTATAGATTGTGTTTAACCAAGTTTTGTGCATGATATTGTTATGGATTTTATAAAATTACCTTCAAAATCCATTTGTTTCCCTCCTTTTGTCACAAATGCAAACCTTTCTATGAAACACTATACATTAACATATTTATTATGAGTTTTGTATGGTGTTTTTGGTTCATGTGGTTCATCATTGTGATTCAAATCAATCTAAGATCCTCAAAATTTCTACTATATCACCATGTTTTTTGGTATTTCCCTTATTTCATCTCCATTTTCCTCGTGGTTTCAGCAGGAAGCGTAGTCTTAGGAATAATAACTAGTTTAGGTGTTACACTAGGGGAACCAAAACTCTCTAAATACTCACTCCAATATTCAAATCACCCAAAACCTAGGAGTGTTTCCATTTTTTCAATTTAAATTAGATATTCCACACCACTCTCCAAAAGATGCATTTCAAAGTGACAACAGTTTCTGGCATACCCTGTGGGACATAGAATGAATAATTTGTCAAAGATTTGAAGTTGTTCTTGAAAGATATAAGTGTTTTAGACACATTCATCAAGCATATGGTGGATTCATAAGTTCAAAGAATATCTTGGTAGTAGATCAAAGTATATTTCATGCCAAAGGTTACAACTGGATCATCTATAAAATGTATTCCATTTGATTTCATTGAGTTACCTTTGAATTAAAAAAATATAAGAATATTTTTAAAGTCTAATCCATATCCTAAATCTCCACCCACACCATAAAATCCAAGTTCAACTCCAAATTTTTCCATACCCAGTATCAATCTAAATATGGCCATCCCAAGAAATCAGGTTTTTGTTTCCTTCAATGATGACAATCGACTATTTCTTGATCAACATGATGATCTCCTGATTTTTGCTCTTAAGAGAATCCCATTTTTTACTGGAGAAAATGAAGTTACAACCATGTAAAATGTTAAAGATGTGGCCAATATATGCTATATTTATCATATTACTCAAGATAATGTTGTAGTTAGATTATTATTAGTCTCATTCAAATGAAATGTGTTGTAGTGATACAAAGGATTGAGAGTAAATTCCATCACCACATGGGATCAAATAGGAGAGGTATTTTGCAGGAAAATCAAGGAAAAATTAAATTAAATAATCTTTCTTTAGTAGAAAAATTGACTACTATACAGAGAGAACCGTATGAGTTTATGTTTGATTTCAATTTTAAATTTCAAAGAACATGGGATAGAATTACACTAGCTAGGGATTTTAATTCTGAAATTTTTGTGATGATATAATCAATGACTGGAAAGAAACTTCCTAATGCCCATGATATAGAAACTGAAGCTAAAAATCAACCTTATACAAGTAGGGCAAATTACGCAAAGTCCTCTCATGTCCATCATTCTAGATATAAATTCCCTCACTTCCCTTCAAATACCTACAATATCTCCTATTACAATTATTTCTTCTTAGCCTATAAGTCAAATTAATTTACCCCTAAGCCAATCAAATGACTTACAAGAGTTGAGAAGCATGTTAAAAGAGTTTGGGAGTGAGATAATTTCCCTAAAAAGATAGAAAAATCATACTTATAGACCCTACTATCCATCCAATTAATAGATTAGGCCTCCTTTTCAACTAAATATTTAAATCCAAAATCTATTTACCAATGTTAAAAAAAATGTATTATTCAACCCCAATATTGTTAGCACCTTAGAGGAAATTTTACCTATAAAAAATATGATATAATACTATGAATGGTGTTATCCTTACAATTTATCCCATAACCAACACTCTTGTTCCAATGTCACTTTAAACCAAGCTATTGTGGTGTAAGCTACTATTGGTGGTCACACTTACACCTGTGTCTCAGATCTGGGAGAACTGAGTTGTTTGAGACAACAATGGAACTGTCTCCAAGTTGTGGGACATTGCATGCTCGAGACAAATATCTGGAGAAGTCCGGTTCCTCTACCTACCTTTAACACTACTGCTACTCCTAATGATGAAAGAAAATCCTACACTAAACATGCCAAGGGACCAGAGATATAAGGATGTGTAGAAAGGGGAAATTATAAGCTAAGGTGATAGCGCCAGGGAACGGGTCAATCTCTCTCTATGAGTAGAGAAGGAAATAGAGAGGGCACAAGAGAAGAGGGTTGATGAAACATGCCACATATCAAAATTCGGGCTCGTCCTTTCAAAAAACATAACACATGAACATGGGGAATGCAAGCTAGAATATGTAAAGCATGCCAGAAAACATAGACAAAGAGGTGAGATCCAATGAAACTGAGAAAGGGAAGACAAGAGTTCCACAAAACATGATTTTATTTCTTAAGGGACGCATAGTCAATTACATTCTTGGCAGGAGAGAATACATTACAAAGACCATGATAAGGTCTAACACCCATGGGAAGTAGGCCACCATTTTGGCATGGTGCCATTACAAAAAAGGGGGATCCTTTTTTAAAAAATAACTCTACTATTTATAGAAGAAGGAAAGAAGAGAAGGAGAAATGAAGGGAAACTCAGATTTAAATATTCAACCACCAAAAACAAATGATAAATTCCTGTAAAACCACCTGTAGGGCTGTTGGATGTGCTTAACCATGTATGTTTGGCATGTGGAAGAAGGAAGAAAGAAAGATCTGATTGAAATCTGGTGGTTGAGGTTGATTAGATGTGTGCATTGATGATTAGAAAAATGTTTCCCTATTTTCCACCTACCAAATCCTGCCTAAATCAGATTTTAAAAATTCCAATGTGTAGCTGATGTTAGTAGATTTCAAATGAGACTAGATGCATAGGAATCTGAGCACTGTAGTAGAAGTTATGGGCATCACAAGTCTACAGGTTTCTGTGAGATGCAATGACACTTAACGCGTGTTGATTGACACAAGGAGTCGACCAACTATTCATTTGATTTTTCATTTTTGCCACATGTCATGAACTAGTTAATTGTAAGGATTCAACACCTTGATAGCACATTTTGATAGGTTGCACGTAGCACACTCAAGTCTGATAGATGATGTGGCACAATGATTGGTGCAGAAGAAGGTGCAAAATGTAGAAGAAAAATGTAGGCATGCGAAAGGTAAATAGAGGGAAGGTGTGTGCGGAGGTGCGCACTGTCAACACCAATCTGGCACTATGATAATTCTTCACCGAAAACTCCTCGTGATATGATTATTTACTAATGCACAAATTTTAGTTTGGTGGATGAAATCTGGAAACACAACAACAAACATAGCACAAGAATACCATAGACTATGATAAGAAGGAGTGATGATAAATCTGAAATATCAGCGTAAATTATAATATCAACATGAAATTGTTACAATCTTACCCATGAGGTACTTAAAGTGTTACTGACTTCACTTGCCTTCCAACAATAACTATGGGAGAAACTTCACAATTACACCTCTTAATGGCTTCTTTAACACACCTTCCAAATGATGGCTTCCTTTACACACTTACTCATACAATATTTCTCACTACTTCCTTCTATGCTAAATGAGAGGGGTGGCCTCTTTATTTATAGAACTTCTAGGCTTATCCATCTTATCTCTAAGATAGGATAAGAAATCCACTCTGACGAGTCATATTCCATACCTTAACTCTTATCTGTACATGCAAGTTTATCTTTTAAGATAAGATAAACCTTATCATTTCACATGGGTTCCACATTTTAAGACTTTTTACAAATAAAATACACAAAATATTTATGACCTCACTCCTTGTCCTTATTACCAATATAATATTTCTAATTCCTAATCATGTAGACCCTACTTCTCTACTTACCCCAACTTTGACATTTTAACATTACCAGACCACTTACGAAAAATATTTACTTTTTACCACAACATTCCTATTGTACTTTTGACTATTACCGTACTATACATTATTGGCGGCGTCGTACTGGCAACGCCGTTATCTTCTATCGGACGCTACTACTAATTACACTTAACAACATCCTATTCCTAATACATATATTAATGAAATAGAAATTATGGAGGAAAATTTTAGTGTCGACATCTTCCCCCTTCCTAGCTTCTACTCCGTCCTCAGAGTAGACTATTCTGGTGCTCGGAAAAGATTCAACTTGTCATGGTTGACCCATTTCATAATGGGAGTTCCATTAAATTCCTCCAGTCGGTAAGTACCATTTTCATACAAAACTGCTATTTTGTAGGGCCCCATCCATTTTGGAAGGAATTTTCTCTGTCTTCTTTTTTTGTATCTGGAATCATATACTAGAACCAAGTCATTCACATGAAATGGAGACCAACGGATCTTTTGATCAAAGTATTTCTTCTGCTTCATTTTCTTCTTATAGCTTGTATCCTTTGCTATTTCCCTCATTTCCTCTAGCAAATGAAGATGTACCAACCTTTCTTTTACTGAATCACTTTCATCCATCCTTTCATTTTTCATAACTCTCACAGTGGGAATATCAAACTCAATAGGAAGAACTGGATCAATGCAATAAGCCAACTGAAATGGGGAGTATCCTGTTGCTGAATTTGATGTTGCCCTATATGCCCACAATGCTGCATGAATCCTTTTATCCCACTTATGTACCTGGAAGGCTACATCTTTTGCTAGAATTTGACATAACATAAAATTTGTTCGTTCCACTTGTCCATTTCTTCTTGGCTTGTATGTTGTTGCCTTCCTGTGCTTAATATAATTTTTTTTGGCTAGGGATTCTACCACATCATTAATGAAGTGGCTTCCTTGATCTATTACAATTTCTAATGGGCAACCAAATCTAGTGACAATGTGTTCATATATGAACCTTGCCACTTCATCCATAGAAGCTGTTTTTAATGGCCTAGCTTCAACCCACTTAGTTAAATAATATGTGGCAACTACAATATACTTATTGTGGCGTGGGGTAGTTGGAAGTGAACCTATAATGTTTATTCCCCACTTTTAAAAGGGACCAAGTGGAAGAATAAGACATAATGAAGCTGATGAAGTCTTACGGTTACCATGTGTTTGAAAAATATCACATGTCTTACAATAATTATAACAATCTTTAAAAAGAGTGGGCCAGTGATAACCTGCATCCAAGATCCTTCTTGTTGTAAGTTGTACAGAGAAGTGCCCTCCACATGTACCATTGTGGAATTCTTCTATCAAATCCTTCCCTTGATCATGTCCAACTGCCCTCTTGTACTATCCATCAGGTCCTATTCAAAATAATACTCCATGCAGAATAGAATATGGACGACTGGCTTGAGTAATCTTCCTCCGAGTCTTTACATTGGCACCATCAGGAAACTTGAATTCATTAAGATAATTCCAAATATCTATGTATTCACTAGGGATTGTGTCAAGGGATAACAATTCTACATCTGGGAAATCATCGTCCTCACAAGATAATCATAAACCATCATAGGCTCGAGAGAGTGCATCTGCATTGACATGCTTCTTTCCTGGCCTATCTATAATATAAAATTCAAATTCTTGTAGCAAAATTATCCATCTTGCTATCCTCCCTGATGGGCTAGGATTATTGAAAATATATTTTAGAGCCTGATGATCTATTACAACTATAAATTTCTGCCCTAGAAAGTAATTTATAAAATTCTTTACAGCAAAAATGATAGCTAGAGCCTCTTTTTCAGTTACAGTATAATTTACCTCAGCACTGCTCATTTGTCTTCTCCCAAAGTAAACTGGATGTTCATTCCCATTTTAATCCTTTTGGCTCCGAGTACTTCCTAGTGCTGCATCTGAGGCATCAATGTAAACAATGAATGGCTTGCTCCAATCTGTATTCTTTAGAACCGGTGAAGACACCAGGGCTTCCTTTAGTTGTTCAAAAGCTTCATGTGCCTTATTTCTTGGTTCATAAGTAACATTCTTCTTCAAGAACTGGGTTAGTGGCTGTGCAATGTTTGAGAAATTCTTGATGAACCTTCTATAATAACCCACATGGCCTAAAAATTATCTCAACTTACTTCTATTAATAGGAAATAGTAACTCTTTGATTTTTTGAAACTTTATCAGGATCAGTACCAATACCATCTCTGGATACAACATGCCTTAACAAAATGCCTTTAGAAAATCCAAAGACACACTTTGTAGGGTTTATTGAGTCTTATGCTTCATCTAACCTTTGAAACGATGTCTCCATTTGGTGCAGGTGGTCCATATTGCTCCCATAGATGCAAAAATCATCCAGAAATACTTTGATGAAGTTCCTAATGTAGGGTTTGAACACCCTATTCATCAAACATTAGAATGTTTCTAGAGCATTACACAACCCAAAAGGCATAACTCTATAAGAAAATGTTCCCCAAGGAGTGGTGAACGTGGTCTTCATCTGATCTTTCTCTACTATACGAACTTGGTTGTGTCCGATATATCCTTCAGAAAAACTATAACACTCCTAGCTAGCTACTTCATCCAAGATCTAATCTGAGAATGGAAGAGGGTAATGATCCTTCTTTGTTGCCTTATTGAGATTCCTATAATCAACACAAATGGGTAGCTTCTCATTCTTTTTTATTGAGATCACAATGGGAGAAACCCATTTTGAATTCTCCACAGCAAATATGAATCATACATCAAGCAACTTATCTATTTCTTCTTTTACAGTCTTGGAAAAATTAGGATTCATTCTATAGGGCATTTGCTTTATGGGCTTAGCACCATCTACTAGCTCAATAGAATGTTCTACCCAACTTACTTGATGGAGTTCCTTGTAATCAAAATTGAATAGGTGTATGTACCTTTGAAAGAGTTGGAGGTAGTATTCCTTCTCACTCTCCATCACAACATCACCAATCTTTATTTGTTGGAGACAATCATCAATTTATTCTTCAGATAATTTTATGGGTTCATGAATCGGTGTGACTGAAAGGATATCCATGACCAAAACATCAACCTCAATTTCTTCATCTTCTGTGTCCACTTCACTAGTACTAGAGTAATCAGAGGATGTCCAATCATCAGTTTCATCACTTGAATCCACAGGTTTTGCCTTATGATGCCGAGGGATCACATTTATCTTCACCCTCTCCTTGCCATGTCCAAGTGTCATGAAGCTTTCATTCCAGTAGTTTCTTGCATGAACTCTCCTTAGCCATGGTCTTTCCAACAACATTGGGTACGTAACAGTACCATTTTTCATCACCTGAAATTCTACCACACATACAACAACAATAACAAATATTGCCACATTTTAAACTACACCTTCTGGTTTAGTTTTTCCCTTATTTAATGACCTTAACATAAGTGTTGAGGGGCGATCAATTTTTAAACCCAACATATTCATTACAGACTCGGTCATTACATTAACTCTAGCACCTCCATCAACTAAGACATCATGAATTGAAATACCATTACATAATACCTTAGCTTGTGAAGCGTAGTGATCTGCCTCTGCCTCCAAAATAGGGACCTCAACCTCATTCCTTCGTTGAGCATTGAGTCCACTTTGCAGCTCTCGCCTTTTCTTAGAAGACATAGCCAAGAGTTGACCATATGTAATATTTACAAGCCTTTTGGATAGATCTTCTAAGATGGAGTATGTTCCTTGCCCCTGTGAAATCAGAAATTCCTGCACACCCAACTTTCTTCTGCTATGTTTCTTACTAGTTTCTCCTTTCATCTTCTTAGGATCATTTCCATCTTGATTATCTTTTTCTTTCTTTCTTTTTTTTACAAACACATTTACTTCATTATTTATGCTCTTATCTACTATATCAAAAGAATTCACAGGTGCTTTTCCTTTATCATTATCTCTTGTACCATATGTAGAAGCTCTATCTGGACAATTATACTTATAATGACCCTTTTTATAACAACCATAACATACAACTTTAGAAATATTTGTTTTTGGACCTCTATCTCCTTCCTGAGAACTAAATTCTTTTCCTTGAAGAAGATTAATAGTTAACTGACCCATCTTCTTGAGAAAATCTTCATACTCAGTAGATGTACTAGGAGAAAGATTTGTGCTCACCAAGAGTGGTTGTGGATTTTGAACCAAAGGTGCTGGTGTAGGCTCTACTTTAGCAAAAATTTCTTTGGGCTCCTCTTCCATGTTTTCTTCTTGCCTTCTTGCAATATCCTTTGCTTGTTCAATGGTAGCTGGGCGGTCATACTTCACTCGTTGTCTAATCTCTGGCTTCATCCTAAGAATGAAGTGCTGACAGAGGAGATTATCCACGCCATTCATCAACCCATCTGCTAATCCTTCCTTCTGGATATGGGCATTGAGCTTCCTCCTTAGCTCTAGAACACGAGAATGATAATCCCTTATCTTCTCCTTCTCTCCTTGGGATAGATTTGTGATATCGATCATGAGATCTACATATTTCTGTTGTTCACCAAATTCTTCAAAAAACTTTCAGTTAATAAATCCCATGAGTTTTTCACATTATCACCTAGTGTTTCAAAACACCTAAGAGATGAACCATCCAAAAAGGTAGGAAAAAATTCAGTCCATTGTTCCCTTCTTATAAGGCCATTACAAATACAAGATCGTTTAAACTCTTGAATGAAAGAGGAAGCATCCTCATTAGATTGGGCTATAAAAATAGGAATCTTTCCCATTTCCAAAAGTAACCATAGTGAAATACCAACCCACAAGTACAATCAACAAGACTTATGTGCACAAATAATTGGAATCACTATAATAGAGAATAAAAATTACCACGGTAAACTATGGTAAAACTTGACTTACTGCTCTTAAAACTGAATTTACTATGGTAAACACTATTCACAGTAAAAAATGAAGTTACTGTGGTAAATACTATTCACGATAAAAAGTAACTTTACTGCGGTAAATACTATTCACGGCAAAAAGTGACTTTACCATGGTAACTACTATGCAAAGTAAAAACAAGGTTACCCTCCAAATGTTTTCTGACTAAGTGGGAATATCTTTCTAGAAAATCCACCAACGAGGAATGGTCACGGCAACGAAACCAAAATGTCAACACCAATCCAGCACTATGATAATTCTTCACTGAGAACTCCTCGTGCTATGATTATTTACTAACGCACAACTTTTAGTTTGGTGGATGAAATCTGGAAACACAACATCAAACATAGCACGAGAATACCATAGACTATGATAAGAAGGAATGATGATAAATCTAAAATATCAGCGTAAATTATAATATCAACATGAAATTGTTACAATCTCACCCATGAGGTACTTCAAGTGTTATTGACTTCACACCTTCCAACAATGACTATGGGAGAAACTTCACAATTACACCTCTTAATGGCTTCTTTAACACACCTTCCAAATGATGGCTTCCTTTACACACTTACTCATACAATATTTCTCACTACTTCTTTCTATGCTAAATGAGGGGGTGGCCTCTTTATTTATAGAACTTCCAGGCTTATCCACCTTATCTCTAAGATAGGATAAGAAATCCACTCTGACGAATCATATTCCATACCTTAACTCTTATCTGTACATGTAAGCTTATCTTTTAAGATAAGATAAACCTTATCATTTCACATGGGTTCCACATATGTAGACTTTTTACAAATAAAATACACAAAATATTTATGACCTCACTCCTTGTCCTTATTACCAATATAATATTTCTAATTCCTAATCATGTAGACCCTACTTCTCTACTTACCCCAACTTTGACATTTTAACATTACCGGACCACTTACAACAAATATTTACTTTTTACCACAACATTCCTATTGTACTTTTGACTATTACCGTACTACACATTATTGGCGACGTCGTACTGGCAGCGCCATTATCTTCTATCGGACGCTACTACTAATTACACTTAACAATATCCTATTCCTAATACATATATTAATGAAATAGAAATTACAGAGGAAAATTTTAGTGTTGACAACATGTAGGAGGATTAGGAGAATACTTGTAGGGGACAAGAATGGGGAAGGGGTGTGAGCATTCAACTAAGGGAGGGCACACGGTAGCAGAAAGAAAAGCAATGTGTGAGGGAGCTACATGTATGAAAGTACGTAGAAGAAATGATATGGAATTAGCCAATTGGAAGGCAATTCTGTAGAGGTGGGGGAAAGGAGTGTATGACATAATAAGAATGAATGTGTATGCACAGATGGGAAAGCAGAAAAGGTAAAATGGTAGGAGATAGAATAATACTGAGGGAAGGGGAAGTAGGAAGGGGCATAAGGGTGCGCAGAGGAATTGTAACTATTCCAAAGTGCCAAAAGAACAATCATGAGTGCATGCAACCTTAAATGTGAAACATTAGAGTCAGAGTAAAATATAAGTTATCTAGATAACTAGGAGAGTTATTTGGATAACAATTTTGGTGACTTTCAAGGGCCATCTACCTTCCAGATGAAGAGACCAATAACCTTAGAAGCATCCATTGGGCATGGAGTCAAGCCCTAAACTTGAAGATCTGATTTGCAACTTGAAGAATACCCTGGAGTCACTTGAAGCTCTATCTAAACTCTGAACTGAACCATTTCTCTCATATGAAGATATTTTGAATTGGATTAATGAGAGTGAAAGTTATGCACTGATCGTTGGAACTAATTCTGCCAAAATTAAACTATCATCCCAAGAATCAACAAAAAGGGGTGTGTGGGTGCAATAGGAAAGGAAAGGCACCAGAGGGAGCATGCCGAAACAGAAGCACAACACTATGTACAAAACTTAAAATCATACATGTCCTAAAGGAAACATGTAGAGTGTGTGTGAGCACTTGTGTTATTGAAAGTAAACCTAAACTAGCCTAATCTAACCAGAGGAAAAGGGATCTCAAGTAAAACCTACTATATATAGGGAGAAGTAGCTTCCCTTCCTCACAAATTGTGACCATGTAATTGATTTGGTGTTGGACATGGTCTGTAGCAAGAGTGAGAAATTTTTTTGTAGTTGGTTTCTCACCCTTCTCCTCATAGTATCAACAAAAAAATATATACCTCTTGGAGTTGTTCTATGCTTGGATTTGGGAAACACTGCTGATGAACTTTGGTGTGCTGAAGCTCTACCTCATGCTCTGAAGTGATCATGACTGGTGGTAACTCTGACTTTAGCTCTTCTAGATATCTGATTGGGCATGAACTGATCCTCATGATTTGCACATTGCTTTGGAGATCGATCCCATAGATGAGATTCTCATACAAAATCTCCTCCCGAAAGGGAGTTCTTGTAGGTTGTGTCATGCAAATCTGGGGTGCAAATGGTTCTTCCTCTATAAGAAACTCGGTCTCCTTCAGAACTGCACCTTCTAGAACTAACTAGTTTTCTTCTGAAACAGGTGCCTTGCTGATCTCATCATCCTAGTCAGAGTCAAATGAGTCATACCATTCTTCAAATTTTCTAAATTCATCCAACATGATGACATTGGCTAGAGATGGCACGTAAGTAAGATGATATTCATTTTATGCATAGTTAGACAGAAGGGACTCGGAAGGAAATGGGAGGATGGGATCGCAAGGAATGAAAGGAACACATGTTGCAGGAATAGAAGTGCGTGCAAGAAAGGTGATGGAAGAGAAGTGAGGGTGAGAGGATGGAGGATAATTCTCAATGGGGGTAGCACATAGGAAGCTGAGAACATGTACAGTGGGCTAAGATGATGTAATATGGTGTGAAGGAATGTGAGGGATGTAAAATGGTAGTGCATGGTTGCCCCATTGACAGGGTTGTCACACATTATATTTTTGAGCCTCCATTAGCTCTGCCCACTTTGTAATTTGGGGCAACATCTCAGTAATAAAGCGCAGCTTCGTCTAGGTGCTAAACCGGCCTGGTACAGGGCTGACCCATGGACAAGGGACCTTGTAGCCAACTTTAGCTACCTTTATAGAGCACTTGACTCTTAGCTGTATCATGCCCATCTCCACATTTTGAATATGCCTCTCATAATTAGATTCTGCTATGGACTTGCCACCATCATTTGCATAAAAATGTCCTTTATAAACATTATGGTTAGTAAAAAGTGGGTTATATGCATTTTAAGGATATTGGGGTTTATAAAACTGATTTGGAGGAGGATTTTGAAATTGTGGTGAAAGAGGGAAATAGATCTCCTGTTGCAAATGGGAATTCCATGAAGGGAAAGAAATCATGATTACACAACTTCAAAAGAGGAAGGTGGAATGATGGAAGAAAGAAAAATGAATGGAAGGAAGGGGAGATTGGTTTGCGAATGAAATAATGGGTGTGTTTGGATTAATGGAGTCTCTTGATGTGTTGAAAAATGCCTCCAAAGGTTAGATCTCAACAGAACACATCAAAATTATTAAGATGCAGATGTAAACCTCTTCACTTTTGTCCCACCGGGCATGTCAGAAACTGTTGGTGGTCAAACTTGCACCCGCGTCTCAGATCTGGGAGAATCGATTCATTTGAGACAACAATGAAATCGTGTCCAAGTTGTGGGACCTTGTGTACTTGAGATGGATCTCCGGAGAAGGCCGGTTCCTCTACCTACATCTAATGTTGAAAGAAAATCCTACACTAAACATGCTAAGGGACTAGGGATATAAGGATGTGTAGAAAGGGAAAATCCTAAGCTAAGGAAAGTGATAACACCAAGGAAAGGGTCAATCTCTCTCCACAAGTGGTGAAGGAAATAGAGAGGGCATAAGAGAAGAGGGAGGATGATGCACACCATAGATCAACACGTGGGCTCGGCCTTTTGGTGTGCAAAACACATGAACATGGGGACTGTAAGTGGGAATACACACAACATGCCAGAAAATGTAGACATAGAGGTGAGATACAATGAAAATGAGAAAAGGAAGACGAGTTCCACAAAACATGATTTTATTGCTTAAATAATGCACAGTAAGTTACATTCATGGCAGGAGGTGAGAATACATTGTAGAGACCATGCCAAGGTTTGAAACCCATGGGAATTCGACCACCATTTTGGCATGGTGCCATTATAATAGAGAGGGATCATTTTTACAATGCAGAACTATGCTATTTATAGAAGAAGAAGGAGAGAAGAGAAGGATAAAAGGAGAGACCTAGATTAAAATCTTCAACCATTAACAACAAGTGATAAATGCCTGTAAAACCACCTACAAGGCTATTAGATGTGCTTCCCCATGTCTGTTTGGCATGTGGAAGAAGGAATAAAGTAAAATCTGATTGAAATCTGGTGGTTGAGGTCAATTAGATTTGTGCATTGATGATCAGAAAGACATTTCCCTATTTTCTGCCTACACACTCCTACCTAAATCTGATTTTGAAAATTCCAATGTGTAGCTAATGTTAGCAGCTTTCAAATGAGATTAGGTGTGCAAGAATTTGAGTACTGTAGAAAAAGTTATGGCTGTCAGAAGTCTACATGTCACTCTGACATGCAATGACACATGGCACACACTGATTTATAGGACTCTGCCAACTGTTCATTTGATTTGTCATTTCTACCACGTGTCATGCACCGGTTGATTTTCAGGATTCAACGCACTTTGATAGGTTAAGTGTAGCACACTCAAGTCTAACTGATGACGTGGCAAAGTGACTGATGTAGAAGAAGGCCCAAGGCACGGAAGCAAAAGGTAGGTGCATGAAAGGAAAACCGAGGGAAGGTACGCGCAAAGGTCCACTGGTAGGAGGAATAGGAGAATACTTGTAGGGGACAAGTATGGGGAAGGGGTGTGAGCATTCAACTGAGGGAGGGTGTGCGGTGGTGCATGAGGGAGCTAAGTGTATGCAAGCACATAGAAGAAATGACATGGACTTAGCCAATTGGAAGGCAAGTTTGTAGAGGTGCACGCAAGGAGTGCGTGACAGATTAAAAATAAATGCGGATGTGCAAAGGGGAAAGTGCAAAAGGGAAAATGGGAGGAGATAGAAGAATACAGAAGGAAGGGGAAGCAGGAAGGCACATAAGGGTGCGCAGAGGAACTACAATTGTGCCAATGTGTCAAAAGAACAATCTTGAGTACGTGCAACCTGAAATGTGAAACATCAGAGTTAGAATTAAGTATAAATTACCTAGATAACTATGAGAGTTATTTGGATAATAACTACTTCTATGACTCAAAATTCATCAGCTAAAATCCTACCACAACAGGATTTTCCTTAATAAGTGGCACATAATGATGTTACATTCCTAAATTGGATAGATGATGATGTTTGTGGAGTGAATCAATTGGATAATCAGAGTTCTACATTTATAAAAAAAACATAAGGTCTAAGAAGAGAGAAATAGAAGTGGATCAACCAACTGGTAAGAGTAATTCTCAACCTTATCCAATATTACAAAGTCTTGTTATACTTTTCCAATCAACAAGGCAATAAAAAAAACCTATTTGTAAAATATCAAGGTCAATAAGAGATCCCAATATTGATACCATCAGTGCCAGAAGGTACTGTTGTTAACAAATTACAATAGAAGGTCAGTACTCCATCTTTTAATATTCTTAATGATATGAAGAAAACTAAGTTTAACATGGTAATGTGGGATTCTTTTTCTCTTCTAGGTGAAAACGATCTTTTGCAAGAAGCTTTGTCTAATATCATTCTCTCTAGCAAACCATCTAAAGTTGTGCTTACTAATACACCTAATAAGAAATAGGCATAGGAAAGCAATATTTAAAAAAAACTCCTTTCTATGTTTTATTGATCATATGTCAAAACTAGTTCATAATTGCATGATTGATTTAAGAGCCTCTAGTTTAGTTATGCCTAAGAAAATTGTTATTGAACTTGTTCTGCAATATGAATCTATTTCTAAAGGATTAGTTCAGCTAGATGGAACACCCATATAGAATCTTGGAGTCATTAGAGGATTGTGCTTAACCTTGCATGAATGCACCAACTTCTCCATTCATCAAGATGTTTTTTTTATCATTGATATTCCTTCTCTCTTTTCCCATGTCTTTCTAGATATTTCTTGGCCAAAATTGGAGGTTACTTATCATCAGATTGGTCTCACAAGTTTTTTAGAACAAGGTATGGCACAAAATTTACCATAAGGTCTGAACCCATCTTAGCAAATCACATATAGCCTTATATTTTAAGTGCCATCAATAATAATTGTATGATCAAGGATGAAGACGACCAACTAGTTAATAAAGAACCAAACATACTTCTTGAGGGAGTTATAGATTTATTACTTGATAAATGGGCTACTCAAAGTTGTGATGTTGATCCATATAGTCATATTGAAGAGGAAGGTCTCATAACATATTGTCTACATGAAGAAAAATCTATTATTCCTAACCTTTTCAAATCAGACCAACAAGATGAAGGTTTGTGGAAATGTTTGTTTGATGGACCAATAAGAAATAATGGAGTAGGTGGGAGAATCATGCTGATGTCAAAATAAAAGAGAGGTATTTCTCAGCTTTAACATTTCATTTTACTTGAACTAACAATATAGGTGAGTATGAAGCTCTTGTTCATGCCATTCAATCGGAAAGAAAGAGATGAGTAAATCAATTATAGACATGTTTGGTGAAAGTGAGTTGATTATTAATAAGATCAGAGGATAAGCTGCAACTAAGAGCAATTTGATAAAATATTACAAAAATAGAGTATGGTATTTGATAGAATAATTTGATGCCTTCAATTTTCAATCTATTCCTAGATGAAAGAACAAACATGTAAATAGATTACATGAAATTATTGCTCAATTTGAAATTCTAGATTATATAAAAAAGGATACAAACCAACAACACATCAAGACAATTGTGAGACCTTTTATCCTAGAAGACAACGTAAATTATCAAGTATTCGAATCAGATCAACAAATTGTAAATTTCTTGCAAGAGGAAGCTGAGTTTTCAATTGAAAATCAAGATAGATTACAAAAATAATATGCAGACCAAATCATTCACTCGAAATATAACAAGAAACCTCAGGGATTAGTCACTCTTGAGTCCATTTTTAACATAGATGATCAAATAAGAAGTAAAAAGTATTACGTGAAGATCAAACAAAAAGATTATGAAAAAATTAGCATTGGCAATGAAAAAATGCTCAAGCTGGGAAAGGTATATAATCATTAGGAAAAGCTTTCTTTTCTTCAAATTTATGAGGAATTTGATGATGGTTTTGCATGGATCTATGGTGCTTTAAAAATTTTCAACCTAGATCTAGTCAACATACAATATATTTGCATTTAAATGTAAAATCAGTTAGATAGAAGAATAAACCCATCAATATGAGAATTGAACCGCTAATGAAAAAAGAATTGGATAAGTTGATCAAATATAAAATTATTATCCCCATGAACTCATCATGGGTTTCCAATTTGGTTCCCATAAGAAAAATAAATGGAGAAATATGTTTGTGCATGAATATCAAAGATTTAAACAAAACGTCCTTACAAGATCACTACCCATTACCATCAATGGAGTAAACTTTGCAAAGGGTAAGTATTTTAGAATGATTTTCATTACTTGATGGATATTCAAGTGATAATAAGATATTGGTACATGAAGAAGATAAATTTAAAATAACATTTACCAAAAAATGGGGCACACACATGCATATAAGAAAATGTCATTTGGAATATCAAACATAGGGGCCATGTTTCAGTGTGCAATGGATTTGGTGTTTCAAGGGTTAATTAATGTTTGCATTCTTGTTTATTTAGATGACATAATTATTTTCTCAAATCATGCCACATATCATATTATCAATCTCAAACATGTATTTGAAAGGTGTACGTAGTTTGGCATTTCACTCAATCCAGAAAAGTGCATTTTTGCAGTGCATCAAGGTAAATGGTTGAGTCACATTGTGTCAAAAAGGGTCTTTCCATTGATCCATATAGGGTAAGTGTAATATTTTCATTATCTTTACTAAATCACAAGAAGACATTACAAAGTTTTCTGGGTAGAATTAATTTTATTAGAATATTCATTCTAATTTTTGCAAATTTAGTAAGGCCACTAACTTTAATGTTGAAAAAGAACATGGTTTTCAGTTGGAAGATAGAAGGAAAGAATGAATTTGAATAAATTAAACATACTATCTCATAAGCTCCAACGCTTATCGATCCGAATTTTAAAAAATATTTTATTTTATAATCTTTTGGAGAAATTGATGCAATCTCAGCCATGTTGTTATAGTAGAATGATGAAAATTAGGAGCAACCAATTGATATTTTCAATCAAGGATTGGAAGATTATGAGGTAAAGTATTATTTTATTGAAAAACATGTCCTTTCAGTTATTATAAGTCTAAAAAAATTCTGACATTTTCTTTCAAATAACACAGTTCATTTAATGGTTTCTCATCCAACTGTTAAATAATTTATTTTGACCAAGGATTTAAATGAGAAAAGGTTAGGTTAGATTAAAAAAGTCATGTAATATGTTGTTGACATCAAGGTTACTAGATGAGTAAGAGGGAGATGGTTATGTGAACAACTAGCTTCAAATTTTAATGATGATAAAAATCAAATTTTAGTGCTTCAAAATGATCAAGACATAACTGATCCTTCATTACCTCAAAATTGGACCCAAGATATGATTCCTTTTATTCATTATAGACAATGCTCATAAGGTTTGGATAAAAAATTAGAAGTTATTTCAGATTGTAGTCCATTCCTAATGTCCTCATTGATAATATTTTTTTTAGAAAAGAGGTGAATGAAGTATTTTTAAGTTGTGTTGATTTAGATTATATTGAGCATATTTTGGAATAGTTTCATGGAGGAATATCCAGTGGTCATTTTACACCAAGAGCTATAGCCTTGAAGATCATCAGAGAAGGATATTATTGGCCAAATCTATTCATATATGCAGATGTATGGGTAAGGAAGTGTTTTAAATGTGTTATTTTTGCAGGAAAACAAAAGTTAACATCCCTTCCTCTTATACCCATTCAGATAAACCAACATTTCATGTAATTGCAGACATTAAATCATGCACTTTGGGTGTTTATCTAGTCCTAATCATATACTACTATTCATATGATTCCTAAGTAAGAAAAGTACTAATTGACCCATGTCTTTGGCCATCTTTGCTTTCTTTCTATTGCCTATGTTGATCTTACACTTATTTTTGCCCAGTTTATCTTTTCATACTTTGGCATTTCCCACTCTAGAAACTAGCACCCAGCTAGGATGCCAGCACTAGGCACCTCGTCCCTTCTGGGTGCCCTTGACCTCTTTGTACTTTTCTCACATTTTTTGGGTCCTTTCTATCCATTTGGGTATCTTATCTTTTTGGTAGTAAGCCTTTTTAGGGTTATTTATGAAATTCAAGCAAGGGAATCATATAAATTTAAATTTATGTGACCATAATAAAAGACCAAGCACTAAACATTAGCTATCACCACCCAAGGTTGCATCCAAAGGCTATTCTAGAGCATTCAAGCATCCATTCTAGCTTCATATAAGGGATAAGGAACTACATTCTTCTTTATGAACTTCATAGGAGAGGAAGTTCATTATATTCCATGAACACATCTACTTACATATTCTACATATAGCTAATGTTTTTTATCAAGTGCGACATGCACAAGATCCACCTAGGGAACAATTTGTCATGCACACATATAGAACTACATTAGGTATGAGATGTAGTGTAATGCTCAGTCATAAGATCATGTTGTTGAACCCTAGTCATTGGTGTTGTGTAGTGCCCCATCCCTCATGATCTTTTTCTTCTTCGACGACCGTGTTGCTAAGTGGCGAATGTTGTTGTTTTTCTGTTAAACATTAGGGACTTCACCTTGTCGAGCTTACCTGTTGATCACTCTTATGCTTGGGCTCTTGATTAAGTGATTTCATTTTTTCCCTATCGTTTAGATCCTAAAGGATTATTCGAATCCCTTTTAGGTGCGAGGGCATTTTAAAACATAATAAAAATAAGTAATAAATGAATGGGTATCAATTATATTTTTATATGTGTATAATAATAATAAAATTTTATTTTCAATTAATTAAGCCTTCTCAGGCCCCTACGCATGATTTTATCACAAAGTTATTGGCTATTTGATGTTTCTCACCCACCGAAATTTGTAAATATGTATGGTCAATTTTTCATTTTTTGCTTAGCGTGGAAATACGGGATTCTTGTTTCCTTAGTTCCTGGAAAGTGGGTGCATGGAGTTTAATGGCCACCTTTTTGTCCTTGGTTTTCCTTTCTAGCTGTCTTCTCATTAAATGTCTGACCCTACTGCTCGAAGGTTCTTGGCGTGGCGTGTGTTTTGTGGGGGTGGGTCATTTTCACTGTGTTAGTGGCATTTTGTTTTGTGCAGACTGAAATTTTGTGTTATGCACTGCCCACCTTATTTTATTTGGATCAATGTCCCTCCTTGTCTCTCCCTAGCTCGTGATTTTGGCCTACAAGGATTTATCCTGATGCTAACCATGTGAAGAGTGCTGGTGCGCATTCCTTGATGGCTGGGACGTTTCCTTTGTTGTCTCTACATGCTCTAGTTACCCTGCTAGAGAGGACACCTTTGCACTTGACAAATCTCCTCTAGCGCTGACAACAGGAAGGGTAAAGGTGAACTAATCACGTGACACAGACGTGGAAGGTGATAAATGGGAAATTTCGTCAACGGTTATTGTGGGGGACTCATTTTCAGTCATGGGGTTTAATGGAGGGATTTTTCAGATGATGTAGTTGCTACTACCCTGGTAGGCATGTTTGTGCAAAACAGGTGTATAGGAGGCTGCAAAACTGGGTGATTGAATGCCCCAAATAGATGCGGCTCATGGAATGCCACGAGGGCAGGATATGCACAAATGGGTTTGTTGAAAAGGCCTTGGAAACTTCCAATCAAATGTATTTGGAATGTGTAAGCTAGACCTCCCAGTTGCTGTCAAAGTGGGAGCTTTAGAGCAGCACATGGACATCCATCAAACAACATGGAAGATAATAGTTTTTTTTATATGTCTTGTCAAGTGCCCAGTTTGACACGTATGTAAAATGTGAAGGCATACAAAAATCATGCGAGCTGTTTGACAAAATACTTGGAAGATATGTGGCCTCCTGGACTGCAATGATAACAGGATTTGCAAAAAAAAAAGGGTCTTTTTAAAAGGCGTGGAACTGTTTGATTTAATGCCTCAAATAAATGTTGTCTCATGGAATGCCATGATGGCAGCATATGCACAAAATGGATGTGTAGAAAAGGCACAAAACTGCTTGACAATATGCAATTTCAACATCCTTAGTGTTTGTGCCCAAATGGCAATGTAGGAGCAGGTTATGGATGTCCATGATAGTCTAGAAGACCACATAATCACCTTGAAGCTCGGTGGTTGTTCCTTCAAGTGCAAACACCTAGTGTCTTCATGGACATATTTTCCATTGCTAGTATATCCCCAGACTATGTTAAAATGGGTGCTTTGAATCAAGTCGTATGGATATGGTCATTGCATGTAGTTGTAAATGCTTGGTTAGACCTGAATGCAAAGCCTGGAATTAGAGACAAAGCACATGAAGCATTTGACAAAGTTCCTTCAAGAAATAAACACAGATTAGCCCACATGGATAGCTGAAATTTTATGTAAGGATGTGCACATAATGGATCTGTTTAGAAGGTTTTGGAAATGCACAAGCAACTGCTTCTCTGTTGGAAAACTTCAAGTGATAGGGAAGTGGGTGTGACATGGTGGAGGTTAGATCCAAGCTCGTGAACCGGTTGGCGAAGTGCCCGAGCAAGATGCTGAACTAAAGCCTGCGGCTTCGATCAACTTTGTTCTCCAGGCATGGTTCTTCTTTCCTTACCTCTCATAATTCTCGTGTTTTAGTTCTCTTTTGCAACTAAATAGAATTTTAAAGTATTAGAAATTTTAATACAGTTAATTTTCCCTTCAACTCATTGCACAACAATAAATTGTCGTGTCGTAACTCACAACGTCATTATAACCCGCCTACTTTAAACCATGAACAATCACCCTCGCTTCGAGATGATTTGGAAAACTCTTAACCTTCTTGATCACTCCAATATCGTTTATCGACCAGATGAATTTGAATCCCCATTGATAAAGTTGACCTTCTCCTTGTTTTAAATCATGAAATTTTGCAATTTTTGGAGACTCACTAAGTACCCTTCGCAACTATGGAAACGAGATTTGAAGTTTCATTCGTGTACCTTGGTATATGAGGAGTCACCTTGATTTTTGGTTTGACCCAAAACAATCATATGAAATCCTTTTGATGCCCTTATAGGAGCCCTATTACACCGGTTTACAACAATAGAGAGCTATTAAAACTAGAAAGATGGCTTTCGTTTTGGACCACCATTTGAAAACTGGAAGGAGAAACCACGTCCTGTCTTTGTAAAGCTCTAGCATTTATACTAGACAAATGCATGGAAATTCAGTGTAGGAAAGAGAAATTTTTTGGATAGTTTGGCGAAGCCATTTTGTAGGCCTCCAGTCGCAATTTGACGAGGTCAAACTAAACCAATTTCATTTTGTCGCTCCAGAAAACTTGACGCCGTTTGAAAATGGTTTACTAGTTCTCAGTCCCGTCGACTCTGATGAATTCTCCTTATATAGGGGAACGAGTAGGAGATGTATCGTTGCATTCTCCTCCATCGAACGTTCATTTTGGACGTGGTTTTCTGGGCCCTCGAGCTAACTTTTGTCAGTTTACAACTGGGTGAACTACGACCAGTGGCCCAGAAAACTAGCAGCCAAATGCAAACCGTGCACTTTTTTTCAATTCTGTCAGTTGCTATGAATTCCTGGTATATCTAGGGACACATAGAAAGTTAATCATGATGTGCATGCTCATCGGAAGATAACCTTTGGAAGAAGTTTCTTGGCCTCCGAGCCCATTTTGTACGTTTCGTAGCTAGTGAGAAAATGTAAAAATAGAAAGCTGCGAGACCTCGTAAGGTTTCCAAATCACCCTGAAAACATTTAAACACACTTAAATAACTGTTTAACACACTATAATGAAACTTGTTATGTGTATTAGAACTTTTGGAAAAATGATGTTTTCTCTCTCTTCCCTTCTCTTTCTCTCTCCTAGATTACCAAAATGAAGAAAAATGAAATGCAATGGATACATGTTCCTAGACCTTTTTATTTCGATTGAAAATGGTAATTATTGTTAGATGTAAATGGGAAACTGAAATATGATACTTATGTTTGTTTAGGGTGGATGCCATGCCAACGATTTATTGCTGATATCATGCTCACGTGGGTTTTGCAGGATGGAAGAATGACGACGAAGAAGGCGATGTGAAATTTAATTATTATTATTGTAATTCTTATAGGTCATTTTAAAATGAATAACTGTGTTATGTAGTCTCTTGTTACCGAAAATTTATAATTGAGATTTGTTAACATGCATGATATGCTAGTTTAGGGATACTTAGGAAATGTGCATCGAATCACCGATTCAATTTGTTTATTAGTTGTGTATGGCAGAAAAGGGTTTTATTTATACATAGTAAATTGAAATTAAAGTTAATATCTTGTAGTACCTTCTCAGTATTTATTAAACGATTAAATTAAATTCTGGGTTATCTTCTTACCTTGCAAACATAATAAAGAGTTCTAATGGGAGCACTCAACTTTAATAAAATATTCGTGCATAACTTGCCTGCATGTGTGATCCTTTTTACCATATAAGAAATTTTAAACCATAGGATGACCTTAAACTTTACACTCGATGAGACTTCCTAGGTTAGGTATATCAAACCCCTAGTTGGAGTCTACAGTCATAGTCTTTATGCCTAGTGTCACTGTCGCGAACCCTTATTTAGGAATGTCATGGTCCAACCTACCCAGAGTATGTGGTTTCCTTCTAGTTTTGGTAATCGCGAGAATAACGTCCTCTCTTCAGGTCCGTCACCAGGATGAGTGATGAAGACCGCCTTAGAAGTCACCTTATGAGTCATTGTTCGAAGGAACGATTCAGAGGTGCTACCTTGGTTTCTATCAAAATAACATCTTGCTATTTTCTTGATTGTGGTTCATGTATAGTTACAATTCTTCCAATCATGTACCCCTTCAAGATGTTAGTTCAAATACTTATATAACTCCTGATTTCAAAACAACGCTAGGAACGAGATCTTAGTGCGATGTAAGAGAATATCATATAAATGCTGCACACGAAATTGGAGTTTAGGACTAAGGTTAATCTTGGAGTCATTATAACTTAATTAAACTTTTTCATGCATTGCAAAGAATATAAGTTCCCTTGGTGCGACCAAACTTTGAGAAAACAAAAGATATGTATATATAAAGATATATAAATCTTATGGGAATTTAATAAGTTTTAAAATTATAATAACAATGGTTGGGAAATAAATATATTGTGAATCGAGGAGTGTTTTTGGTAAAAATATATCCTATATCTAAATCTCCGTCAAATCCTTTTATTGCGTTTTGGACATCAAGTCACTTTCTTTTGAGTTGTAAGGGTAAAACTGTAGACTTCAAATAAATGTTGGAGAAGAATATTTTTAACATAATAATAATATGATTAAGCACTTTGTATGTAATTTGATTTAGGCCAAATATGTATGTCAGTTATGGAAATTTATATAAAGTATAAGAAGCCAACTTGAGAAGGTCGAATTGTATTTTCAATCGCGAAATAAACTTAAGAAAATTTAGGTGGAAAAACGAGAAAATTTATCCTTGCTCGTAATGTCCTTGGAATGTTAACTTTAACCAAAAATAAATTTAAGGAAATGATGTGTTGTGGGTACGCCGTTCTTGAAGCCATGTTCTTGTGGTTGGGTCTTTACTAGTAACCTTCCATGGGGAAAAATGTAGTGTCAGCATGCCTATGTGTTGTCATGTGTCTATGTGATTTGATGATTGTTGTAAGTATCATGTATGTTGCCGAGTTCTGTAGTTGAAGCCCATGTTTTGTTGTGTGTAGTGAGTAATGTAAGTAAAAAAGAAATTATCCTGGTATTTTACTGTTGTATTTGTGTGTGTAAAGTGTGAGCACTACATGTTGTCATTGATGTCAAAAGGTATTGATGACAAAGGAGTGAGCGGTGAAGTGAGGCTCTATAAAGGACATGAAGGTTGATTGGTAGTTCCTTTATAATAATGTTTGTAGCTCAAAAAGAGGTTTCAGGTTGATTCCAAGATAGGTTCAAGATGCTACAAGCTTGGTCTATGAGGTTGAAATCCACTAAAAGTATGGAGAAGGTTGGTATGCTTGGATTAGATGCTCTAATTGTTTGAAATAATTGTTCCATCATGTGTAAGAGATTGTGAAGATGATGGAGGTGTGTTTTTTTAAGAAATCAAGGATACCTTTCCAATGAGACCAACGTTGCACAATTTGGAGCTCTATGCAAGAAGTTATGGCCATTTGAAATTTTGCAGGTCAGGATGAGTAGGATTTAATTATATTTTGGGTCCGCATGGTGAGGAAGATTAAAGTCAGGTCATCATAAGTAAAGATGATTCATGCATCCCCATTCTCAAAACCCAACAGACACATGGCATCATTTTATTTCCACCTCAATAAAAAAGGATTCACACACTTTAGGCCTATGGAATAAATATGGTTAGATAAAGTTTCAGGTCCACCCAGTAGTTACGAAGAAAAGAATAAATTTGTGAGAAAAGAAAGCTAGTATGACATTGTAAAAGGCGTAGACGTGTGGAACCTTCTGATTAGCTCACCTTTCATGCTCTAACATAGAGATGGAAAATGTGAATACTGACATTGCAAATTCTTTAATGAACATGGAGCTTCCCTATTAGACCATGTCTCACATTGGTCAGATACAAGTTATAAAAAGTCTGACATTGTGAAGGGCATGTAACTTCCTTATTGGCTTGTTTCTCATGGTAGCCAATGGAGGTTAAGAACTATTTGACATTGTGAAGTGCATGGATATTTTTTATCGGCTAGAACTTCACAATGGTACATAATTGATAAGAATATAAAATCCATGTCAAAATTTGATTGATTGCAAGGATGGACCCATTGACTACAAGAGGGGATAGTGGAACCAAAACTCTACCAAATGCAGTTTATTCTGTGGCTAGAGTCCACCTAAGCCCATCACTTTCAGGTTTTTCGGAATGGTGACATGTTTTCGGTAAATGAGACCAAATGAATCAGAAGGTTGAAACAATTCAAAGTGTTTTGATGTGCGGCTAGTGTTTAGAATTGAAAAATCATCGAAACTTGAGTTTTAACAAGTGAAAATACTAAAAATTTTAACCTCATATCTGTCTTGAACTCATCTTTCAATTTTTTCAAGTCTTAATAATTTTCATCAAAAATTTGATGAGAATATTATGATAATCTCATCAAGACAAGTTCTTCTCTCCTCCCATTGTGCTAATAAGCAAATTCATTGTTGAAAGTTTGGGACTCCATGAAGACCTCAATAATTCTAAGGAATGGCTAAATGAACATGTGTTTGATATTTAATAGGTTTAAAAGTATCAAAAGTATGTGACAATGTTAAATGAGAAATGGTCTCCTTGTTCTTTTTCTGAGCTGGTTGAATGAATGAGAAATCCTTCATGAAGTTCTTTTAATGGTCAATTATGATCTACATGCATATAATGGGAGTTTTAAGAAGTGTATTTAATGCTTTAAGTACATAACAGTGTTGGAAAAATATATTTCTTGCTCAAATAAATGTGATGTTGATTGATTTGCTAAGTCATGGTTGATCCTCATGTGAGGTTATAAGGTCTAGTTTGAAGTGAAGAAGCTATAATTCATGGAACATAAAACATGAAACATCCCTATTCAAAGTGAAGGAGCTCAAGGAAAATCTCAAAATTTAGTGGCATCGAGTAGCTAAACAAGTGGCACTTGTAAACTTACATATTCAAAGTTCTTTGAGAACTCTTGAATCTATGGAAGAATGTAAAAGGTTTAATATGTCTACATGAAAAAGCAATGACTGGTTACAAACGTAAAACTTCCTCCCAGTCTTGATCAAACACACCATAACAAAAGGTGAATATTCATTTTAAAAAAATTAAAATTTAGGTATGTTATATACAGAAAATTCCAAAAGGGCCTATAATGAAAAATGATATAGTTGTTGCAAAACAAAGACTTGTTGTCCTCTTGCTCGAGACATAGAAGTAAAACAAATGAAGAGCCTTGTATGAAAATTAAATGGTTTTGGAATGTGAAAGGTCAAAGTATGGAAAGGAGCTCTTTGTGTGTAAGACTCACTACTTCTTGAAAGATAAGAATAGAAATGTGTTGTATTGCAAATGAATGTGAGTTATATGCATATTAAAGTGTTATGCCAGGATTGGAATAAGCTAAGGAAGTTCATGGATTGAGTAAATTTTGGAGCATGAAGTTGATGAAAAAGGTATAAATGAGAGCATTAGAAAAAATTGAATATTGTAGGTGACTGTTAATGTAATAGTGATGTGTGAGTATGAGACTAGTTTCAAAAGGGTTGTAAGAGGAAATTTTGTTAGAAAATTGAGTTGTTGACAAACAAGAGCATGCATAGTCGTGAGCTGAGAATGTGATGAAGTTGATATAGGGGAAAATGAGAGAATGCAAGGTTACATGAATAAAACATCCTTGAATTTCAAATATTAGGTGAGTAAGTATGATTGCAAACATGAAGATTATATGCAGGAACAAATGAATGAGAAAAGAAGTTGAGAGAGAAGTTGTTAGAGCTTGGAGTACTGTAGATACATGTTGAATACATATCAAACATAGAAGTGAATGAATACATGAAAAACTGATATTTTAGAAGTAGTTACTCTTGAAAAGATGAAGCTTAAAGGTGAGAGAAGCATGATAAGAAAGTGCTTGTGATAGAAGGAATGTATGATGAAGTTCGGGAGTTGATCAGAAAATGAAAAGAGAGATGAGCAAGAGAAAGTAGAGATGAAGAGTGAGTTAATCTAGTTGTCACTATAAATTGTATGAGACAATAATTTTAGTGTGACAAAAATATGAAAAATTCTAAGTTGTATCTTAACGTGTGGGGAGTTGTTGTTTCCCTATAAGTTGAATCTTACTAAAGGACAATTGTTTCTGGACCAAATTTGGGACTTGAAGCTTCCAAACAAGTTGAATCTTGTCAAATATTGAGTAACATCTTGGGTAAATTTTGGAGTTATAGCTCCAGGGTGAGTTAAATCTCAACCATGAAATCATGTAACATTTACAGGACATTCTTGTCCTAAGCTAGTTCTTGG
This sequence comes from Taxus chinensis, assembly GCA_019776745.2. Classification (NCBI taxonomy): domain Eukaryota; kingdom Viridiplantae; phylum Streptophyta; class Pinopsida; order Cupressales; family Taxaceae; genus Taxus; species Taxus chinensis. The sequence goes on from CM034151.1 coordinate 202,869,667, forward strand.
TTTCAATGGGTTTTTTCCCAGTTTGGGTTTTCCACATTGAATTTTGTGTCTATGTATTATATCTCTTTTTAGATGTTTGTGAATGTTTATTTGATCTTGATTATAAAAATTAAGTGAATTATTTTTTGAGGTAAACTTCTAACAAAAATTGATTCACCCCCTTCTCAGTGTCCAAATTTCTAACAATTGGTATCAGAGCCTGGTTCTCTTGAATCAAGTCTAAAAACTTAGAGCAGGTCCTTCTTGAAACACAATCATGGTTATTGAGGTAATCCCTAGGAAAAACTCAAGATATAGATATTAGTGAGGATGGAGTCTCAGATGAAGAGGAATAGGAGGTGAATCTTGAAGCAGAATTGATAAGTGCCTTGGATGAATTGAAATATAAAAGGAAAAATAAACAAAAATTGAAGATAAAGATGAAATAGTATGAAGAGCATATCAATATTTTTAAAGAGAGACAAAATAAAAAATATGAATATGGAATCAATGAACTTGATGTGCAATTGGAGATGATTTCATCACCTCTCATAGCAAAAGAGAAAGAACATCTCAAAATCAATACCAAGCTTAAATCCCGGGTTGAAATAGCATCAAAAGTACTACATTCCAAATAAGAAACCTGCATGAGTCTTGAAGAAGAATTGATATCCTTGAGATTTGAATTAGAGGAAGAAATAGAGAGACTGAAGATGTATAAAAGGATGGAAAAGAGCCTTGAAGCATTGAATGGAAATCTAGATAGAAAAAATGTAGCAGGTGACAAAATAGGACTAGGATTCGTAGAAGAACCCATGAAGAAGTGTTAAGAGGACAAATCTAGTTTAAGAAAACAATCATACATGAAGATGATGAAGGGAAAAATTCAAGAAGCCCTAAATAATTTAGGCAACCAAATTCTTTCAGATATGAAAGAACATTTAATGGGTATTGTTTCTCTTGTCATAATTTTGGATGTAAAGCCAATGAACGCATAAATCATGTCATGAATGATCACCCATGAAGAGATAATAGATATGAGAGAAAAATAATAGAGTGTGCTTTAACTATAGAGAGAAAGGTCACACAATTCAATATAAAATCAAGAGGTATCATAGTTTTCTATAATTGTAAGAGGATTGGACATGTTGCTAGTAACTGATATGGTCATATGAGTGCTAAGTATAGTTGGAATCCAAGAAAATACTCATATAGAAGAAAGAATCAAGTAAGGTGTTTCATTTGTCATTAAATTGGACATTTTACAAAACAACGCTATCAAAATCAATTTATAAGGCATAACAACAAAACTCAAATAGTTAAAAGGAAAGTCAAGAATGTTTATAAAGTGAAAGAAAATCCTGAGTGTGTGATAGAGACAGTGATGGGAGAGACCAACTCAAGAAGGACATCAGGAAGTAGTGATCACACTAAGAAAGTTGATATCAAGACAAGAACAGAAGAAAATGAAATCCATCATGCATGTTTGACGAGTATGCAATCAGGTGATGAAGAATTAGGAGATGGAATCAGCACATGCATCTCATATAAGAAAATTGACAAGGCTTCAAGGGAAAGGAAATAAATTATTGTGTCATCATGTTATTTTGATAACTATATCTTGTTTCTTAATTGATCCCACAAGGTGGTGTGCCTTTTCTAGGCTTCTAGTAGGAATGAATATTTTTAAGGAATCATTGTGATATATGGAAGTAATTTATCATCTTACAATTGTCAAACCATTCTTCTCCATGATGATGTTGATTAAACAATCCCCAATAAACTATTGCCATCAGCAGGTGCTGATTGGTGTCTCCATCATGTTGTCAAGGTATGCAAGTTTCAAGGAATGTGTGTTTTTTCCTATGTTCAAGTTCTAGTGCTCATTCAATTTTTTTTAGTGTTCTTATTGATTTTTTACGCCAATAATGTGTAATTAAGAAGTCTCAAAATCTGGGTTGTCTTCTACATGCTATCAAGATCGAATCATTATTGTGTCATACTTATTAAGCTACATTCATGAAAATGATGTCTTCAAGAGAATCTAAACTATTTGAAATATTTCTATTATCTTGGTCTAACGTACTTGTACAATTTGATCCATCCTAGTCCTCAACTTGTGTAATTTTTATTGATAACAATCCTTAGTAGGTCTGATAAGTCTTGAGAAAATGTCCTTGGTTGAAAGAGAGTCCAAGTTTGAGTCATGTGTTTATAAAGAAGCATAAGTGTGAGTGTCATTGTTCCTCATGTTTTTAAGGTTCTGTTATCATGATTTGATTCTTGAAAGAAGATCTTAATCTCTATAAAAGTATGACAATTAGTCAACCGAAAATTAAAGTTGAGTAGGATGAATGTATTAGTCTTGAAAATGATCAAAAGTTTCAAAAACTTCTAAAGGGGAGTATTTCATGATGCAGGTGTTAATGATGAATGTTAATGAAGTGAAAATAAAGAGCTTAGAGGTCTATGAATCCCATGATAGTGAGTTAGTAATAAATCTCAACCATATATGATGAAGATCTTGCAAAAGAAAATATCTATAGTTTAGACCTGATCAGAACTTGGATGCTCTACTTCATTGAGGTTCTTCTCATCAAATCTCTAGTTTGAGTTGTATACAACAATAGAAAGTATAGATACTTAGGTATAAGGTTGCTTGATGAAAAAGGAAAAGAATAATCTTGTGAGAAAAAAGGCCAAGGGTGGTGTGAATTATAATAATGAAGCTTTCATGATTTATGTGTTTTGTGTAGATTGTAAAGGGTCAAAATTGATGACCTACATGTCAGAAAGATGTATTTAGGACATGAAAAGTTGATTGAATTATTCAAGAATATCTTCAAGGCATCAAGTAAGTCAACATAACAAGTGATAAATGAACTTGTGAAGGAAAGTGATTAGTGTCATAAAGTAGCTTATGGAGGATGTTATTCTTCAAAGAAGAGTGGGATAGCATGGAAAAGGGATGAATACATTAAAATAATTCTTTAGGTATGAAATAAGGAATATTGAGTCATTATTATGTTGTGAGTGCAAGGAAAGTGATTGATGTCAAGTAGTCTTAGAAAAATGAGGATAAATTGATCCCAAAGGGAGTTTTACAAGCTTGTTTTTTGGGCATGGTGAAGTGAGGTACCTGAATATGGATAGATTGGACTCGGGGGGATCATTAACGCTAATTGGTTGATATTCATGCATTTAGTCAAGACCCAGGTGGTAAGATAGTGATAGTAATCCAAGTGGAAGTTTCTTGAGGTAAGTTTATACTTTGTAAGTGTTTATCTACATGTTTCTTACCCTGTTAAATGTGTGATCATTTTTCATAGATGTCAAAGGGGGGAGAGAGTCCTGTCAGAAACTAAGTATGAAGATGTTTTCCATTTAAGTTTCTGAGTATGTTGCCATCAATGATAAAGGGGGAGATTATTGAACCCTGGTCATTGGTGTTGTCATTGATGTCAAATGACATTGATGGAAAAGGAGTGAGTGGTGAAGTGAAGCTCTATAAGGGACATGAAGGTTGATTGGTAGTGCCTTCTTAAGGATGTTTTCAGCTCACAAAGATGTTTCAGGTTGATTCCAGGATAGGTTTAGGATGTTATAAGCTTGTTCTGTGAGGTTGACGTCCACTGAAGGTATGGAGAAGGTTGGTATGATTGGATCAAATGCTATATATGTTTGAAATGCTTTTTGTAGCATGTGCAAGAGATTTTGGAGATGGTGTAGTATGTGTTTTTCAAAACTCAAGGATACCTTTCCAACGATACAAACTATAAGAAATTTGGAGATCTCTAGAGGAAGTTATGGCCATTTGAAGTTTTGCAGGTCGGTATGAGAAGGATTTAATTAAATTTCAGGTCCATGTGGCAAGGAAAATCAAAGATGGGTCATCATAAGTCAACATAGTTCATGTAACTCCACTCCCAAAACCTAATAGACACATCATGTAATTTAATTTCAACCTCGAGAAAAAAGGATTCACAGACTTTAGGCATGTGGATTAAAAATGGTTAGATAAAGTTTCAGGTCTGCCCAACAATTGTAAAGAAAAGAAGAAAGTTGCGAAAAAATAAAGATGGTATGACATCGTGAAACACATAAACATGTGGAGCCTTTTTATTGGCTCACATTTCATGCTTTGACATAGAGATGGAAAATGTGAAGATTGATACTACAAAATTTAAAGGAACGTGGAGCTTCCCTATTAGATCATGTTTCACATTGGTCAGATACATGTTATAAAAATTATCACATTGCGAAGGGCATGGAGATTCCTTATTGGATTGCTTCTTGTGGTTGCTAGTGCAGGTTAATAACATTCTAAAAGTGTGAATTGCATGGAGATTTCTTATTGGCTAGAAATTTGCAATGATATGCACCTGATAAGAAGATAAAATCCATGTCAAACTTTGATTGGTTATGAGGATGGGCCCATTGATTACAAGAGGGGGTGGTGGCCCCAAAACTCTACCAAATGCAGTTTATTCCACCAGATGGATTTTTTCTAAGCCCATCACTTTGAGGTTTTCCGGAATGGTGACACATGTCTGGTGAATGAGACCAAAGGACTAAGAAGGTTGAAACAAGTCAAAGTGTTTTGAAGTGTGCCTAGGGTTTAGAATTTAAAAATCATCGAAACTTAAGTTTTAATTGTTAAAATTCTCAAATTTTTAACCTCATCTCTATCTTGAGCTTGCATTTTTAACTTTTCAAGTCTTAATCCTTTTCATCAAGGATTTGATGAGAATCTTATGACAATCTGATTGAGGCAAGTTCTTCTCTCCTCGCACAATGCTAGCAAGCAAATTCATTTTTTTCTTCCCTGTTGAAGATTTGGGACTCCATGAATACCTTAATAATTACATAAGGAATGGCTAAATGTACATGTGTTTTTATCTTGAATGGGTTTGTAAGTATCAAAAGTACATGCCAATGGTAAATTATTACCAGTCTCCTTATTCTTTGTATGAGTTGGTTGAATGAATGTGAAATATTGCAAGAATTTATTATAATGGTCAACTATGATCTACATGACTACAAAGGAAGTTTGAATAAGTGTAGGTAATGATTCAAGTGAATAAAATTGTTGGAAAAATCTAGTTTTGTTTCTCAAAATAATGTGATGCTGATTGATTTGCTAAGCCGTGGTTGATCCTCATGTGAAGATGTAAGGTATGGTTCAAAATGAAAAATCTCAAATTCATGGAACATAAAACATGAAACATCCCTATTTAAAGTGAAGGAGCTCAAAATTTAGTGGCATCGAGTAGATAAAGAAGTGAAACTTGTCAACTTATAAGTTCTAAGTTCTTTAAGAACTCTTGAATGTATGGAAGAATGTTAAATGTTTAATATGTCTACATGAAAAAGCAATGAGTGGTTAGAAACGTAAAAATTCCTCTCAATATTTCTCAAACCCATCAGAACAAGAGGCGATGAGTCATTTAAAAAAATGAAAATTCAAGTATGTTATATGCAAAAAAGTCCAAAGGGCCTATAATGACATAAGATATAGTTGTTGCAAAACATGGACTTGTTGTCTTCTTGTTTAAGACATAGAAGTAAAATAAATGAATATCCTTGTATGAAAAATAAATGGTTTTGGAAAATGAAAGGTCAAATTATGAAAATTATCTTTGTGTGTAAGACTACTCACTTCTTGAAAGTGAAGAATAGAAGTGTGTTGTATTGCAAATGAATGTGATTTCTATGCATATTGAAGTGTTATGACAAGATTGGATTGAGATAATCAAGGTCATGGCTTAAGTACATGTTGGAGCATGAAGTATATGGAAGAGGTATAGATGTGAGCATTAGACAAAATTGAAGATTATAGGTGACTGATAATGTAATAGTGCTATGTGAGTATGAGACTAGTTTCAAAAGGGTTGTAAGAGGAAAGTTTGGTAAAAAAATGAGTTGTTAACAAACAAGAGCATGAAAAGTATTGAGCTGAGAATGTGATGAATTTGATATAGGGGAAAATGAGAGCATGACAGGTTACATGAATAGAACATCCTTGAAGTTCAGATACTAGGTGAGTATGACTGAAAGCATGAAGATTATATGCAGGAACAAATGAATGAGAAAAGAAGTTGAGAGTGAAGTTGTTAGATCTTGGAGTACTTCAAATACATGTTGAAGACATATAAGACATATAAGTGAATGGAGACCTGACAAACTGATATTTTAGAAGTAGGTACACTTGAAAAGGTGAAGCTTAAAGGTGAGAGAAACATGATAATAAAGTTCTTATGATAGAAGGAATGTATGATGAAGTTTGGGAGATGATCAGAAAGTGAAAAGAGAGATGAGCTAGAGAAAGTAGAGATGAAGAGCGAGTTAATGTAGTTTTCACTATCAGTTGTATGAGACAACAGTTTTAGTGTGAAAAACATATGCAAAAGTATAAGTTATAGCTTAGCATATGGGGAGTTATTGCTTCCATGTAAGTTGAAGCTTACTAAAGGAAAGTTTTTGCTGGACCAAATTTAGGAGTTCAAGCTTTGAGAAAAGTTAAATCTTGTCAAATACTGAGTAGAAACTTGGTTATGTGTTCAATGAAAATTTTTTGGGGTAAGAATATCTAAAGAAACCCCAAAGGATTTTAACAAACTATTCAATGGACCATTAGATAAGAAATAAACAAGGATTCATCACTTTGCATGCATTAAAATTGAAAGAAACAAACAACCTAACATATTTAGTAATCCTCTATTCTTGAAATCTTTAAAAATGAATCTACGAAGGATTCTAAGCAATCAATTTGTGATTATGAGAATTGGAGCTCACCATTAATGGCTTTAAGGCCAATAATTTTTCCTAATTACTCAATTATTGGTGTGTAGTGTAATGGCAAAGCAATGGATCAATAAAATAAATGAAATAAGCTCTAAACCCTAAGCAAAATGCTATAATTTATGTTAGGAAGAAGGAGAGTTCTTAGAAATAAGAGGGGGGTAGTGAGCTATTTATAGTTTTCCATCTGGGGAAGTGGAGGAATTTTGGTGCATGTGGGACTAAAAGGGAGTCAACAAGTTGATTAGTGAGTCAAACTAATATTTGACTAGGTTTAGAGGAGGTTAATCATTGTTAGGAATAGTTAAACTAGGTTAGGCTAGTTAATCTTGTTTAGAGAGGAATTAGGGTTTCAAGAGGGTTTTGAGAGGTCTAATCAATCCAATGAAATGAATTGATAGTCTAGGAAGTTAGTAAAAGTGGTATAGAAGAGGATGAGAAGGTGGTTTAGATAATAAGGGACTATATCAACCCCATAAATTGGTTTATAGGAGAAATATGACCAAAAAAATGTCGTAAACGATGAGTTAGAGGAGTTAAGTTAACAAGGTGTCCTTAATTTTCAAGGAGAGGAATAGTTAACAAAATATTAGGAATAATAGTGCTTTGACCAAACTACAAGTGTCTATAGGTTAAATTTTGGAGTTGCAGCTCTAGGTTGAGTTGAAGCTCAACCATGAAATAATGTAACATTTATAGGACATTCTTGTCCTAAGCTAGTTCTTTGTTTCAGTGGGTTTTTTCCCAGTTTGGGTTTCCCACATAAAATTATGTCTCTGTGTGTTATATCTCTTTTTAGCTGCTTGTGAATGTTGATATGATATTGGTGATACAAATTAAGTGAATTATTTTGTAAGGTAAAAGTTAAAAAAACACTAATTCACCCCCTCTCAGTGTCCAAATTTCTAACACACTTGTTTGATAGCCGAGGACAATACGTCCCCTCATTTGGATTTTTTTTTTTGGGATTTGATGTGCTTTTAAGGGTTTTATAGGTGAACTATTTATTACAGGTTGTCAACGACATTGGTGATGATTGTGTGACATACTAGTGACAAGAAGTGAAGGGAATTCAACACCTTATGATTATTTAAAGATGGTAATAATAGGTTTTGGGAAGTCAAAGGAACCTAGAACCAATGTACAACACCGAATGGTGCCCTTGACCCATCACGGGTGCCCTAGTACAACATATTCCAACATCTCTGAATTTATCTAGGTTTTATTGTGACATTTTGCACTTCAGATTTTCTAGTTTGCTAGTTTTGTATACCTCTAGGATCATAGCAAAAAAAATAAGTCATTTTATCTCCTCATTTGCACTTAGGGTTTTAAATCTTAATTGATTAGTTGCTTGGGTATATTTTTTTCTTAATTACTTATTTATTTACTCCTAAATTGAAATCAAATTTAGTAATCTATTTATTCAATATTTACTAAATCAGTCTTGGGGTTTATAATTTATCAGTATGATTAATCCTCCTATTGCAGGACATAAGTGAATTTTCACTGCTACATATTACTTCATGATGTGGATAGAAATAATGGATTTGAAAGAGGAAAATGAGACTTCAGTTTTGTAGTTTTATGAAAGTATTGTCATAAGGTTTAGTGTTCCCACTACAACCATCTTATACAATGCATTAGATTTACTTAGCACACAAATCAACACATGGGTAGTCAAGTTTGGAATTCATCTCTCAAAATCTTCCAATTATTATCCTCAATGGAATGGATTAGATGACTCTACCAATAATAATATTCTCTGAATCATTAAAAGAACTATGGCTAAAAACTAGAGATCATGGAATACAAAACTGAAATCATCCTTATGGGATGATATGATTAATCCAAGAGATCAATTAATAACTCTCCTTTCATGCTTGGTTACGATAGAGAGGAAAGTTTTCCTATTTCATATAGATTATAAGCTCTAGACCTTATAAAGAAAATGGAGATGATAGAGAGAGATTCATTGGTAATAAAATTGGTATAGTTAATGGAATTGGAGGAGGTTAAAAAAATGCAATGGCTACCATGTAGCTTTATCAAGCTCAAGTGATGATACTAACTTTTAATATAATAAATGAATAATTTACATAATATAACACAACACAAGAGATATGGGTGGGCCAAGATTCCCAAATAATCAATATATGAATAATAATACCCTTAAGATAGGGAAACACCAGATAATTCTCCTTAAGGAAGGAGTAACTCCAAAATCTCCCAAGATGGGAATCCACTTTGAGGGGGACACCTCCAATATACCTCTACCAAGTGGAATACTCAACTCATCCCTCATCACATGATACTAACCTCCCTTATATAGACATACATTACTCTTAATAGATGGGTAATACCTAATCCCAATGTAGGCTGACTCATTACCAAATATAACTAATTCCTATGTGACCCCATATAACTAACTAAGGGGATGTGTGCCACATGTTGGCATCTCTATCAACCCATATACATTATATTATCATATCCCAAGGTACATAGCATTGCCTCCCTCTTTGACATGTTTCGTCCCCGAAACATAATAAAAAGCCATATAATGAGTGTGCTTTAAATTATTGCACACTTGTCGCCATGCTTGATCATCCAACCACCCATATGAAATCCTAGTGGGTGATGCTGCTCCAAACCTAATTCCATATTCCATTGTGCTCATCTGATTCCATCTTGGTCCATTTGTGTTCCTTTCGGCATCCATGCATATCCATAATGATTATTCCTATGATTCCATGTCATATAATTATTGTTCCATTGATTCCATGTATAGCCAAAATTATTACTCCTCCAATTCCCTATATATCCATATAGATTGCTGACCTCATATGTCCTAACATGTCTCCATGATTTTTTCCTCTCATGATGATGCGGGTGTCTATATGGTGCAACCTTAGTATGCTCAACCTTATCAATATTTTCCTCTACTTTCTTTTCCTCTTAGAACTTGCTTGTCATTTCTTTTTTCTCTTGAGTACATAAATTATTTTTTACTTTTTCATCATGTTATTCATCCTCTCCTTCTGATTCATCCTTATTCCCTTCTTCGCCATCTTCAAATTCATCTTCATGATCTAATTTTACATTACTTTTTCCCTTGCTAAGTGTGATATCTTGCAATGTAATTTTATTTATCTTGTACCATAATTTCATGAATTTATTTTGCACATTAATATTAATTGTTCCCAATGCCTCTAACCAAGGATATCCAAGAATAATATCCATAACATCCATATCTAAAACATAAAAATCTGAATGTAAAACATATTTATTCATAGAAAGCTTTAAATCTTCAAAAACTTGAATCTACTTACCATCCATTTGAGATTCCTTGATATGCTTTTCTTGAACATGTAGATGTTGAGATACATCCATATTGATGAAGTTATATTTTCTGCTAGGGTTTATGAAAACAATTAACATTTTCCTTTGAATGCACCCTTCAAACTGAAATATTGAAGCTTCCTTCCCTAGAGATGCATTACTTGAACTTGTATATCTATATGTTGTCTCTCCTTATAAATCATGTGTAGTAGATTCAACCTCAACATTTTCTTCTTATTCTTCTTCTTCTTCTTCTTCTTCTTCTGATATTTCCTCTTCCTCACTATTATCATTAAATTCTTCTAATTCCTTTTTCTTTTCTTCTTTTGTTTCCCATATGTCCATAGAAACTTGTTCCAGTTCCTCCAAAGACTAATTAGAATTTTCCATTTCTAACTTAGAAAACCAAATATGTGCAGGGCTAGTAATCCACAACTTGAATAACCAAATATATGATGGTTTAGAGAATTTATCCCTAATTTTTTTCTGCCATTCTCTAGCATTAATCCTGTCATCTCCAAATAAGCTACCATCCCCATGATCCACAAAACTAGGGTTTTAGGAATAGACCCTTTTAATCAAAACTTAGTATAACCATTTCAGCTAAAGGTAGGAAAAAAATTATAAATCACATAACAAAAAACCCCAATTTAATTTTTGTGAATTTTTTTAAAATATAAGAAATTAACGAAAATTCCTACAATTGCGGCCTGTGGAGCAAAATATTGAAAAAACATAAAACTACAATAAATATGACAAAATAGATCTAAAAGGTATGAAATTTCAGTGGCATCACATTTGAATATATTAACATAAAACCAAAAAAAATTATTTCCTAATTCGTCATTATTCAGAAGATATAGATGAAACCTTAGAATTAGGGTTTCAACCCTAAAATGGACACATCTTTTGTAAAACAGGTCCAAAAAATATGAAATTTGGAGGGAAGATCAATTGTATTATGTATCTACTCCCCATAAAAATAATCTAAAAAATTAAGATTTTATCTCCAGATATATGGGAATCAGAAACATTAGGGTTTTATCACACAAATTGCCTAAATCATTGCTCTGATACCACTTGATAAGAACTTTGCATATAGTAAATGAATAATTTTCAGAATATAACACAAAAAAGAGATATGGGTGGGCCAAGATTCCTAAATAATCAATATATTTAGAATAATACCCTTAAGGTAGGGTAACACCATACAATGCTCCTTAAGGAGTAACTCCACAATCTCCCAAGATGAGAAGAAACCTCCAATATACCTCTACCAAGTAGAATAATCAACTCATCCCTCACCACATGATACTCAAATACCTTATATAGACATACATTAATCTTAATAGATGAGTAATACCTAATCCCAATGTAGGCCGACTCATTACCAAATATAACTAATTCCAATGTGACCCCATATAACTAACTACGCAGATGTGTGCCACATGTCGGCATCTCCATCAACCCATATACATTATATTATCATATCCCAAGGTACATAACAAGTGAAGATGTATTTTGATAAGAAATCATTTGAAAGAACGTTTAGATAAGCAGACATTGTGTTAAAATGTGATCAAGAGATAACTAATCTCAGAAGACACACTAAGTTTGAATCCTTCTAGAGTGAACCATATCTAATTACATGTTGCAAACCACACAATGCATTTTATCTATCTAAGATGCATGGTGATGAACTACTCATTTTGGTTAATGGGATGTACCTCAAAATCTGTTATTGAGGTCATGTTTCATCCTTGTATATAGAAAGATTTTATGCTTACTTTCCTCTAAGTGCTTCATGCACATTGTTGTTTTAGTTTCCTTTCGTGTATGCCTTGTGCAATTTGTTGGCATGTTTGTCTTTTAATAAGTTCCTTATAAAATTTGTTATTTCTAAAAGGTATTTTTGGTATCCTAGGTTATTTTAATAAGTTTCTACAGTTAACACATGTTGGCCATTGTGTCTTAAGTGTTGTCATTCATGTCAAGTCCATTGATGGAAAAGGGTGTCATATTTGTCTCCATGAGGTGTCATTCAAAGGTCAAACATGAAGGTTGATTGGTAGTGTCATGTTTGGTGAGTTATATGAGGTTCTAAAGCATGGTCTAGTAGTCATGATCACTGTTTAAGTTAAGTAGAGATTGTCATGAGGTATATCATGGTTAGTATGTTGTGTCAGAAGTGTATGAGTGTTTGTAAGATGGAATACATGTTTCTTTAGAGTTTGTCCAAATTTTGTTCTATTTACTTCGAAGTCTAATCAAAGTTTGTGTTATATTTATTGTATAAACTTCCTATTGGTCTAGAAGATGTAGAGTGAGGTGGAGGAATGCAGGTAAATGTTTGAGCATGGTTTTCAGGTGATCATCTAGACCCAGCTTAGGTGCTTGAAGGAAAAATGGAGCATGAGAGGGAGGTGTAGAGGAATATGTGCTCATGGAAGCATGAAAATGTGTTAGACATGTTTTCTCTAGTGTGTTGGGTCCTTTTAGAGATATTGGAAGGTGAGCTATGAGGTTTGACTACTTGGTCATGGTGCACACTAGGTCTAATCCTAGTGTTTGGAAGCCTATTAAAGCATGTTAGGAATTTTCATGTATGTGTGAGCTATTGAGAACATTCATGAAGGTATTTTATGATTATTACATCATGTAGAGGAATTTTTTAGAGGTTTCATTTTTGGTTTTAGTGTTAGTTCAATTAGTCTTGTCCTAGAACATTCAAAACCCTATGATCTTATCATGAAATTACTAGTGGTGGTGAAGGTACATAGGTATTTGAGCTAAGATGATGATTGGATATGTTATAAGAGTGTGTTTTGATTTTGTGGGAAAATGTTTCAAGTTTCCATGATGAAGATATTGCAAGATATTGAGCTTTAACTGAAATAGGGTTATCAAGAACATGTTTTCCAGCTGGATATGGGAAATATTTTCTTGGATGACACATGTAAAATTTGCATGGTACCTTGATCCTTTCAGGGATGATGAAGCATGATTCTAAGAATGTTTCATAGTTGGAATGAGGTTAAATGAGAACCAAAATTTTATGAACAAATGTTAAAAAAGTAAACTGCTTATTATGAGTTTGAAACCCTAGGTTGAGAGTGATGGAGGAAAAATATTTATATGAGCCAAAAATTTATTTTTTGTGCTAGTAGGATGATTAGATGTTGTAGAGGACTCCTACAGGTTTCCATTAAGGTAAGATAAATCATGTGGTGATGAGTGGACCCCACTCAAATAGGAAAGTTTATGAAGAAGTTCAGTTTGGGAAAAAGTTGTCCAAAGGAGTTGTGAAATAAATTGACATTTTTTAATCTTGTGATTTTTAATTTATTTTCATGATAGTTTCAGATCATGGTTAATCTTCAATATGGCATGGTGTGCCCTATTTATGAAGACTGGTCTTAAGGTAGTTTTGGGGAAGTTCTAGAGAAGTTTTAGAGATGGACATGGTTGAAGAACTTCCACTTGGAGTTGTAAGGAAATGTAGGATGTTATGGTAATTAAATTTAGAGAGTTTTATAATGGTATAAGGTTTGTCTCATGATGATGAGATTTGATATTTCATCCAACTCAATTAGTGGAGAAGAAGATTTCTTGTTTCTCAGGATAGGATTGCTCAGGCTAGAAGATTGAGGTAGAATATGCATGTGATGGATTAGTTGATGCTTCCTATATATTGGAGAGTGAAGAGGGATTAAATTTATTCACATTGAAGGAATATTTAGGTCTTAAAAGTGGCAGCAAGGGTGTAAACCAGTTGAGTTCATAAAACTACTTTATGGGTACCTCAGTTTGGTGAAGAGGAACATTGGTGTGGTTTGCACATATGGATGTTCATTATCTCTAGAAAGAATGAATTTTATATACAGGTCAAGGGGATTCCAATGAGTGGTTACATTCTATAGTTGATTTATTCTTGGGTGGTCTTGAGGCCCAAATATGAAGACATGTTCCTGGAAACAACTGTTTTGAGAAGGATATGAGCCTTCTTGAGTGAGTTATGATAAATTTGATCAATGTAATATAATTAAAGACCATGGATGATGTTTTTTATGTCATATTAGACAATTTTGAGTAATTATGGATCTTGAATAATCATGGTTATGGTGTTTTTGGTTTTTAGCCATCTAGGTGATAGGGTTTTGATCTTGCTTGGTATATTTGAGAATGACTGAACAACATGGGTCCTTGGTGAATATTTTTATGAGTATTGTGTTATTATTTTGAGTTTATTTTTTCAAAATAATGATGAAGTACTGATGTACCTTTTGAGTTGAGAAGGGTATAAAGTGAATGTTTGAGCTCAAATTTAAACGAGCCAAGCGAGAGGGGAAAAATGTGACACAAGTGTGAGTGTGGAATAGGTATGAAGGAATAATTTTAGAGATAAGGAATTATTTGGAAGGCTAAGAAATGTTATATAGATTATGTGAAAGAGATTGAGATTAAATCAAGTCAATTTTGTCCATGTTTGAGTGACATGAAATAGTGAGGGTTTGAAGTGTGTTTGAAGGAGTTTGGAGCTGAATCTTGTGATCACTATTAGATGAGTTCTTACAGAATATATACAGTGATATTTTTATAAAATTATCTTATGATCAGTCATGTTCATAGGATTTTCTTATTGCGAGTAATATCAACAAGGGTTTAGGGGATGGAGCTCCTTGTGGGGTTGGTGCCTCACTAAAGAAATCTCTTGTGATGTGTAATATTCTCTTAACTGTTTTTTCTGTGTAATATCATAAAATTTTTCAATGTATTTTCTTCCCTTTGAGGGTTTCCCACTTAAATATTGTGTTCTTGTATAATCCTTCATGTTTATGTTCTTGTGGATGGTTGTTTCTTATTATTGAGATCTCATTAATGCATTGTTGAATGTTAATGGTGTATAAAAGTTTATTTGAAATTGTTTAAAGGTTTTTTAGGAACTGATTCAACCCTCGTGAGTACATTGTGCTTCCAAAAATTGGTATCAGAGTATTTTATTTTGGAGAAGTTTGATTACTTGAAAGGATATCCTTGAAGAACAAAAATGGCAAGTCAGAAAGATGGATATTCTTCTAGCAAGGAACCATTGTTTAATGGAGTAAACTATGATTTTTGGAGTCTAAGGATGAAGAATAACATCATGTCATTATGGTTTGATATTTGGCAATTAGTGGTAGATGGTTATACTATTCCTGTAACTCTACTATCAAGTAATGCAAACAAGAAGCTATGTAGTGATAAGTCCAAGGCTATGAATGCCATCATGTGTGGATTGGATGAACCTAAGATTTTTAATGTGATGCATTGTAAATTAGAAAATCCTATGTGGGAGAAACTTCAAGTCTTGTATGAAGGAGACTCAAAGGTAAGGATTGCTAAGCTCCAAAATTTTATAAATCAGTTTTGAAGGAATTAAAATGGGTGATGATAATCCCATTTATGCATTCTTACTTAGGGTTGAAAATGTTTTCAACACCATGAAGGGATTGGGTGAAGATGTGAAAGAATAAGTTATTGTTCAAAAGTTTCTGAGATATATTTCCCTTACATTTTATTATAAAGTGCCTACTATTGAATATTTTAAAGATTTGACTCTCTTGACAATGGATGATTTTCATGGAACCCTAACAACATATGAAGTGAGGATTCAGAGTGATAAAATTTTCAAGAAGGAGATAGTTTTCAAGGCTGACAAGAAGATGAAGAGAAAGAAAAATAAGGATGATGATGAGTTTTTCCATGATTGATAGAATACTGAAAGTTGGATCAGGTAAGTACAAAGGAAAGCTCCCTCTTGAATGTTTTAATTGTAGTAAGGTAGGAAATTTTGTAAATAAATTTCCTCATAAGCACAAGGATGAGAGTGAAGAAAGTAATGGAGAATATGACAAGAAGAATGACAAGTTTGATAAAGGTAAAAAGGGTTTCAAGAAGTTTGACTATAAGAAGAAGAGAAATAAGAGTTTATATACAAAATACAAGTGATATTCATATGAGGATAACAACATTGATGTTGTAACATCTAATTTTGAGTCTGAATCAGAAAATGAAGAGGTTACTGATGAGGTCTTATTCATGACCAAATATGCCATGAGGTCTATGAGTGATATTTCCACACTATTTGGTGACAACTAGCAAATTGAGAAGGAAGAAGAAGATGATGATTATCAGTCTAAATTGAAGAATGTAGAGAAAGAAAATAAGAAGCTGAGATCTTAGATCAAAAACTATGGAAGTGAAATTCATGAGCTTGAAGAAAAACATTGGGTTGTGATAGGAAAATATTGATGAGACAATGAGAAGGTTAGAGATGAAGATGAGTTCCATGACTCTGAATCTGTAATCCAAGGAAGAAGAAGTGACTCTTCTTAAGAGAGAGTTATCTGATGCAGTTAGCAAGGAAAAATCATTTCAAAATTTTGAGAAAAGTACTAAGGACCTTGATGATCTCCTCAGCAGTCAGAAATCAACATGATATAGAAAAAATTTGGGGTTTAAAGGTGACCTCAAAGGAAAAAAGATCATTCCAAAATATGGCAGTTTAGGTAAGGATAATGAAGAACCAAGCTCCAAGGAAGGAAAGAAAGAGAACCTCACTAAATACAATATAAAGAAAAAGTTAGTTAGGTAGCCTAATGCCTCAAGATATGAAAGATCATTTAATGGCTATTGTTTCACATTTAATGGTTTTGGGAATATATCTAAGGAATATAGGAGGATTTTCAAGGATGATCGTCCTTGGAGAGATAATAGGAGTGAGTAAGAAAAGAATGCAGTTTTATATAATTGTCATGAGAGATGTCATTTTTCTAGATATTGTTTGGATGAACAATCAAGTGACAAACAAATTAATGAAGGCTACAAGGGAAGGAGTAGAGTTGTGTGTTTCAATTGCAAAAATTTTGGACATGTTTCTCGGGATTGTTATGGACCTACAAGCCAAGGAAGGAATATATCAAGGGCCTAATATGTAGGATAGAAGGATAAAAATGTAATGGTAACCTAGAAGGAATAATGAATGTTCAGTAAGAGCTGATATGGATGCAAGGCAAGGCATGTTTAAGAGAACTGTTTAGAAACAAGATGGAAAAGGTGAAGTGAAATTATACAAAATTGTTTGGGAATATCAACATCAATCTAGAACTCTGATAATATTTCACCAGGAACTCTTCGTGATATGATTATTTTAGTAATGCACAACTTTTGGTTTGGTGGTAGTAATATGGAAACAAAATAACATACATAACACAAGAATACGGCATACTAAGACGTAAAATAATGATGAAAAATATTAAATACAACTATAAAATATATTATTAACATGAAATTGTTACAATCTCACCCATGAATTACTCCAAGTGTTACCACCTCCACTTATTTTACAACAATAGTTATGGGAGAAACTTCACAATTACTCATCTTGATGGCTTCCTTAACACACCTTCATAATGAATCCTTTACTCCTATTATCTCTCCAAGGTAATATTCTCTCAAAACGAAGTGGCTATTTTACTGCTGAAATATTTTGTCTTATAAAAATGTACTGAATCTTTCTATCTCTCTATCTCTATATGTTTGTATATGTATGTTCTATATCTTTAATCTATCTACAATTCTCTATATATGTATTTCTTTATAAGATGCATTTACAACCATAGTTTTTCTACTGATTCAGATGGAACCGAATTATGCCCAAAATAGATGTTGAATTTGGAACCTTGCTAGATGTATCAGCTGTCTGATAAGTTATCCCTAGATCTTTGAGTATGAAGAATAAAAAAACTTCTGATATGCTCCTGATTGAAAGGCTTCATTGATTTCTCTATCATTGAATGTCATGAAAATAATAGATTCCCATTGGTTCTGGATATTTGGAGAAGTTCTGGAACTAAAGGGAACTATTCTTGATCTAACTGTGAAAGTTCCAGAGCTAAACATAGGAGTTTGGGAACTAAGTGCTAGGGTTTTGGAACTAAGTCTGAAATTTCTAGAACTAAGCGATAAAGCTCATAAAATATGTGATAGAGTTCCGAAACTAACTCTGGAGGATCTGGAACTAAGCCGTATTGAAGCCAAGGCTCCCAAAAACATGTTGATTGCTTCATACTCCGTTCTCTGACTGATTATGACTTGTTTTATTACAAAAACTGAATTTCCACACACCTTGTTAGGAATTACAAAGCTTTTAAACTTTAGAACTAATATTCAACAATATATGGACAATTACATCCTAACTTACATTAGATCAAACAAAAGTCACAAAATACAGTCAAAATTGATAAAAATGAGAGTAAAATAAGATCATTAATTGTGCATTAACGAGACATATTTTGGCCTTATCATCGTCCCGGTAATTAGTTTTTTATAAGTCCCCTTACAAACTTTACTCTTAAAATCTTAGGTTGTGTATTCTGCATTCCAATTGACTTCTGAGGTTAAATGGCTGAAATTGAATATCCCAGTGTTTTAGTTCAAAAGTACTATACCTTGATCCTACTTCTCCTTTCCTCTGCCATTCCTCAAATCGAGTGGGATATTGAGGCTCTCTATTTTTCCATGGAGACATGGGAGTGAAAAGAAGGGGATTCCTTATTCTCATTCCCATCCATATGCCCCTAATTTTTTTTATCGACCTAAGGGATTAGTGTGCCCAAGTCTTTAGCTCTTTCTAAGCTCCATATTAAGTTTGTGGGAGATATTACTTCTCTTCTTCTCGATGCAACTGTGAGAAAACCCCATCTTTTCAAACATCCATCATAAATCTCTTCAAATTTCTCCTCCTCATTAGAGGTGAAGGCATCAATACTTTTCTATAAACTGGCTGGATAGTGTGCCTTGAAACAACTATCAGAAGCATGGGATCTG
Source organism: Taxus chinensis (assembly GCA_019776745.2). Lineage (NCBI taxonomy): Eukaryota > Viridiplantae > Streptophyta > Pinopsida > Cupressales > Taxaceae > Taxus > Taxus chinensis. The sequence continues at coordinate 202,888,654 of CM034151.1, forward strand.
AAATGTATAGTGAAGGGAGATGGTTTACCATAGTGAGCCCTCATGTAGAGACCAGATGAACTAGCTTTTAATAGATGATCAGAATCTCTCTCTTTCCATGTAACCTGATTTTGAAGAAAAAAAACAAATGCATTCAGCTGGATTTCCCTTACATATAAATTTATCATAAATCTTGTGTTCTTTTCCAACATAATATTGTAAGATAAAATTCATAGAGAAGATTTTTCTTCTCTGCACTAGCTGAGGAATAGGCTATCATGAACTTAGATTCATCTTTTATTTCATGTGGAAGGCCACATGTAATTATTGATAGCTACCAGCGAATAAATTGTTCTTCTAAAAAGATACTGTATGTAGGAGAAGGTCTCCTGTAAGTGAGTAATTTTTCACTCATCATGTAAACCATTTGTATTTTTACAAGACATTTAAATTTGTCTTCTTCCTCTTTGTACAATTTTTCTTCCCATTTCTTACTTTCTTTCTTTTCTTCTTCCATCTTATTTCTCAGGTCCTCATTTGATGTTTTGAATTCATTAAGTTCCTTATAGGTATCAATTTACAACTATTTGCGTGGCCAGTAATTCATTTCAGTCTATGCAGATACTGTTGACATAAGACTTGGTCTTCTGGAAAATTGACATTCTTCTTCTTTTTCCATCATATGTTATTTGACCATTGTTACTTCTTCAGTCCTATTTGTGAGCTGATTTGTTAGTTGCTCAATGAAGATTTCCCTCTGTTCCAACTTGAGTTTGAGGAAGTTTAATTCATCATATTTCTCTTTGATGATAATTTCTTCTTTGGAAAAAAACAAAGTCTATTTTAAATGTTGTTTTTCCTCCTTTTCTGAATTTTATCTGAAATGAACATTCCTCTTCTACTAAAGGGGATTTCCCTTTTCGTTTCTAGGGTGCCAATTCCTCTTTTTCATGTGATTGTGTCGTTGGTTCCCCAAACCCTTGAAAATCATGTTCCTCAAATATTTCATCTCCCTTCTCTCATCTCAGTTTGGCTTGGTCTAGGAGGATTCGTGGCCATGCTACCCAAAATATCAACAACTTATTTTTCCAACCCATCTTGTTCTTCCATTTCTTCTGGAATTTCCCTATATCTCTTATGAACTCTTCTTATTTGGAGAGCTTCAAAATGTCTAGAAATGGGTTTCCTCCTAGAGCTTCTTCTGACTTTTACTTCATGCTCTAGGTTAGGTGAAGTATCACTGTCAGAGACATATATTTGTTCTTTTGGCATTGTTGCAGAGGAAGGAGTTTCTTTGATAGGCACAATAGATTTTGCAGCTTTAATCCTTCTTTCAGATCTTCTTCTTTTTGGTACATTACCCCAACCTATTTATTTCTTCTCCTCTACAAGGGCATCAATATCCAAACTACTTGTAGGAGAAAAAGGGTTTGTATTACCCTCCTAATAATATTAGGGTTTTTCTTAAACTTGTTAAGAAACTTCTCCCATATTTCTTCTCCATTTTTCTTTGAAAGAAAATGGTATTGGGATACCAAATGGATTAACCCATGATGTTTGATTGTTCCAACTCCCAAGGAATACCTTTGATCCATTTTCTGGATGGATTCAAACAGGAATCTTGGAAGATTTACTATGTATTCTGGTTTTGAATTCTCATACCTAAGATATATTAACATCTTAAGGAATTCTCTTCCCACAGTCCCAAATTGACCATTGCAAGTTAAATACTTAACTATCAAAAATGAAACTCTATCAAAGGGTTTGGGAAAGCTGGCCCTTCTAACCCCTTTATGATTTTCTTGGTGTTATACATATATTGGGGCTCATATTCCCCCTCTTGTATCAAGGTTTCCACTAGATCTTTAAGGGTTCCCTTGACAAGATTTGGGACTTACACAATTGGTATTCCAAACACATTATTCATTGTATTGACAATAAAATGAATTATAATTCTTCTAACTTTAGTTCTAGATTCTTCTAAATTTACAATGAATTCTCTTACTAATTCATCATCGTACCTCGAGAAAATTTTCAAGAACTCCAGCCACCCTACTCGTCCAAAAAGGGCAGCCACTTCTTTATCTGCAAGAAGCTGGGTATCTTCCTTTGGCTTTGACTTATTTTTAATCCCCATAGCAAAGAGGATGATTCAAATTATTCTTTCTTCAAATTTAGATTTAGATGCAGAACTACTAGATTGAGTTGTGGAACTATTGTATTTAGTTGTGGAACTACTATGTTTATCTGTAGAATCGATGGGTTTAGCTGCAGAATTCAAATACAATTCTTCTACATCCTCTTCGTAATTCTTCTGCAACTACTTCTCAACTTGGTTTATTCCTCCCACATGATAGGTAATTATAAATACACCACCACTTTCTTATTCTATCAACATCAATCTCATGATTACTTACTTTTAATCATAATGCACAATAAATGACTCATCATACCGACCTTTTAAACCAAGTCTAATCACACATGCAAAATTTTAATTTAACCTTTAATAAGTTCAAGACATAATTACCATCCTTTGCTGATGTAATCCCTCCATCTTGATGAATCATCATTCCTAAAAGTGAAAAAGGAAAAATGGTTAGAAAAGACAGTTGGAATTCAAACAAATTCTTTTTATTTTGCATTAGCCATTTATTGAGGAGACCAATTTCCATTGTTGGTTTTCAATTGATCTTTGAGAGATTTTTTTGGGGAAGAGAACGCCATTTATTGGTTTTCATTCTTTCCCTTTATATTTGTTTTTATTTTTTTTTCTCTTTTTTTGGGGAAGAAAACACCATTTTTTGGTTTTCATTCTCTTCCCTTTATTTTGGATCCAAGCATTTGATTATTTGATCAATTTGGAGGAACTAGGTTCTTCCATATGACCAAATTCTTTTTCTGCTCCAATCTACTTCAAGAATTCATCCCTAGTAGGAGACTTCCTATAAAGTGTTAGCTTATGTTTATTGACCAAAAGTGTCCTTCTGCTACCATCAATGGGAAGTAGATGAATAGAGCCATTGTAAAATATCTTCCTAATTTGATAGGGTCCCAACCATCTAGTTCTCAACTTACCCTTGAATTTCTGGTACTTGGAATCCAATAGTAATGCACAATCCCCTAACTTGAATTGTCATTTCTTGATATGTGTGTCATGCCACTACTTCCTTTGATCTTGGATTATATCTATCTGTTGAAGTGCTTCCATTCTCAACTCATCCAATTCATTGAGTTGAAGAATTATTTCCTTTTGTGCTACATCCAACTCAATACCCACTTTAGTTGTTGTCCTCAATGTTTGTAGTTCAAATTCAATAGGTAACAAGGTATTTTTCCCATAGACTAACTTATATGGTGAAAACCCTGTTGTAGTCTTCCAAGTTGTATTATATGCCAAAACAACCTCACGTAGTCTCTTTACCCAATCTCTTCTACCTTATTGAACTGTTTTGGTAAGGATGTTTTCCAATTCTCTGTTTATTATTTCTGCTTGTCCATTTGATTTTGAGTGATAGGGAGATGAATTCCTATGATTGATCTAGTAGTACATTATGAAGGCTTGGATCATATTAGACATGAACTGTGGCCCATGATATGAAACTATACTCCTTGGTGCCCCAAAATTAATCATACTTTTGTGCCAAAGGAAATCAACAACTGTTTCTTTAGTGGCATTTGTTAAAGCCTGCACCTCTGCCCACTTTGTCACATAATCAGTACACACAAGAATGTTCTCCTTTCCTTGTGAAAGAGGAATAAAGGGACTAAAAAAATCCATCCTCTACCTTTCAAATGGTTCAATCACTACTTTAGGTTACAGAGGAATTTCATAGGTAAAGGTTAGATGTCCCATCCTTTGGCAAGGATTACACTCCTTGATATATCTCTTCACATCTTTATACAGAGATGGCCAATAATAGACAATGCCAAGTATCTTGTGAGCTATTCTTTTTACTGAAAAGTGTCCTCTACTTGGTTCATCATGACATGCCCTGAGTATGTCAAAGATTTCATCTTCTCTCACACACTTGTATAGAACCAAATCAGGACCACATTTAAAAAACATCCCATTTAACCATTTAGATTGTGCACTGGTTTTGATCAACTTCTTCATTTGTTTCTTAGTGAAAGAAGGAGGAAAATTCCTTGTTACAAGATAATTTTCCATATCAACAAACCATGGTGTATCAAGTGAAATAACAAACAATTGTTCATCTAGAAAGTTGTCCTTAACTGGATCTTACTCCCCTGTAGTGTTCAGTCTTGACAAGAAATCATCTACCACATTAGATTTTCCTGGATTATCTACTATGGTAATATCAAATTATTATAAAAGTAATAACCATCTAATTATCCTACCTCCAACCATTGGTTTGTTCATTAGGTATCTAATTTATGAGTGATCTGTATGTATAAATATTTTGTACCCTATGATATAATGTCTAAATTTATTAATTGCATAGATCACAGCTATAAATTCTTTTTCAGTGGCAGTGCAATTTCTCTAAGTTGGAGTAAGATTTTTACTAAAGTAATAAATAGCATAAATTTTCCCTTCATCTTTCTGTCCCAAAACTACACCTATTGAGTTATTTAAGGAATCTGTTTGGATGTGAAAAGGTTTCTCCCAATTCATTCCTCTCAATATTGGGGCAGTGATTAATTTTTCTTTAATTTTATCAAAATGATGTTGACACTTTTCATCCCAACAGAATTCACAATCCTTGGTAAGTAAACTAAACATGGGGGAAACAATTTTACTAAAATTCTTAATAAAATGCCTATAGTATCCAACATGCCCTAAAAATTAATTGATATCTATGGGGTTTTGGGGAATATGCAAGTATGAAATAATCCTAATTTTGTCTTGGTCAACCTGAATTTCTCTTTTTGAAATGTGGTGTCCTAATACAATCCCTTCATCAACCATCATTAAACATTTCTCATGGCTAAGAGACAAATGGTGTTCCTAAAATATTGTTAGTACTCTATCTAAATTATTCAAAGTATCATCAAATGTGTTTCCATGTATAATAAATTCATCCATGCACACCTCTACACAATCATTCGTTAAGTATGCACAAATTTCTGATACACCTATTTAGAAGGTTGCTGGAGTATTACATAGTCCAAATGGAAATACCCTATAAGTAAAGGTACCCCATGAATAAGTAAATGTATTTTTATCCTGATCCTCACCAACAAATCTGATTTTATTATATCCAATAAAGCCATCTAGGAAGGAACAACACTGTTTACCTTCAAGGTTGTCCAAAACTTGATCTATGAATGGTAAGGGAAAATAATCTCTCAGTGTGGATTTGTTTAGATCCCTATAATCAACAAAAATTCTCCATTTTCCATTCTTTTTAGGCATAATTATAAGAGGAGACACCCACTGACTATCTGAGATAGGGTAGATAAAACCTACTTGTAATAGTTTTTCAATTTCTTTCATGACAATGTTCCTTAAGGTTGGATTAATCCTCCTCTGAGGTTGCCTAACTGGTTTAATGTTTTTAGTATAGATGTGATGGGTGAAAATACTTGGATGGATTCCTTTCATGTCTTTATAGTCCCAAGAAAAATCTCTAGTATGATCCTTCAGAACATCAAACAATTTATCTTCTTCATCATTCTTCAGCCAACTATTCATGTTCAAAATTTTACCCAGTTGAATCTCAACATGTTTGGTTCCAATGTGTGATGAATTGGTTTGTTGAAAGGGTTCCATTAAGGTGTTTAGTGGACATGGATTTGGTAATAACATATGATATGTAGAAACATCTCCAAAATTCCCTTGAGAAAGAATACTGGACAAAGGATAGTAGGAAGAGTTATGATACTTATCTTGTTGTCAGTCAAACTCGTCGTCGCTGTTATTTTCTAAAAATTCCCCACAATTTCCTGATATCTTTGAAACTAAAACTATTAATTCCATGGCTATTTCTACTCCTCCCTAAGAAAACTCTCGTTCCTTCAGAGAAAATTATTTGCATTTGCATGGGATCACTGTTACTGTTGTTCCAGAGATAAGTTCAAACGTTTTAGAACTAAATGTGATGGTTCCGGAACTAAATCCATAGGTTCTGAAACTAAGTCCGTACGTTCCGAAACTAAGTGCATAGGTTTTGGAACTAAGCCAGATTATTCCAAGGATAGATGGTGTTCATTCAATGGTTGTTTAATCATATCTTGCATCTCCCGTATGTGATCCTGTAACGTTATCATAGCCAAAGAAGATAAATTTTGTTTATTAGTGTCAAGATCATCAACCCAAAATTACTCTTGATTATCAATAAAAGGTCGTGCAGAGGGGTATAAAGAAATTTTCTTAGAACTCTTACCATTTGAGATAGTCATATCACCTAATTTGAAATCGATTAAGGCAACAACTGTATCTAACCATGGTCTACCCAAAATAATGGGATAACCAAGTGTTTTACCTTTTGGCTGCAATATAAGGAAGTCCAATGGATATTCCCATGACTCCACCATAACCGCCACATCTTCAATAACTCCTTCTAGTTTTTCTACAGACTGGTCTACCATATGCAATATGGTGTTAGTAGGTTGGATACCTGTTAATGGTAATGTTTTCAAAGTGTCCACTGTCATCACATTTATAGCTACTCCCAAATCAACCAAAACATTATGTATATCTTTATTCCCTATAGAGATAGAAATAACAGGGGTACTAGGATCTCCATGTTTGGGAAGCAAGATTTTTCCTGATAATAAATCAGTAAGTTTCCCATCTACTTTAATAGTCCTGGGGTATTTCTTCTTTCTTCTAGGTATTTTTAAACATAACATCTTGATCAACTTGTTCAACTTTGGAATGTCCTTGATTTCTTGTAACAATGGTATTTCAATATTTAATTTCCTCAACTCATGTACCAACTCAGATTCCTTGGTCCCTATAACTTCTTGAAATCTCTCTGGGAATGGAGTTTCAATAGAGTTGCTACCTGACTCCTTTTCTTTTTCATCTTTCTTGGGAACAACCGCACTAGGGATTTCAGTTTCTTCTGACATTTCAGTAATTATAACAGGTGGGCTGCTAATTAATTTTCTAGATCTGGTTTGAATATATTTACAATCCATGGCATTTAGATCCACTGGTTTTTCTTTTTCTGCCCCATAGATAGGAGTTGTTTGTTTGTTTATGAGATTAACAACTAGTTGTGCTGGCATTTGTGTTTGTACCAAATTTTTTGTTTTGTGAATTTTGTGTTGGAGAACCCATTATGGCTTGTTTCTTCTGATTGGGATATGTCCTCCCTTGAGCATAATTATTAGGTCTCCACCTAGGTTGTGACCAAGCATTTGGGTTACCTTGACCAAACCATGGATTTTGGTGTCCTTGAGCATACCAGGATTGTCCTGACCAATCTTGAGGATTCCATGTTGGTTGAGGGACCCAAGGTGGTTGTCCCCAACTTTTTGGTACTATCTGAGCTGCCCATGACATCATCCAGGGGTTAGGAACTGACCTAGGCATGAACTACCCTTGGCTAGGTTGTCTCTGGACAAAATTTACTTCTTTTGATGTGGACAAAGTGATAGTTTGTTTAAGATGATTTTTAATAAATGGAAGAAGAGAACACACATTACTCTCATGGTCCCTAGATTCATAGATAAGACACATTTTTGTTTTATCCAGGGGAAAACCTCTTATTGCATGCTTATTCTTGCATCTAGAACAATCCAGAGCTAATGGTTCAGTTTTAGCATTTGCTTTAGCTTGAAATTCATCCACGGTGGAGGTTGATTGAACTAAAATGTTTGTTTTAAAGTTTTCCAGTTCAATAATCAGTTTGTTCATATCTAGGTTCAAACTTTTAACTATTTATCCTTTTCTAGGTCCACCCCTTGCTCTTGAATAACTTCTACAAATGTCTTTAATATCATTCATTCTTAATTGATCAATGTTTCCACCTCCCATCAAATCAAGGGCCTCCCTAGATTCATCATCCAGACCTTTAAGAAAAATGGTTTTGCTTAACTCCTCTTGTAGTACAAATCCACATCTTTTACTCACAAAGAGGAATCTCTCTAAATAATATTCCATATTCTCATCCTCCTCCTGATTGATTTTGAAAAACTCTTCCTTCCTATTCCTCCCTCTACAGTAATCTTGATACTTTTCTAGGAAGGAAACTTCCATTTGTGCCCAAGTGGTAATAGAATTAGATGTTAATCCCATAAACCACCTCATTGTTGCATCCTTTAGGGTAGATGGAAACAACTTGAGTTTCTAATTATATGTTTTGTAATCATAATTTTGACACAGTACTTTAAATTCAAATAGAAATTAGTTAGGATCTTCAGATGACATTCCTCTAAATGTGGGTAAATGTGCAAGTGAAATATTCTTCATGGGTGTATCATCATTGTCTAACTGAATTGGATAAGTAAAGGTCCTACCAGGTTCTCTTTCAGCTTCTCGTGCCATTTCTACAGTACCTTCTAGACTTTTCTCCCAATCAATATGGTATGTGATCTATTTTGGGGAAGGTGAAAAGTCATGGGTAGGAGGTTGACTACTCAATTGTGAATCAAAAATTTCTCTAAATGGGTCTTGGGATATAATATTCTTTCTAAAGGTTCCACTTCCTTCTGGTGACTGATCCAAGAATTCCAAAGGTGGTGATTTTGCTTCTTGTCTAACAGGGGACAATGGTGCTTCTAATTCTTGGTCAACTTCCTTATTTGATTGAGAAGATGATGATGATTCTTGTTCAGATATTTTTGGGAGGAATCGAACCTTGGAGTTTCTTCGTCTACTCATAAATTTTATGATGACGTAGGGAAGATTATTATATTACTAGATATATTATTTTTGCTCTTGTTGACACCTAATTAGACACTTCTAACTATTGGGTCACCGGAAACGGCACCAAAAATGATGGGCGTTGTTATTCCCTTCATTTAATCAACTCTTTGTTGATGTCATATTCAAACCAGGGGGTGTCTGAAGCTATATACAACAAGAAATCTTAGTGATCTAGTAATTGACTGTAGGTATTTGTTATTTTATTTTTTGGGGATTTTTGTAGTGTCTTTAGGATTCCATGGCCAAAGCCTTATTATCTCTATGTTGTAAGAAACTTGCTGAAATAAACACTCATTACTGGAATGAATTGCTAGAAATAAACACACGTACAAGAATAAATAGATTGCTAGAAATAAACACACAATGAAAAAGTAAAAAAAAAATTCTTAGAAATAAACACACAGTTAAAAATGTTGTGAAAATCTTGCAAGGAAATGAAAATCTAGTCTATAACACTTGCAGGGACAAGTATAAAATAGAGTGTAATTTAAAGAATCCAAGACATTTACAAAATTAACAGATCTACACTATTTGCTTTAGAAATATAAATACCAATGAAATGAGAATCCTAGTTCTTGAAGGAGTGGGCCCTTGCTCCACCTTGAATCAGGATTTGACAAGGTAATATTCTCTCAAAACGAAGTGGCTATTTTATTGCTGAAATATTTTGTCTTACAAAAACGTAGTGAATCTATCTCTTTATCTCTATATGTCTGTATACGTATGTTCTATCTCTTTAATCTATCTACAAGTCTCTATATATGTGTTTATTTCAAAGATGCATTTACATCCATAGTTGTTCTACCGATTCAGATGGAATTGAATTATGCCTAAACTAGATGTTGAATTTGGAACCTTGCTAGATGTATAGCTGTCTGATAAGTTATCCCTAGATCTTTGAGTATGAAGAATAAAAAATCTTCTGATATGCTCCTGATTGAAAGGCTTCATTGATTGCTCTATCATTGGATGTCATCAAAATAATAGATTCCCATTGGTTCCGGAACTTTGGAGAAGTTCTGGAACTAAAGGGGACTATTCTTGATCTAACTGTGAAAATTCCAGAGATAAATGCAGGAGTTTTGGAACTAAGTTCTGGGGTTTTGGAACTAATTCTAAAAGTTCTAGAACTAATTGATAGAGCTCATAAAATATGTGATAGAGTTCCGGAACTAACTTTGGAGGTTTTGGAACTAAGTTGTATTGAAGCCAAGGATCCCAAAAACATGTTGATCACTTCATACTCCGTTCTCTGACTAATTATGACTTGATTTATTACAAAAACTGAATTTCCACACTTTGTTAGGAATTACAGAGCTTTTAAACTTTAGAACTAATATTCAACAAAAGATGGAAAATTACATCCTAACTTACATTAGATCAAACAAAAGTCACAAAATGTAGTCAAACTTGATAAAAAGGAGAGTAAAATAAGATCATTAATTGTGCATTAACGAGACATATTTTGGCCTTATCACAGGTCTTCTACCACCTCATTAATGAAGTGGCTTCCTTGATCTGTTACAATTTCTAATGGATAACCAAATTTGGTAACAATGCATTCATACATGAACCTTACCACTTCATCCATGGAAGTCATTTTCAAGGGCCTAACTTCAACCCACTTGGTTAAATAATACGTGGCAACTACAATATACTTATTTTTGCATGGGGTAGTTAGAAGTGGATCTACAATATCTATTCCCCACTTTTCAAAGGAAACAAGTGGAAGAATAGGGAATAATGGAGCTGATGAAGTCTTACTATTCCCATGTGTTTGAAAAACATCATGTCTTACAATAATTATAACAATCTCAAAAAAGAGTCGGCCAATGATAACCTACATCCAAGATCATTCTTGTTGTAATTTTTCTAGAGAAGTGTCCTCCACATGTACCATTGTGGAATTACTTTATTATCTCCTTCCCTTGATCACATCCAACTACCCTCTTGTATTGTCCATCAGGCCCTATCCAAAATAATACTCCATGGAGAATAGAATATGCACGACTTGCTTGAGTAATATTCCTCTTAGTATTTGCATTGACACTATCAGGAAACTTGAAATCATTCAGATAATTCCAAATATCTATGTATTCACTAGGGATTATGTCAAGGGATAACAATGCTGCATCTGGGAAATCATCATCATCACAATATGAACCTAAACCACCATAGGCTCAAGAGAGTGCATCTACATTGACATGATTATTTCCTGGCCTATCTATAATATAAAATTCAAATTCTTGTAGTAAAATTATCTATCTTGCTATCCTTCATGATGGGTTAGGATTATTTAAAATATATTTTAGAGCCTGATGATCTATTACAATTGTAAATTTCTACCCTAGAAATTAATTTCTAAATTTATTTACAGCAAAAATGATAGCTAGAGCCTCTTTTTCAGTTACAGTATAATTTACCTCAGCACTGCTCATTTGTCTGCTCCTAAAGTAAACTAGATGATCATTCGCATTTTCATCCTTTTAGCTTAGAGTACTTCCTAGTGCTGCATATGAATCATCAATATACACAATGAATGGATTTCTCTAATTTGGATTCTTTAAGACAGGAAAAGACACCAAAGCTTCCTTTAGTTGTTTAAAAGCTTCATGTGCCTTCTTTCTTGGTTCATAAGTAGCATCCTTCTTAAAAAGTTGGGTTAGTGTTTGTGTAATATTTGAGAAATTATTGATTAACCTTCTATAGTAAGCCACATGGCCTAAAAATGATCTCAACCTACTTCTATTCATAGGAAATGGTAACTCTTTGATTTTTGAAACTTTATCAGGATCGGTACCGATACCATCTCTAGATACAACATGCCATAACAAAATGCCTTTAGAACATCCAAAGACACACTTTGTAGGGTTTAGTGAGGATTTTGGTTCATCTAACCTTTGAAATGTTGTCTCCATCTAGTGCAGGTGGTCCATTTTGCTCCCATAGATGCAAAAATCATCCAAGAATACTCTAATGAAGCTTCCAATGTAGGGTTCAAACCCCCTATTCATAAAGTGTTGGAATGTTGCTAGAGCATTACACAACCCAAATGGCATAACTCTATAAGAAAACGTTCCCCAAGGAGTGGTGAACGTAGTATTCAGTTGATATTTCTCCACTATACAAACTTGATTTTATTCGCTATAGCCATCTGCAAAACTATAGCACTCCTGGGTTGCTACTTCATCCAAGATATGATATGAGAATGGAAGAGGGTAATGATATTTCTTTGTTTCCTTGTTGAGATTTCTATAATCAACAAAAATGTGTAGCTTCCCATTATTTTTTATTAAGATCACAATGGGAGAAACCCATTATGAATCCTCCATAACAAATATGAATCCTGCGTCAAGTAATTTATCTATTTCTTCTTTTAAAGTCTTGGAGAAATTATGATTCATTCTATATGGCATTTACTATATGAGCTTAGCACCATCTACTCGCTCAATAGAATGTTCTACCCAGCTTACTTGATAGAGTTCCTTGTAATCAAAAGTGAATAAGTGCATGTACCTTTGAAAGAGCTAGAGGTAGGATTCCTTCTCACTCTCCATCACAACATCGCCAATATTTATTTGTTGGAGATGATCATCAATTTATTCTTCATATAATTTTATGGGTTCATGAGTTAGTGTGACTGGAAGAATATCCATGATCGAAACATCAACCTCAATTTCTTCATCTTTTGTGTCCATTTTTTAACAACCACTTTTTGTCACTTCATGCCTAGGATTTTTTTTAAAACTTTATGCAGATGATTTAAATACCCATCCATATATTTAAATCTACATAAACCTTAATGCAATCCATTTCCAATAACTTTCACGAACCATGTGCAGTTGTATGAGAGAATTCTGAACTTGTTCTCCCTTAATGCTCTGTACAAGCCCATACATAAATTGTATCCTTTGGTTCTCCTTTAATAAGATATGATATATTAGTGAAGACTCCTAAGTGTGTACCTGGGTTCCACCTATGAAATCCACAAGTATCTCGTAGATTAGATCATAGTGAAATATTGAAAGTGTAATAATTCGCTTACACCAATTTACACAAAGTTTTAGAGCCATGTATGCCATGCTCAATTCCAAGATGACACACTCGTCATTGGGAAATTGTCATTTCACCCTAATCACTTATTTAGTTATATGGATTCACAAATGTTAATGCTATAAACAACTATAAGTCTTGAACAAGGTACAATTCCAATTTAACCTACCAGGAGACATACCTCTATGTCATCATAAGATTCCTATGGGAAAGTAAGTGTTTTCATACAATTTACCTTGTTACTTGGTCACTTCCCTTCCTGTAACCGTCATAAGTTGATATAAGGGTGCGTACCCAGGAGTTCCAATCTATTTATGTAACTCTATCAAGGTTTGTAATTAAGACATCACCATGCCACATTATAGCCTCTTGATGAGATAACTCAAAAAAACTGCTAAACAATAGTATCATAATAATGACAACCTTCGTTATAGGGATACGACTATGTAGCAATTGCAGTGAGTTAACCCGCCAAGAATATGGTATTGGGACATAGTATCTAATGTTTTTAAGGTAATTATAAGTCATTAAAGAACCATCCAAGCCTTACGACACCTTCTCCATGAATGGGTTGTACCTAAGGTCCGGTTTAAGGTTGATGCTAGGACGTTTAATCTTCAAATACTTAGATACCTTACTAGATCCGATGCCCAAGATAACCATAAATAGATATCGACACTATCAAGATCTATGCTCAACATTACAGTTTAATTATTGTCCCAGCTTAATCAATTAAGCCATGTTTTCTTTATTTCATATTTTAGGGATATGTACTTACATAAAGCTAAGTATTAAGCTATGATTCATACTTTTTATCAAGTACCATAGACTATCAATACCAACCAACATTTTAGTGTAAGCACTTACTTTTCTTAATTCCAGCTTAGTTAAGAGAATTCATTTGTTTTACTATATCCAACAAGTAGATAAATGAAATATTGGATGAACTACTTGCCCATTCATATTTTCCTGTCATAGCCCTTTTTATAAGTTCTTTAATTTCTTTTATATTGATCACTTACTAATCCTATTTAGATATGATAACAATGATGACTAGGGTTTGGGTTCAGATACTATGTTCTTTCAATATTTGTAAGCATGTTCCTAATTTACTTCCATTGTAACTGGATATGATATTTATATGCTCATAATGATGCATTATGGGACAACCCCTTTTTAAATACATTATCATCTCTTAGAGAAAATTATCTCATTTCTGCAATTTTTGAATAGTGAAATCATTCTTATCATATCTTCTTGCCAAATTACTATAAGCTCTTTTTATTATTGCTTATGTGAATTGTCCTTGTAAGGGACTTAGAATTTCTTTCACTAGAACTCATTATTACATTCTTATATCTTTTAATATGATTTAGCATAACCTAATATTATAAACCAGCCATAGCATAAATGTACCCGCTTATCATAACCTTACTATGGTTCCATGATTATCCAACTGCTTATTTAGAAACAACCACTTGAGATAGTCAATTTTATTACCAGAAGCTTCTCGCTTGTTAAGGACACCATAATCATAATACTTTGGTGAAATTAACACAAGATGTACAAATAGGTTGATATAATTCACTTAATAATGAGATAGTCATCCACTGGTAATCTGAACTATTTCCAAGTATGTTTATCATATGCTTAATTAGAACATAATATTCATAAGCAAAATTCCATTCATAGTCCATTATCTGGTTCCTAGCATCCACACCTAGGTTGTGTGTAGCACTTACAATTGGATTTTTACTAATGCTTAATACAATAGTACTTTAGATACTAATAACCTATCTTGATAAATTACCAATTCAGAACTCATCATTTTCTAATCAAACACTTATAATCAATATATTTCAACGGGAAATCCAACCTTTATTTATTCAAGAAATAAGTACAATTCATGTTTGTAAGCATGATCAAATTCATTCATTTCAATGATTAAAAACAGTTACATTAAATGGCAAGGTCTTTCTCATTTTCAAGGAGAAATATTTCATTTAGAAACATTCAAAATTAGTCATATCTTCAGACTTTTATTGATCAAAAGAATATACAAAACTTAAATACTTCACTCTCCTTTCTCGGCGTTTATCTACAAAATCACATGAACTGAGCATTAGCATCATAATGATAGCTCTACTTAATTAGTTCATAAAAAGGAACATGAATTGAGCATGTAAACAATTCTTTCCCAAACATAAGCACCAAATTTCATCATAATGATTATGCTCAATACTTAATTATTTCATAAAAGAGTATCATTAACAATAAAATTCCATACTAGCATTATTTTTTTGAATTAATATTGTATTGCTGATCTTATAGAATCCTACAAAGGTAAACAATTCTTTGCCAAGACTCAAATCTCCCCCCCGGGTCGATATGCCAAGAGCATCCCTGACCAATAGGCGCAGGAAAGTGGCGAACCATAAAGGAAAGAAATCAATTTCATTCTTAGTGTCACTCAATGAGTTTAATACAACCCTTGGCGCACGAAAATGGCGCACGACAATGGATGTATGCCGCCCTTGGCGCACAAAAGTGGCGCACAGCAATGAGTGTCACTAATGCGCCCTTGGCGCACGGAAATCAGAGTGTCACATTAAGTTGTAAGATAAATACGGATGAGACCTTCGGGAGGTGCAACATAAGTATTCAATGGCCATAACTTTTGACTGGGACGGATTCAAAGGTTACTTTTTGGAAAGAGTAACTACGACTTATTTGAGTGAGAACAAATTCTTAAAAATGCAAAATACAGTTTGCCATATTTTGAATCACCTACCGCCATACTGGAGGTGGTTGGGGCATCGAATTCTCTCTCTCTTCTCCCTCTCTCATTATTCCTAAGGAGGGGCTTTCTTTCCAAAAGTTGTTCATTTACTCTCTAGGGTTGAAAAATTCTGAAGTAACCATTAAAATATGTTCTGTATGAGAGTAACAAAAAACGTGTTTTGTGATATCATAGTGCAGGTAAGCTAATGCTTATCAGGTATGGATCTTACTATGTGAAATCTACATGCATCTAACCTTCCCCACAAAGGAATGTTCAGCATGTATCACCGTTTTTAGTGTATCCCCTAGGGTCAATCTGGAGATTCCTCTCTCAGGTCCAAGCATGTTGTGCAATCACACTGGATGCCAAGACTAAAAATCAAGCATCCAGTGATTTTGCATAAAATAAAATGTAAGATATTAGAGTGAATAACCACAAAGATGAGAGAGAAATCATAGCATCATGCTATATAGAAAATGGGTAAAATTCAAGCAAAAGGTTACATAGTCAATACTTACCTCGACATAAGAATTTAATTGAACATTCCAAGACTAGGAAAAACAACATAATTCCATACCTCAGTATTTTTTTCAACATATCAAGACCTGGTAAACACTATAAGCATTTAAAAGTCTCTAAGAGAGTAGTTACCATGTGTTGTCAAGGTAACATGATTGTTACTTAACCCAAATATCTCATCTGGACATTCAATATCCTATGAGCTTGCTCAAAACAAATTTCAAATAAGAACAACCTATTTCCCCAGTAAGTCAAAGACTTCACTAGAATATAAAAACAATCTCCTAACCCATTCTACTAGATAAGGTTAGAGGATACCAAACTATATTCATGACACAATCTAATGAAATCAATAAGGAACATTCTAGATGTCAAGAAACACTGAAATCACTATGAACAATGGAATACAATTTGCTAAGAGAAAAAGAGTCACTTCTGGGTGAACTGAATACTACATGATTCAACTCAGAAACCTAACACCCGTTGAGGATATAAAACCTTTATAAGGACTTATTTAAATGAAAAAACCAATTAACACATCATAACAGTGTAGGAATATATAGCTTAACCATTTTGTCCCACAGTGGGTTAAAACAAAAACTCAATGCAACTAGTTCTTTAACAAGAAAACACATGGTACAGTTATTAAGAAAAATCATGTTTTGTTTCATATAAATTACTATGAAGGAGTAATAACACCAAAATTTTCAATTCAAAATCCAAGAGGTTTTCTAACTTGGTCAAATTTAATACCCTCGCCATGCTTAAAGACTCAAATTCATCATTTGAAACATAAAAATGAGCTTAAGATAAAACTGAATAGCTCATAAAAAGAATCAATTAAACTTATGGAATCATTCCATATCATTTTCCCTAAACCTTCTTGCAGCTGTTTAAATGGGAGTTCACTACCAGAGTTAAATAATCATCAAAATTCCATTACAAAGTTTCGATCCAAGAAGAAGGTAAATCAATAAGCCCGGCTAAGCATAGCCAAGAGCATAAGGATCTCAAAATCAATTACAACTAATCTCAATAACACATATGTTAGGATAGGGAAGTACCTACTGCAAGGAACTATTTGACATTCGTCTGACCATAAGATCTAATGCACAAGATTCAAGGAGATCAACTTACTTATTTAGGATTGTTTCATAATGAACAACAATATACTGCAAATATTTCAAGAAGAAAGAGGTTCATAATCAAAATAGAATTTTCTTTCGAAATCAGCATAGCATTGCTAGTAGAACAACCAAGATCTTAAGGAAATCATAGTAATAATACATAATGACATAGCCTTCAAAATAGCTACAATATTTTTACAATGTGGAGATCAACATGAATTAATAGAATGGAGTAACCAGAGCACATACAACCGAATGAGCACTGCTGAACTTAATTTACAAAGTACAACAATTAACTGTTAGGAAACCCAAAAATTCAGTCTATTCATCATACGTGGCTCTACAGTTAGACCATAAATGTCATTCCAAAATGCCCATTCAAGGGTCAAAGAGGCAGACCTTGTATTAATTTCAGCTGCCCTCATTCCCTATAACTTGAAATTTAATATCAAAACAATTGTTTCTCCTCAGTATGATTACTTATTAAACTCAATTAAATCAACTATATGCACAATAAATGGCTCCAACAAGACCAACACGATTCCTCAAGAAAATACTTCTTAAAAATAATCAAACGTAGTTGCATCAGTCTAATGATTACTTGAAAAAGGAAAGTCATCTACAGCAAAACCTCACAATCACCAGCTTCCAGTATTCCACAATATCTTGCTAAATTTATATAACCCCAGAGGATATGGGTAGAAATGTAAACAAAGTTTTATACAGTATTGATAGTTATCAATTCACAACTTGTAAAAATAATTCAAAACAACACTGGTACTAGTACTAGAGTAATAAGAGGACATCCAGTCATCAATTTCATCACTTGAATCCACAGGTTCTGCCTTATGATGTCGAGGGATCATGTTTATCTTCACTCTCTCTCTGCCATGCCCAAGTGTCATGAAGCCTTCAGTACAGTAGTTTCTTGTATGAACTCAACTTAACCATGGCCTTCCCAACAACATTGGGTATACAACCATACCATTATTCATCACCTGGAATTCTACCACACATACAACACTGATGACAGATATTTCCACATTTGAAACAATACCTACTGACTTAGTTTTTCCCTTATTTAATGACCTTAACATAAGTGTTGAGGGGCGATCAATTTTTAAACCCAACATATTCATTACAGAATTAGTCATTATATTAATTGCAACACCTCCATCTACTAAGACATCATGAATTTAAATACCATTACATAATACCTCAACTTCCAAAACAGGGACATCAACCTCCTTCCTTCATCAAGCATTGAGTCCACTTCGTAGCTCCCGCATCTTCTCAGAGGACATAGCAAGAAGTTGACCATATGTAATATTTTCAGGCCTTTTAGAAACATCTTCTAAGATGGAGTATGGTCCTTGTCCCTGTGAAATCAAAAACTATTTCACACCCAACTTTATTCTCCTATGTTTCTTACTAGTCTCTCGTTTCATTTTCTAAGGATCATTTCCATCTTGGTTATCTTTTTCTTTCTTTCTTTTTGTTTACAAACACATCTACTTTATTATTTATGCTCCTATCTACTACATCAAAAGAATTCACAGGTGTTTTTCCTTTATCATTATCTCTTGTATCAGATGTGGAAGCTCTATCTAGACAATTATAATTATAATGACCCTTTTTATAACAACCATAACATACAACTTCAGATATATTTATTTTTGTACCTCTATCTCCTCCTAGGGAACTAAATTCCTTTCCTTTAAGAAGATTAATAGTTAATTGACCCATCTTCCTAAGGATATATTCATACTTAGTAGATGTATTAGGGGGATTATTTTTGCTCACCGAGAGTGGTTGTGGCCTCTGGATCAAAGGTGTTGGTGTAGGCTCCACCTTAGCAACAATTTCTTTGGGATCCTTTTCCATGATATCTTCTTGCCTTCTTGCAATCTATTTTTCTTGTTCAATGGTCGTTGGGTGGTAATAATTAACTCATTTTATAATCTTTGGCTTCATCCCAAGAATGAAGTGCTTACAGAGGAGATTATCCATGCCATTCATCAACCCATCCGCTAATCCTTCCTTCCAGATCTAGGCATAGATCTTCCTCCTTAGCTCTAGAACATGAGCATGATAGTCCTTTATCTTATCCTTCTCTCCTTGGCCTAGCTTTGTGATCTTAATCATGAGGTTTGCATATTTTTTTATTTTCACCAAATTCTTCAAGAAAACTTTCAGTTAATAAATCCCATGAGTTTTTAACATTATCACCTAGTGTTTCAAACCATCTAAGGGTTGAACCATCCAAAAAGGTAGAAACAAATTTAGTCCATTGTTCCCTTCTTATTAGGTCATTACAAATGCAATATCATTTAAATTATTGAATGAAAGAGGGAGCATGTTCATTAGATTGGAATGACAAAATAGGACTCTTTCCCATTTCCAAAAGCAACCACAGTGAAATACCAACCCACAAGTACAATCAACAAGACTTATGTGCACAAATAATTAGAATCACTATAATAGAAAGTGAATTTACACCTTTCTACATCAAAATAGGAATGACCATGGTAAAATTACATTTACTATGGTAAAAATTGACTTACTTTGCTAAAACCTGACTTTACTATGGTAAACACTATTCATGGTAAAAAGTGAAGTTATTGTGGTAAATACTATTCAAGGTAAAAAGTGATTTCACCATGGTAACTACTATGCATGGTAAAAGCAAGGTTACCCTCCAAATGATTTATGAATAAGTGGGAATAGAGTTCCAGAAAATCCACCAACGAGGAATGGTCCCGAAAATGGAACCAAAATGTCAACACCAATATGGAACTCTGATAATATTTCACTGGAAATTCCTCGTGCTATGATTATTTTAGTAATGCACAACTTTTGGTTTGGTGGTAGTAATCTAGAAACAAAATAATAGACATAACACAAGAATACCACATACTATGATGTAAAAAAATGATGAAAAATCTGAAATAAAAATGTAAAATATATTATTAACATGAAATTGTTACAATCTCACCCATGAATTACTCCAAGTGTTACCAAATCCACTTGTTTTCCAATAATAGTTATGGGAGAAACTTCACAATTAGTCATCTTGATGGCTTCCTTAACACACCTTTATAATGAATACTTTATTCATAAAATAATTATTACAACTTTATTCCATGATAAATGAGAGGGGGTGACCTCTCTATTTATAGAAATTCAGGCTTATCCACCCTATCTCTAAAATAGGATAAGAAATCTCTTCAAGACAATCATATTCCATGCCTAAAATCTTACTTTTACATATAGGATTATCTTTTAAGATAAGATATACCTTATCATCTCACATGGGTTCCATAATTATAGATATTACACAAATTTAATATACAAAATATTTATGACATCACTCCTTGGCATTATTACAAATATAATATTTCTAATTCTAAATCATGTAGACCCTATTGACTTTTTTCCCTTTTAACATTACCCAAACCACTTACGACAAATATTTACTTTTTACCACAACATTCCTATTGTACTTTGATTATTAATCGTACTATACATTATTGGCAGCACTAAACTGGCAGCACCGTTATCTTCTATCAGACGCCACTACTAATTATACTTAACAACATCCTATTCCTAATCATACATTAATGAAACATAAATTACAGAGGAAAATTTTAGTGTCAACAGGAAATCTTTAGGTCAATCTTATAGATTCATCATGAAAGAATGTGTCTCTACTAGGATTCTTAGAGACAAATTAATCCATATGAAGCATTGGAAAAAGGGGAAGCTAACTAGGTTGAAGTATGTCTCCACCAAGTTGTCAAGATATGTTGTCATGGTTTCGAAGTGTGTTTTTGTGGTTTTTTTTAGTATATTCAAGAAGTGAAAATTGTATGAATATTTTCAAAAGGTATTTGAGTTTGTACAATCATGTATTCAAGTCTGTGTTGCCACTATTAAAGTTTTTAGTTGAGTTCTTGAGTATTATAACAGTGTATCAAGTACTAAAGGTATGGTCATGATCTGTATTTAGTTGATCTTAATCCAAGTATGAGTCATAATACGAAAGCTATGAGTTAAGATGTTGGTTTATATATTGAGGTACCAAGATACATTTTTGCATGCATTAATCAGTTCCATACACCCGTGTCTCAGATCTTGGAAGGGCTGAGCTATTTGATACCAAAATGGAACCATCCTTAAGTTGTGGGACCTTGCGCACTTGGAACGGATCTCCAGGGAAGGCCAATTCCTTTGTCTATTTCTATTGCTACTACTACTCCTAGTGTTGGAAGGGAAACTAAGCTAAAAAATGCCAAGGGACCAGAGGTAGAAGTATAAAATGAAAGGAAACCTAAAATAAAAGGTGATAGCACCAAAAAAGAGGGATGAACACTATCTGTTTTGAGCAAAAACAAAAGGAAATGTGTGAAAGGAGGTTAGGCATGAGTAGCATAGCTAAAAACGTATTTACTTGATCGTTCTCAAGGAATAAAACTAAATAAAAAACTATAAGGGACATGAAATGGAACATCCAACACACAACACAAAATAAAATGCAAGAAGAAGGAATGTAAAAATGTTAGGACAGAGAGTAGTCACAAAATGATGCTTCTATTACTTCCAGAAATGCACAGAACTAGTACAATGGTGAAAGAGGCCAATATCTACATGCAAGAGATAGATTTAGAGGTCTAGAACTCAAAAATATAGAAAATATGAAGTCCTTAGCAGATTACGTAAGGATCCAGAGTGTGCAATGTTAAACATGAGCCTATCTCTTACATTTATAGATGAATCTATAGAAGGAGAAGAGAAGGAGGGAAAAACTGAATTAGAAATAGAACCACCAACAAGAGGAATTCAATGCCTACAAATCCACTTGGATATCTATGAAATAAAATTCCCCAACCCTGTTTGGTGTGTTAAAGAAGGGTGAACCAGATTTAATTGGGTGGCTGAAGCAATATGATCTTGTCATCAATGCTCAGAGAGACGTTTTCCCATTTATCACCTACCAGATCCACCAAAAATTTAAATTTGAAGGTCTAGCACAGTAGTTGATGTCAACATCTCTTTGACAAGTCTAGGTGTGCACCAATAAGAGCTCTGTAGAAAAATATATGGCTTACAGAAGATGTTAGAGCTGCCTACGCACTCAAGACATGTGGCACATGTGAATTGGCTGAAATGATGGACAAATGTTCAAATATTTGTTGTTTCTGCCACGTGTCAGTCATTGATTTATTTCAAGGATTTGGTGCCCTGTTGGCATGCTTTGACTAGTTTCGCATGGCACACTGAAGCATGCTAGAAGATGACTTGATAGAGAAGGGTACAGATGAGGGCATATAGAATAAAATATTTAAAGGCATAGGTGAACGTGCATGTGACACGCATGAGAAAATAAGGAAAATCGGTGAGCAGAGAATGCATGGTCAAGGTATAACCATTGTAAGATGATGAGCATGGCACATGAGAGGGCTAGGGACTTAACTGATTGAAGAAAGTGTGAGGCATGCACAGGATGAATAATCTTCTTAGGAAGAAAGTGAATGCATAGAAGATGGGTGTAAGGGAAAAATTCAACCAAGGAGTTGTGCCAACTGAACCTAAGTGCATGTAACCTTCAAAGAGGAACTGAGAGCCAGAATATGTATACAAGTTACCCAAAAACTAGGAGAGCTATTTAGATAACAGTTTTGGTGACTTTGGAGGCCATCTGCCTAATATATGAAGGAGATCAATAGTCTAGAGCATCCATTGGGCATGGAGTCTGCTATGTAATCATGAAACTACCCTTGTAGTCACTTGAAGATCATCTCTTGAATCTATTCTGAATTATACAACTACCGAGATAAACTCCACATTTTGGAAGCAACAGAAGAACGTGTGCAAGAAACACGCAAGAAGAAATAACTATGTACAAACAGACAATGTGCGTGTAACACACTTGGAGGAATTGAAACTACTCTAACATATACAAAATGATGTGGATAAATTAATGGAAGGGTTTGAGATAGATCCCATTTATTGGGATTTGCAGCATGCCTTCATCAAGATGAGTTAACTAGAAAGAGTTAGTTTCTTTGTGGGAACTGATGATGTATGGGGCCACTCCAAAGTGCATCAAACTTTGAATGGCACCCTAGTTTAGCTCTGTCAGCATCCCATTTCAAAACCAAGTCCTCAACCTTGAAATTTTGAGGCCTAGCCTTTATTTTGAACCATTTCTTTATTGCTTGTTGATGTTTTTCTAGCTTGATCATGGCGGAGTTTCTGATTTCTTCAAGATCAACCAGCCCTACCATTCTGATTTCTCTCTGGTCTGTGCATTCAAATTCCAACTACTGGAAAAGTGCTAATGAGTTAAATTCTAGTGTTAAAGGAAGGGTAGCATCCTTACCATTAAAAGTATTGTAAGGATAAGTTCCTATTTCCTTTTTGAATGTGATTCTATCTTCCTAGAGTGCGTACGAGACCTTTGTATGCCACTATCTTTGGCTGATGTTTATTGTGCACTTCATAATTTTGATCAGGTTCTTGTTTGTGGACTCATCCAGACCATTTCCTTAGGGGTAATAGTTGGAAGAGGTTTTTAGATAAATGCCCTGATTTAGAGCCCAATCACTGATCTTAGTACCAAGGAAGGATTTTACATTATCATAGATAATGGTTTGAGGGACGACAAACCTTGTGACTATACCCTCGAGAAAGTCAAGAATGAGTGACTCGGTTTACTCCTTGAGTGTGAAAACTTTTGTTCATATGGTGAATTAATTTATAGCTGTCAACACCCACTTATGTCTAGCACTTGAATGTGAATTGATAAATCCTATGAAGTTGAGACCCCATTGCACAAAAGGTTGATCTACCTGGATTGGTCGAAGGGGAAGTGCTACCAATGTTTTCTTTCCTACAAAGAAAGCATATTCCTTGCATTTTATGACCCACTTATGTGCATCTGAAAACAGATTTGGCCAAAAGATACCTACCATTATGATTTTCATTGTTGTAGTTTTGGTATAGAAGTGTCCACCAGAGAATCCATCATGAAATTATGCTAACACCTTTTTAGTCTATGCACTACTGATGCATCTTAACAACATGTCATCAAGATTCTTTTTGAAGAGAATTCCATCAATAAACACATAAGGGATAGATTGTACCCCATCTGTATTATATTTGCTTTGTGTAAACCCAGAGGGTATGAACTCTTGGAAAGTAATGTGATCATGTCCTTCATCCAGTTACGTGCATCAGGATCTATGTACTGCTTAAGTTCTATGCACAGGAGGTCTTCATCCATAAATAATGAAGCCTCAGGTTCATTATGTACATCTTCAGTAATCTGTCTATAAAGCACTCTTCATCTTACCAGTTTTGTGGCCTTGATAGTCACATCATACTCCATGATTTTGGTCACCCATCATGCTCTTTTCTCATTGTTTTCTTCTCCCATGATAAAGTCTGTGACAAAAGAGTGGGATACTAACACCTTGATATGATTTATGGAAAGCATAATTTTGAATTTATTAAGCATGTGCATAATGGAGAAGACCTGTTTCTCCATGTGACTGTACTTTAGTTCATAATCCTTTAGTGTCTAGCTAAAGAAATCCACTAGTTGTTCCATCCCTTGTTCATTTTATTGTGTTAGGACAACAAGAACACTCGCATCAGCACCATAAGCATAAAGAATGAAATCCTTGGAATAGTCTAGGTTGATGAGTGTTGGTGCACAAGAAATTTATTTCTTGATCTTGTTGAAGCTTTCTCTTCCTTCTGCTATCCATCTGAAGGCTGAGTCCTTCTTGAGCATCAAGGTGATGGGCCGAACCAGTCCAGCAAAGTTAGGGATAAAATTCCTAACAAAGTTGATCTTACCAAGGAAGGACTACAAGGAATTTTTGTGCATTGGTAGGGAAAGAGATAGAATGGCCGAAACATACTCAAGTTGAATTGTGATACCATCCTTTGAAACCACATGGCCCAAAACGTTTCCCTCCACTATTGTAAAATTACACTTCTTGGGGTTAAGAGATACCTCAAACTCTCTACATATCTCAAAGACTTGTTCCAGGTGTGCCATATGATCTGCGCTCTTCTTTGAGAAGACTGTTATGTCATCAAGGTAAACCAAGATGAACTCATTAATGTAACCTTTAAAGGTAATGTCCATGGTGCACTGAAATGTGGTGCCCGTGTTTGATATACCAAAGGGAATATTATGATATGCATATGTCCACCATTTGGTTGTAAACATTATTTTGAATTGATCCTCTTCCTTGACCAAGATTTGATTAAAACATGAATATCCATCTAGCATTGAAAACATTTGTGCACTAGCCAGAGTCTATAGAATCTGATCCATAGAAGGAAAATGATAATGATCCTTTAGAGATGCCTTGTTCAAATCTCTAAAATCTACACAAAATCTAATTTCACCATTCTTCTTGCGCAGTAGAACTAGATTTGTGACCCAGGTAGAGTATTTGATGGGAAAAATAATATTTTCCTCAATTAGTTTGGATAATTCCTTTCTCATGAGGGGCTCTATCCTTGGATTGATTGGTCACTTCTTCTATCTAACGGGATTGATACAAAGATCCAGGTCAATGGAGTGTTAGGAAACACTTGGATCATAACCTTTTAGGTCTTCATACTCCCATGAGAAAAAATCACTATATTTTTGACATAGAGAGATGAAGGCTTTCCTTTCATCATGCGTACAAGATTTATTGAGAAAAATCTCTTTTCTGCATGCCCTTTAGGTAACTTGTTTATCTTCAACTATATCACTTGGTCACAATAGCTGTCATGTAAGTCTGCTTACATACTTGATGAAAATTTGGATTCATTCTTGATAAACTGGATGATCTCCGTATCACTATATAACACTTTCCAGCTAGTATTGTTGTTGGGAATGGATGGTCTGATCACCATCTTGATGTGTTGAGTGTTTCCTTTGATAAATTCCTCCACATGAGAGAACTGTGAACCAAGTGTGGCCATCTAATCAACTTATTTATTCATCTTGCACGTGGCACCACCTATAGATTTAGAGTATCAAAGCTCTCAAGGAGGTCCCAAACTATATTCTTATAAGCTTTCAGAAGCTTATTATTTGTTCAAAATTTTCTGGTAACCTAGTGGATGACCAATTATGTGTCCCCAAAGATCTATAACATCTTTATTTTCTTCTTCTAAAAAATGAGCAAGCCATGCACTAGTGCTTCATACTCTACCACATTGTTAGAACATGTGAACTGCAGCTTGTTCGTGAAGAAGAATTTCTCATCTTTAGGGGAAATGAGAACCACTCTTTCCCCCGTGCCATTCTTGCTTCTGGATCCATCAAATTAAAACTTCCACAGACCCAGCTCAATTTTGTTTTTCTTAAGTGCATGCGAAAACATAACTTCTTCTTCAAGAATGCAGTTAGTACCAAGCCTAGTTTCACAAGATTCCAGTTCTTTAGCATATGGATGAAATTTATGGTGCATCTAAACCGATTCATCAAACACTAGGTTAGGAACAGAGGGTGGAAGAGGCTGCTCTTCAGGAACTAAAGTTTGTTCTTTGATTAAGCAATTGTCTTGGAGAGAGGATGGGACATATGAATCTACATGATAGGAAAATATAGGCTCAACTTATATGGTAAACTGGGTACCATACCTTGTCTTGAGTAACATATGAGACCAATCAGAAGACAAGTAACCACCCACTTTAGTAGTAAAGTCTCTAGACAAACATAGAGTAAACAAAGGAGGTAGGTCAATAATTGACGCATCTTGAGTTATTATTAGGCTTGGACATGCATGAAGGGTTAACTCAAGATCCTTAATGACTCCTAAGGTGGTAACAATTTATCCATCAAGTTATTGGACTCCTTTAGACAAAGGGCTTTATTTCAGACCTAAGACATCAAAAAATTTCTTAGGCATAACAGAAGTACTAACACCTGAGTCAATCATGAAATTATGCACTAGGTGTTTGCCTATGACCAAAGAAATATAAAAGGGAGGGGATTTAACAAATTTTCTTACTTGTTTCTCTTCTCCTTCTTGATAGATATTGATGGAAGCACATGGATTTTGTGCAACTGGATCAACACACGGGAGTTGCATCAGAGCTTCATGTAACAAATCCTGCTGAGATGGAATGGTCAGGGCCTCCCACATATTGACATTTATGTTTGTTCTCTTCATCTAGTCTACAATGCTAAATGGAATGCCCCCTTTCTTGTGTATTTTGGGAACAACGTACCTTCTTGATTATTCAGGCATGGATGTCTAGACTTTAGCTAGAGGAGAGGCTTGACCTATTAAAGGAGGGGTGCACACTGCTTCAGAAGGAGCTTTGCGTAGGGCTTCTTATGTAAGGACTTGAGTGATTTTACTACTGGATTCCTTGGATACATTTTTCTACTTCTGGGGATCTACTTGTGTGTCTAGGAGTGTCACCTATGCACCTAACTATAACATTATCTTCTTGTATCTTGTGTTATCCACAACTTGGGCACATGGTCTATTTGTATCTTTTGTATCTTGGTTGATTACAAATAACTCCTCTGCACCAAATAACATAAGATTTTTCTTTGGAGGAGCTTCTAGTATTTCTTATTTATCTACTTTAGGGGAACTTGTTGAAGGATCGCAGGATGAAGTATTCTGGATCATGAAATCTTGGGCGCATGCAGTATTGGCACAATAATATTGACTATGAGGCATGTTGCAAAGGAAGAACCATTCTGACTCTTTCTGTTTCACCTTTTTCTTAGACTATTTATTTGAAATGTTGATGAAATAGATAGGGAAACGGGCGTAGGAGGAATACGTGTTCAAATGTTGGTTGCTGGGTTGTTATGTGCATATGACTTTCGAAATCCACAACTAATCGTGAGAGCTTCCTTTTGGATAGGAGTAACTACTTGTAATGAAAACAAGACCACTCGGAAGGAATTAAACAATATGGGCAGTGAACTGCCTAGCGTATGATAGATCTAGGAAGTGTGATACTTCCTAGATGGTTTTCAGTCCACTGTTTTAAAAAATTCAATTTTGTACAACAAAGTAAATCCTATTGTTATTTTATAATGATTTAGGTATCTCACTTAAAAACACAATAAGAAAAATAGATCTAATCTAACAGGGTAAGGCTAGAATAGAATCCAAAGGTCAAATGATTGGTTCTGGGTCTCTACAGGTCTAATAAAGGTCTCGGGTAGTTCACAGGTGAATGAGGGTAAGCTGAAATCAGGTTGGTAGGTCTCTATTCTATGGCTGTGTGGGAAAATACAGGAGACCCCAGTGTCGGTCAGAGGGTGACCGATGATGGTTAGGTGTAACCGGTGTTGGTTACTATGAGATCTAAAAATGTCACAGAAAAAACTTTTGGTCTCCTTTGTGATTACACAAAGGACTTCGGTTGGTCGGGACGAGTGTATTAGGTGACTGGAGTAGGATTTTGTGAAGTTTTTAATGGGTATATGGAGGTGAAAATGTTATAAAAGGTCAATAGGGGGCAAGGTAAACAATGGATGATAAACTGATGAAGAAATGAAATAACCAGGAAAGTATGATGTTGTACTTACTTGGATTTCATTCCTGAAGGCCTGTGTGTGAAGGATGGAGGTGCTGATGATAGGTTTGAAGGTTGCAAGTGATCACCAACTGAAGAAAAGATTCTACATGGGTTGCATGTACACTCTTCTTTGCTTGGATAGATCAGATCGTGGCTGGGATGGTTTTGCAGGGGAAGATGCTCAATCTCCTTCCTTGGATGTGATTTTTCACAGGAATTTTCTCTTTGAAGATGTGTTATATCTTTGAGATGTGTTCTTACTCGTCAAATTCTCCCAAAGTTTTCCAACCTTGAGAATAAGGTATTTTAGGGGTTAAAAGAGGTAACCAATGGTGTTCCAGCTTAAGCGACGTCAGTCAAGGCGGGATTTCCTAGGTTTACCAAACTAGGGAGATCCTCCTGATTTCCTTGGATATCATGTCATTATCCCATGGATTAGACATGGGAGCCTCTTATGAGCATGCTCGAATGTGGTTAGAGGGAATGTAGACATTGATTTTTAGGGGTTGGGTAAGTCTTAGTTAGGCATGGGAACTTGCTAAGAATAGGCCTTAGGTTGGGTTAGCTTGGTGAGGTGTCTAAGTGAACTGTATGTGTATTATTTAAATAAGATATTTAAATAATAAATATAGTGAGAATAATGCATTAATTTAATTAAAGTAATTAAATTAATATTAGTGGAGTGAAGGGGGTCATGGCTCGGTAAATGTAATAAAGGGTACTTATTATGTTGAGGTATGAAAGGGGAGTGTGACCTAATTTTAGTGTCTACATTTTGCCCATTTTTGTTGCGTAGCTTGTATTGGTAAGCAATGCTAACAAAAAATAAGATGTGGTTGCCCCATGTGAGGGTGAAGGTGATCCCCCTCAAACCAGGAACTGACGAGGTAGCAGGCTGAAGTGGTGAGTGGTTTGATAAAAGGTAAATGTGAGGAAAAGGAAAGTGGGTAGAGGGAAAAAAGGGTGAAAGGTCTACTTGGGAAATCTAGGTAATGGGTCAGGGTCACAGGTAGCAACAGTCAAATGCATGCACATGTATAAACTGCAGCATGCTACCGGGTTGAAGAGCAGGAAAACTCTACATCGTCTAAGGTCGATAGGTTTATCCAAACAAAGTTAAAGTGAATTTGGTATCCAAGGTATAGGATATGGTCAGGAGACACAACGTAGGTTAGGTGCAGGAACATTTAGGTATGTTCCGGTACACCAAAGGTAGGGTCAGGATAAATGGTCATGATAATAGGCTAGGTAAGGTCATTAGGTCAATCAACACAGGTAACAATGCCACAAGGTATAGCGAACACATGAGGGAAAAGGTCACTAGTGATGGTCCAGGTCTAAATATCTAGGTCACGGCATGGGTAAGGCCAAGGTAGGGGTAAAATAATGAGTCCCCAAAGGAGGAAAAATAGTGATAGTAAATGATGAGGTCAGGAATGGTAAGGTATTGGGTTGGGTAACGGATGGATGGGGTAACGAGCAAGGTAGAGGGTGGGGTAACATGGCAAAGTAAGGGAAATGTGTAGGTAAGGGTGACCAATGGTGGTCATGGATAACTGATGTTGGTATAGGAAAGCTGACAACGGTGAGGTAGGGCATGAGACTAATGCCATTCAAGGGGAACCGACATCGTTTAGGTCGGGTTTTGTATAAAAACAAAAATATGTGTTTTTATTATTCAATTGTGTTTTTTGAGGTCAAGAAATGATAAAAAAGAGAGAAAAGTGATAAAATTGTCTGGAGGAAATGGGACAGTGAGTTGGCAGTGTGGTTTGATAGTGGTTGGGTGGGTGAGTAGCGGGTCCATGGGATTAGGGCGAGAGAGTTGATTGGTCAGAGGTTGCGGGTAGATATTTGGTGATGGCAGAGGCTAGAGAGGGATCGGGCAGACCACCAGCACAAAGGCCAGACATGCCACCAAGATGGCGGTAGAGAAATGAGGTAAGTGCCTAAATCTAGTGTTAATTAGATAGAGTAGAAGTTGTGATAGTTGGTATTTGTAGGGGTTTGTGGGTTTTTTGTTTTTGTGGGTGGGAAAAAGTGAAATGTGGGTATGGGGGAAAAATGGGCAAAAAAGAGGGGGGAAGGGTAGTAAAGTGTATAGGTGGGGTGGGTAGGGGTTTTGGTGTAGTGTAGGTCATGTAGGTGGGGTAAAAGGGACAGGGGGAGAGTTTGTTAAAAAGGGGGGTTTGGGAAGGCACATATTTTTTCGAGATAGTGACTAGCATCGGTCAATCTTGGCTGACGTTGGTTGGTTAGAACTGGGATCGGTCACCGAAAAGGTGACCAATTCTGGTCAAGTGGTAACC
Source organism: Taxus chinensis (assembly GCA_019776745.2). NCBI lineage: Eukaryota > Viridiplantae > Streptophyta > Pinopsida > Cupressales > Taxaceae > Taxus > Taxus chinensis. The sequence goes on from CM034151.1 coordinate 202,919,824, forward strand.
ATGGTTGGTCAGGTTGAACCAGTATCGGTTACCAAATAGGTTACCGATGCCAGTTTAAGGGTGACCAGAGTCGGTTAAGATGAATCGGCACCGGTTGGGATTTTAGGCACAAGGGTCCAAAAAAATGATGTAGGTTAGGTGGGTGAGATGGGTAGGGTAAAAATATGGTGGTGGGTAATGATAAGTGATAAATATGGTCATGGTAAAGGTAGATTAATATTGTGCTTGGATTAGATGCAGGGGAGATTGCAGTTACATATGCGTGATAGGGTTCTGCCACTACTGGTGACATTACGTGACTTAGTGAGCCCTTTGGAGTTGCAACACATGGAGTCAGTGGGCTTGAGTGGTATTCGGCACTACCAACATGTTGTTTGGTAGCCTAATTTGATGGTCACACTCATCGATAGATGGGATTCCGTGACCAACACGTTCCACCTTCCGACGGGTGAGATGACTATCACCCTAGAGGACGTGTTCCAGATTCTGAGGTTACCCATATTGGGGGCCCAGGTGTACTCTATCTCCTCTGAATTCTTAGAGGAGCTGATCAGGACCATATTTGGTGAGGGGGAGACAGATCTGAGATTCCATGGTGCCAGTTTGAGCTATGGTGAGATGTACCTAGCCCATCCGAAAGAGATGAGGCTAGTGGTTTTATTGATGGAGGCAGTGTGCTACTATGCACTACCAGATGTAGAGGGTGGATGCTTTCCCCAATCACTGATGGGGGTTGTTCACGATATGATGGTGCATGAGACATGCTTTTCTTGGGCACCAAAATTCTTGGTGCAGCTATACAAAGAGCTGTGGGCGTATGGGCAGTTGCATAGTTTTAGCTTATGCTGTACATTTATACTGCACTGTTGGGCCTACGAGCACATAGTCTATGTTTGACCTCTAGAGTAGATGCATTCCCAGCAAGATCTGTGCGGCTGGGATACAAGAGATGGGTACCAGTTGCAGGAGAGCGGAGGTCAGATAGGCCGACATATGATGTGGCCCATTTTCGGCAGTTGTTGGAGGGGTTATCTAGAGTGGACATTATCTACAGGCCATATGTGGGATTCCCCTCATATAGGCACATGCATGAGGAGGTAGTTGAGCTCCAGTTAGAGAGGTGGATATAGGGTTGCTGTGTCGGGGAGGATGAGATGATCTCAGTAGACAGGGTCTGACAAGAATTGAGCTTGTACAAGATATGCCTCTTTCCTTCCCACAGTATCAGAGAGATGACGTGGAGAGGCATCTACCTCTATCATAACCTACAGTGCCTATAGGAGAGGAGGAGCAGCCCGTGGATCAGTGGATTGATGACGCAAGATGTACATATAGGTATAGGTAGTGGTGGGTGGATTAGTTATGAGCCATACCACCTAGACTGGGGCAGCCTGACCTAGCTACCGTTATAGTGTAGAGAGACGCCCTATAGAGGTAGGTAGAGACACTAATCACGCAGATAGGTATACTGCAGACACAGCTGGAGGGGTCAGAGTTAGAGGTAGCAGAGCTATGAGTACAAGTGGCTAGTCTGCAGGCCTAGATGGTGAAGGGAGAGGGTGGAGGTGATGAAGAAGATGGAGACAGAGACGGTTAGGTGGTAGGTTTACAGGGCCAGTTGGCCACAGCCTTGACATAGATTGGGGCCTTACAGGCCCTGATACAGGCACAGGGACAGGGGGCACCACCACAGGCATAGGGACAGGGGGCACCACCACAGGCGCAGGGAGCTGGTCCCAGTTCACAGGCTGGCGTAGGCTAGGTACAGGGGCCGAGACCTATGGGACCACCACAAACCATGCCTATATCTAGGTTACGAGATGCCCTAGGTGAGGTGAGATATTATCAAGACCAGCTCATTGCAGCCTAGATAGAATTTCTCTCCTATTGAGAGTACATGGCACAACAGGCATCCAGTGAGAGGACGAGATCCCGCACACATAGTGTGGAGAGCATAGGAGGTCAGCGAGCTTTGAGGCCCTATCAGGGAGAGGCCACCAGCTCACGGTGATCAGAGGTAGGTAATGTGCTAGTAGGCACACAAGAGGCTGAGGGTGAAGGTGACATAGAGATGGAGGACATCCGGCGAGATGTTTGATATGAGGCCACCTGATTTTTGATGTATATTAGTGATTATTTGATATATATTCCGGCCTGCGTGCCGAAGATAGTTGTATTTTTTTATCATATACTAGCCTACGTGATGAAGATAGTGAGGATGTATGAGTGATTTTGTTGTATATTGTGAGCATATGCCGGCCTGAGTGCCAAAGATTTTTGTGTATTGATTCATTCATTATTTTTGTATATATGAGATCGGCCTACGTGCCGATGACATTTTGTATTGTATATCATCCTGCGTGTCGACATTTTTGAGAGGATGGCCATGATGAGATAGGCATGTATTTTGAGATACACATTTATTGATTTATATGATGAGATTCATGATATTTTGTGATGTGTTAATATATTTATGAGATATTGGATGTATGGCTTGTGTTAGATGAGATATGGATGTGTTATTTTAATGTGGTTTGAAATTAGGTGAGGTAGGCATGATGGAGTTAGGTTGGTTTAGGCATGGATCAAGTCAGGTTGGTTTAGGCATGGATCGATTCAGGTTATAGGCATGGATCGAGTTAGGTTGTAGGCATGGTTGAGTTAGGTTGGTGTAGGCATGGATTGAGTCAAGTTATAGGCATGGATCGAGTCAGGTTAGTTTAGGCATGGATTGAGTCAGGTTATAAGCATGGTTGAGTCAGGTTATAGGCATGGTTGAGTCAGGTTGGTGTAGGCATGCATTGAGTTAGGTTAGGAATGGATTGAGTCAGGTGAGTTTATGATTCATTATTATTTGCAATGAATGATACTATGGGTCATATGTGCATTGTTGTATAATCTATGTATAGTGATGATAGAGGGACGGTAGGTGTAATAAATGTATAAAATGGGAAGCAACTTGTTATGTATGTGGCTTAATTTTCAATTTTGTTAGAAAAGGGGAACTAAGTGAAATGTGATGTAAATGGTGAGGTAGATATGGTTGATAAATTATTTTAGGGTAGAGAATGGCCGAGCTAACCTCCAAGGGCCCCATGCCCTCGAAGTGCTGCCTACATAGTCCTGGTGAAAAAGGGACCTCAGGCCAATGTAGTTCTCCCATGAGTTAGGGAAGAATATGAGGATGAGTTGGTAGGTTTGTGGGCATGGTGTGGGTTTAGGTTTAAGAGGTGTGAGTATATTATAAGTAAAATGATATAGGGGCAGGAAATTATGGCGAAAGGGGAGGACTACCCCAAAGGTAAGCGTCGAGGACCAAGTCCTATATAAGGTAATCAAAACGTAAACAAATATGGTTAAAAGATAATAGGGGGGCAATAAAGCCGCCTGATTGGGTAGGATCATACCTTGGAGGGGGTGATGAACACAAGACCCAAAAGGCATTGCACAATTAACTGTTCTATGATGAAGGTAGTCATAGGATCACCAAATGTTGAAATTCGAAGAGGTCCCTTAAGGTGAAAGAAGAAATGAGAGTGGAAATGGTAAGGTGGGTGAAAGGTAGTTAATTTTATATGTTTTGAGTGACATGTCTTTTGGGAAAGAGGTCCGAGGTCACAATGGGCAATTCCTTGACTAAAATGATTTTTTTTTGTTGAGATAGATTGATCGATGCAGGAAGCTTCGGTTTCTCTCATTTTTTTTGAGCTTCACGTAGTTGTCCTTCGAGGGAGCAGTCTATTTATAGTAGCAATTTTGTTGAGAGGAAGATGTCCTTTTGAAGGAGTCATATTTTTTTATTAGAAGTTTGACTCAAAGAGTTTGGTCCCATTGGAGGTCTTTGAAATCATGGACAAGACCAAGGTGAAGGATAGGAATCTTGCTCAAAAGGAAAGGTGGAATGACCATGGGATATCATCTAAAGTTAGATAAAAAGTATCCATGAGAATCATGCTATGTGCAGTGCCATGGTACACATATTCAAGAGAAGATAACAAGTGATGGGTACTCACATGATTCTTGTGTAATCATTAGGAAGGTGTATGGAGTGAATAGTTCTCAAGGGATGAGCCTGTAAAGAGACAAAGGGTGAGGTAGGACAACGAGTCAACAATAGAATGGTTGAAGATGCAATGCGTTAAGGGGTTTATGTTCGGGTTTACCCTCAAGTGAGGACAAATGATAGGCACCCGATCTATAGGTATGAGTTACGATGTATGGTCCAAGACAATTAGGAGTGAGTTTTCCCCGTTTAATTTTTTCTACTTTGGTTACGTGTTGATTTTCTTTCAAGACAAGGTAACCGACTTAGAAGGTTTGTTCATGAACACATTTGTCATAAGCACGTTTAATACGTTATTGGTAAACTTGAAGGTGATCCAGAGTGTTAAGACGATGTTTGTCTAATAACTCTAGTTGTGCTTAGTGGTCCTGACGAAAGTCATCATTAGTAAGCATGTCATGGAGAGAAATGCGGAGTGAGGGGATCTGGACTTCGAGAGGTAGAACAGTCTCTATACCGTAGACTAGTGAAAAGGGTGTTGCCGTAGTGGAAGTGTGAATACTAGTGCGGTATGCCCATAGGGCAAAATGAATGTGCGTATGCCAATCCTTCCCAGTATCATCAACCAATTTCATGAGAATTTTTTTTAGGGTTTTGTTAGTGGATTCGGCTTGGCTATTGGTTTGTGGGTAATAATGTGATGAGAAACTAAGTTGAATGCTGAAGGCATCACAAAGTTTTTACTGTGTTTTATTTTTGAATTATTTTCCATTATCAGTGATGAGGCGATGAGGGACACCAAAGTGGAAAATGATGTGATGGTTAATGAGCTCACATATTTTCTCAGCTTTCATGGAGATGAGTGGTATGGGTTCCACCCATTCTATGTAGTATTTGGTAGCAGTTATGATCTATTGATGGCGTTGGGAAGAATGAGGATTGATTTCTTCGACAAGATCCAAACCCCATTGAGAGAAGGGCCAAAGGTCACGAGTGACCTGTAAGTCATGACTGGGTGTATTATGAAGGTTGGAATGTTGTTGGCATTTAACACAATGTTTGACATAGTCGCAACAATCATGGTTAAGGGTTGGCCAGTAGTAGCCTAGGCGAATAATACACTTAGCAACAACAAGGCCAATAAAGTGACCTCCACATATGCCATCATGAACCTCCTTAATGGTATAAGGGATTTCAAAACTTGTGAGGCATCGTAAGAGAATACCATCAAAGTTGCGCTTATAGAGGATTCCCCTAGAATAACAAAATGAGAGACCTTTTTAAGGAAGGCGCGTTGTCCATTACGAGTGAGATCAGGAGGTAAGATAGAGAGGGAAAGGTAGTCAGAGTATTATTTATACCAAAGGTCACTTGGGTCAGGGGTGTCATTTCTGATTGAGTAAACATCGTGAGGTAAATAAGAAGGTGAATGGAGGTGTTGTACGGTGAAAAATATTTTGGAATCGGTAGGGGAAGCGGGTATTTGGGAAGCTAAGTAAGCCATGGTATCTACAAATTTTTTGGTTGAACGTGGGATGGTTTGAAGGGTGTAACGATCAAAGACGGTCAAAAGTATGTCTACATGATGTTTATACTTTTGAAGTATCTCATTATGACATTGGTATATACCATTGACTTGGTTTATGACCAATTGTGAATCACCAAGGATGTGAATTGATATGACATCTAGGGCATATGCAACCTAGAGACCTAGTAAGAGGGCTTCGTACTCGGTAATATTATTGGTGCATTCAAAGTCTAGTTTGAAAGACAAAGGCATGGGTTCTCCATCTAGAGGAATGAGGATAACACTAGCCTCACCCCCACATTGACACTTGGAACCGTTGAAGAACAAAGTCATTTGGTAAGGGGATTCATCCAGGGAAAGAGTAGTAATTGACTCATTCGGAAAGTCAAAATTAGAGGGTTGGTCCCCAGAAATAGGTGCGTCAGCTAGTTTGTCAGCAAAAGCCTAGCCCTTGATGGAATTTTGGTGAATGAATTCAAGGTCAAGATAAGCTAAAAGCATAAGCCATTGTATGGCACACTGATTTTGATAAGGTTTGGTGTAAATGAAGTGTAAGGGATCGGTATTGGTCATGACATAGGTTTTGTGGTTGAGTAGGTAATGGCGGAGTTTGGTGGCAACAAAAACTAAGGATAAGCAAAGCTTTTCTGGATGGGTGTATCGGATTTCATAGTCCAAAAGAGTACGACTTATGTAATAAACCGCCTGCTCCCTGTGTTGTTCATCGCGACGAGCGAGCATGGCTCCCAAGGAATGATCAGTAACTGATATGTATAAGTAAAAAGGTTGATCGTCTTTAGGTGGAATGAGTATGGGTGGTTGGAGAAGGTATTGTTTTAGGGCCTCAAAATATTTGTGACAGTCATCATCCCATTGAAAGGAGACATAATTTTTAAGAAGATGATGGAATGGTTGACACCGATCAGATAATTGTGAAATGAAATGGTGAATGGACTCTAATTTACCTTGCAGGCTACGGAGTTGTTTAAGGTTAGTGGGTAGCGGCATTTCCAGAATGGCCTTGACTTTAGCAGGGTCAATGTCTATACCACGGAGAGAAACAATAAATCCCAGGAGTTTTCCTAAGAGAACCACGAAGATGCACTTTTTAGGTTGAAGGAAGACACAATATTTAATGAGGCGATCAAAGATGGTTTCGAGGATGGCGAGGTGCTTGACTTGACGTTTAGATTTGGCCAATTGATCATCCATGTAATCTTCCAATATGTAATGCATGATATCAGGGAAGATGTAAGTCATAGCACAGTGATATGTAGCACCAGTGTTTTTAAGGCCAAAAGACATGACTTTTAAGTTTTAAGGCCAAAAGGCATGACTTGATAGCAAAAGGTTCCCCAAGGGGTAATGAATGCGGTCTTGTGCTGATCTTCTGGGGCAAGCAAAATTTGGTTATAACCAGAGAAGCCATCCATGAGTGAGAGCATCTTGTGACCAGCGGTGAGGTCAACCACTTGGTCAATACCGGGTAAGGGAAAGTCATCTTTCGGGCAGGTGAGGTTGAGGTCACGGAAGTTCATGTAAATGTGGACTCCCCCGATTGCTTTAGTAACAGGGACAATGTTAGAAATCCAACATGGATAATCAATGGGTAAGATAAAGGAAACGGAAAGAAGGCATTGAAGTTCTTTTTTAACGAGAAGAGCAATGCAAGGGTGCATCTTCCTCAGCTTTTGTTTGATAGGTTTGGCATCGGGAATGGTTACGATATTGTGGACCACTATGGTGGGATCAATACTGGGCATGTCTACGTAAGACCAAGTGAAAGCATGGTTATGATCTCGGAGAAAATAAGTGATGGCTTCTTGTTCAGCAGCATCTAAAGATTGTCTGATCTTTAGGATGTGTGGGTCATCTTGAGTATGAATTTTGATCTCGATAGTCGATTCAATCAACATGGTTTGTGTCTTAGAGGGTAATGACTGATGAATATATGAGTCTTCTACACCAAGGTAGGTGAGTATGGATTCATCATCCTGAAATTGAATGATGTTAATTACAGGTGTGTCATCATCGATCATCTCAGGACATAGAAATGGGATAGTGGAAGGGGCCTCACCTTCACGTTGATAAGTCAAAGGCCCCAAGGAAATGGTGTTTATGAAAAAAAAAGTTAGGGGGGATAGATTCAGGATCCATCAACTTTGTCGGTGAGGGTGGTGATGAAGGTGGAGTGGGTGAAGGTGGTGATGAAGATGAAGGTGGAGGAGGGCTAGGGTCTTCAATGAGTTTGATGCGGGCCTATTTGGTAGGAGGTTCGGGGAAGCCGATACCACTACGGTCGTTTTCTTTTTGGGTGGTACATGGAATAATGGTATGGTGGCCTTGCTCGTAAAAGCCAAAACTAAAACCCTTCCACGCATAATGGTGTAGGAAGGTGTGGGTGAAACGGTGATTGGTAAGTGATTGGAAATCAGTGGAAAATGGGCGGGGTTGTGATAGTGGTTCAGGTGTGTAAGTGGTAGTATCAAGTCCCCCATAGGTGACACTAGTACGAAGATGAGGAGGACCACAAAGGAGGAATTATCCTATATGGTGATCATAGCGAGGGTGTTGGTGAAGGCTTCCATACGCGTGCAGAGTAAGGAATGTGTTGACACTATATAGGTGGTACTCCCCCAGAGTGAGGCGTTGAAATAAATCTTCTAAGGGATCAGTGGTTGGTATGTAGGTAGTTGGAATGGATGATGTATCAGAGGTTGATGCAGAGGTGGAGTTAACAGATTGGGAAGCTAATGGGTTAGCCGTGGAGGTTATGGTAGTGGTAGGAATGGAGGATGTATGTGCAGTGAAAGCAGTGGTTTTACTGGTAGGTGAAGGTGTAGCTGAAGTGGTAGTGGTTGCAGAGATAGACAGCGTGGCAGGTATGAGCACATCATTGGGTCGGTAAATCATGTTGCATGTTTTGAAAGGTGATGGGTCAGCTGGAATGGTATAAGTGTGTCCTTCATGTTCAAACTTTAGACAACGATGCAAAGTAGAAGGAACACAACCCATGACACGGATCCAGGGTCTACCAAGCAACAAGTTATATTGGAATTCCCCTTTCAAAAAGTAAAATAATTTTGGAACAGTGTGGGGGCCCACACAAATGTGGAGGTGATAGCGTCATTGAATGAATGAAACATGACCGGATGTTTATGCATGTAATTGTCAGGCATGCACATTTAAGAAAATGCATGGGATGAAATGATATTAATGTTAGCACCTCCGTCAATCATCACACTGCGTACCTGTATGTCATCAATGTGGAAAGAGATGAAGAGGGCTGGGTCCGGGTCATTTTTTTTGTGTGGCACAATCTCCTGCTCTGAGAAGCTAAGGGAGGCCACTTGTTGAACAAGGTGAGGCGAGGATGAAGGTGGTAATTTGGTGAGAGAGGATATATGATGGGGTGTGATAATGGAGGCTATGGGTCTAGGGTCATTGGGTAAAACCTCAATAGATTGAAGAACCTCCATGAGGGCTTGACAATGGGATTCTGAGGTTTGGATGAGGTCATATAAGTAAATTTTGAGGGGAGATTGGTGTAGTTGTTTGAGCATGGTGCGATGTGTGACGACATTAGAAATGGGGTATGTGGGGCCACAGATAGTGATTTAAGGTATGGGTGTAGATGGTATGTTGGGTATAGGATTGGTTGGTGGGTCAACTGCCTTTTCTTTTCCCTTCTGCGCATGTGTAGTGGCGTGTATCATGTTGATTTGAGGGGAGTTGGCAAATGGAGAAGGTGTAGGGTTATTGGTATAACGACACGATGAGAAAAAACCTACCGGTGGATAAAAACCCTATGAGGTCAGCTGGGCGCAACGATATTTGGGTGGTGGCGTGGCAAGTTCTTTGATGCAAACCATGTTAATATCAAATCTTGGGTGTGGCTCTAGGAGCTATGAGGGTGGAGTTTGTTGTTGTTGAGTGGGTAGTGTGGGAATGGGTGTTGGTGAAGTAGGATCCTCATCAAGAAATTCATCATCGTCAAAGTTGGTTTCTAATGGACATAACTGGATAAGGACGGTTTTCAAGGCCTTGCAGTTCTCCACATCATGCCCTGGCACATGATGGTATGTGCAAATTTTAGTATCATCAAACCCTTTTGGCTTGGGTTTGAGGGGGTCGTAAGGTCGGAGTGGCGGTAATGTGATAACAGAAGTCTCGAAGAGGTTGGTTAAAATTTTGGCATAGGACCCTGCTAGTGGATCACAATAAGAAGTGAATGTGGGTTTGGGTGTAGGTGTGGTTGGTTGTCAGGGAATTATTTTTGGAAGAGTAGGAATGGGTTGAGCTATGGGTTTAGGTGCTGATGTGGTTTGAGGTATCGGTCGGGTTTGCTTGGGTAGGGGTACAGTAGATGGACGTTTAGGAGGGTGTGGGGTTTTTTTGACTACCTTGTTGTGGGGTAGTGGGGTTTTGTTTTTGGGCTCCACCTTCTTAGGTAAAGGTGATGTGGGTGTATGAGGTCTAGAAGGAAAAGAAGATGGAGGAATAGGGTGCGTTACCCATGGGGATAATGGGGGTGCTGTGAAGGTAGATGACATGGGCCGTTCTTGGGGTGTGAGGGACAATGACTGAAGTGTAGTGGGTAGTGAAGTAATAGCTGAAGGTATTGAAGGTATTGGTGGTAAAGACACTGCAGGTACCGGTATAAGTCATGTTGTGTGCCTGGGTAGGTTAGAGGTTTGTGAGGAAGGAATGGGTTATTGTGTTATTGGTTTATGGATGGGTGAAGGGTGCTTGACCATGTTGGGTAACTGAGGTCTTAAGGTAGATGGGACAAGTGTAGGCGTGATTGGTGCAGTTGGGGTATGAGGTCTATGAGTTTTCTTCTTTGGTTTGGGTGTCAGAGTAGGTGTGGTATTGACGTTGAAGGATATAGCTAAATCCAGTTTAATAGGTGGATGAGTAAGGTTGGTGTTCGAGGTGACCCTTAAAGTGGTAATAGGTTTAGTAGAGGAAAATGTTGTGGGTATGGGTTTGGGTTTAGATATAGGTTAGGTTATGGGTAAGGGTGTGGTGTGAGTGCTAACGGGTATTGTTAAAGGGGTTGTGACAGCAGTGGTTGTATTTGGTTTGATGGGTCGAAATGTGTTCAGGTAGATAGTAGAGGTATCATCGAGGGATCTCTGCATCTATATTAAGATAGGGAGTAAGAGGCACCCCCATAGTAAAGCCCTATCCACATAATCTAAGTAATCGGCCAAACATGAGAACAACACATCTGTGGGTGGAGTTGGTGAGGACCTAATGGGAATTCCCATGAAATACGTCCTAGAGATGAGGAATTGGCTAGCTTCAGCTTCTGTGGGTAAGAGAGCCAAAATTAGGTCTATTGGATTTTGGGTAGCTAATGGAGAATGCTCGCCAAGAGGCAAAGGTACCTCAACTGGGTCTATGATGGGTGGAGGAGATGATGGGAGCCCCTCTATAAGTGGATGAATGGATAGGTTCTCCTCTTTGGGTGGAGGAGGTAATGGGTACTCCTTTGTGGGTGGAGGAGGTAATTGGAGCTCTTTTATGGGTGGAGGAGGTACTGTAGGTTTCTCTTAGTGGAGAAGCCAGGGGTGAGAGGGGTTTGATGTTAGCGGAAGACCCCTCCATTGGTGATGAAGGAGATGAAAGGTGTTCCTCTGTTGGTGAAGGAACAATGGAGGTTGGTTCTAATGTGGAAGGAGGATTTCAGGCTAGGATTTCCTCTATGGAAGGGATGTGAGGTAATTGAGAGGCAACAGGTACCTTGTTAAAGATAGCGTGAACCTCACGGGTATGGGTATCGTGAACCGATGTCTCACCGGTTTGATTGGATGAAGGGGCATGGTTAGGAAATGGTTTTTTGAAGATTTGGAGATTTTGGTTGGGGGTGGCGTTGGGATTATCCACAGTTAACTTGACTTTATCGAGCATTTCTTGGACAATATTCTTAAAAGTGATGCAGTTGTTGTCACTATGACACTTTACTTAGTGATAGTTATAGAAATCGTGGTCTTTATACCATGCGGGCATGGGGCAAGTAGGGTTAAAACTAGTGTGTGGTTTTATGGGTGGAAGGGTGATGGCTCCAGCTTTGATAAGCTTTTCTAAGACAGAAGAGTAATGTTCCCCAATTAGGGTATATTTTCTCTGCTCTTGTCTGAATTGAGAAGTCTAGATAGGTGAGAGATTAGATGAAGGTGTAGCTTGATTCGACAAATGAGTTGGGCCAGCCTTGAGTACCACAGTGGTAGCGGTGCCCTTAGCTTTTGAATAATTGGTTTGTGGTTTGGAAGAGGAAGAGGTATCATTCGACTTGAATGCCAAATTCTTATTACGTAATTAGACTTTCTTCTCTTCGATTTCCTGAATCTCTAACTTTCGTGCCATAGTGAATGCCTCATCGAATGTTCAAAAGGTTTGAACCTGCAAGGTCGGGGAGATATGTCTAGCACAAGCTCATGTGAAGAGCTCGATGAGTTTAGTTTATGACAGTTGGAAGGTAAGTTGATTGATCAGGCTGCGCTAGCAAGTGACAAAATTTGTGATAGATTCATCCTCATACTGCCATGTATAGTATAGATCGGTCATGGTAACCTTCTTGACGATATTGATAGAGAAATGATCGAAGAAGGCTTGGGCTACCTGATTGAATGAGAATATAGAGTGTTTAGGTAACCCACTATACCAGTCTAATGCAGGTCCAGTGAGGGACATGGAAAAAGTTCTCAAAAGCAAGGAATCATCATGAGCGATCAGATAACACCCATGTTTGAATGACTGCAAATGTTGTTGTGGGTCTTCTTTGCTATTAAAGCGATTGAATTTATGCATTTCCCAATGCACAAGGTATGAACGGACATGAATGGATGGGTGACTAGGCTCGTTGCAATTTTTGTCGTAGGTGAGAGTGTTGCGGGAGCCAGAAACTGATGCCTCTGATGTCTGCATCTTGTCCAACATCAATTCAATTAGGTCATTGGTGGGTTGTGATGGTTGGATGCCTCCTGTAGCGTGAGGAGGTTGGTTTGGGGCATATAATGGGGGTGTAGACACCAAATTCGTTTCTTACGACCCCTTGTGACCCGCATCCCATTTCGCAACCTAACCTCATTACCTAAACCTTACACAATTATTTATTAATTACCTTGTAATTGATAAATCCCCATCACCTCACCTACCACCTCATTTTGCCACCTCATCATGACCTAGCCCTAATCCTAAACTAACCTAATTAAAACCTAAAACTTGGTCTACACCTACACCCATGATGAAGGACCCCTTTCTCGCACCCAAAACCGACATTCTAGTCACTTGACCAAGCCCGCAACTGATCTCTCGGGAGAAAAGCAGGGAAGGTGGGCTATTTTACTAAAAATAGCCTACTTTTTCCTTACCGATGCCGGTTCCTACTCGACCGCCGTCGGTTACGCAACTGCCATCGGTTCCCTGTAAATGGGCTCCCCAAACCAAAAACAAGTGATCGGAATTTCATTTTTGGATCAGAGTGGAAGGATTTTTGAATCAACAGAGATCATTGGGAGCGAGGAACAGAGTCCAGATCTTCACTTGACCAAGCAGAGACGAGTGGAGATACCAGAAGTGTTTACAGCAAAGGAAATCGGCTTGCTTCTTCGTCAAAACCAGTAAGTCACATCTTGCATGTCCTCTGTTATAACATTTCTTATGCCTTTTGAATCACAATCCTCATAAATCCATTCCTGAATCCACTACCCAGCGTGCCATTGCATCTAACTATCATTCATCTACCTCTCATCACCTTATTTCCTAATATCACCTATATACAGCCTTACAAACAACACAACCACCCCATAAAACAACCAACCCACAGATCCTAGACCCTACCGATGTCGGTCATCAGTAACCGCCATCGGTTATCAGTAACCGCCATCGGTTATCCTGACTATAACCAAAAACCAGCCTTTCCCCTACCCAGTTCAACAAAGCAATTTAATTGATATCTTACAGTCTTTTGTGTTAATTCATATTAGCAGGGGAACTGACCACCTTCGAAAGGAAGTTTTATATTTCCTGGGCCCAAGGCAGTTTCCTCATTTATTGTCTAATTAAAATCTTGTGGTCTTGTGTTCTTATTTGCAGGTAGTCCTTCCAAGACAAAAAGGAGTTCTTCGCAGTCAGCCTGATCTTTCTCTACGGTACGCGCACACCATCTCGACATTCTACAGGTATTCCTCCTAGCCCCTAACCTTATCTGTTTCTAAAAGGAACGAAACATTCCGAGTGAAACATTTTGGCACGCCCGGTGGGACCCATTTAGGGTTTCTTTCTCTTGCTTATTTTCATTTTAGGGAGCATACTTGCTGTTGCTGCTTTTGTTATATATTTCGTAAAGAATTTGTCTTGCTTTCCTAGTTTCGCATTAGTGAAAGTCATCTCTCTTGCTTCATCGAACATAATTTTCGATTTGGGTTTAAAACACATGCATTGCATTCCTGCTTGTTGTTTTTCAATTCTAGTGAACATAGATTAAGTAACAGGTCGTACACGTGGGGGTGATATCCATGGTATTGACAGGAAATTAATCTTACTTTCACTGCACAACACATACCAAATCACTTCACAATTAACACAACAGCTCAAACAACCCCCCTTTTCCGCGGTATTCCTCCGCCCGATTGAGGTAACCTTATGAGCCAAAACAAACTTGACATTTCCCCTAAGTCTTTTGTTTAGGATTCTGACATCATTCTACGTCTAAAGGCATAAGCCCACAATAATTAAAATTAACCCTAGGGTTAATCTCTGGATTTGCGTGTGCATCTTGCTTGTTTTTAGTTCTGTTTTCTTTCTCATACTCTGTCTTCTGTGATCAATAATTGGACAAGTATACTAAACGTTGTTAAAAATCAAATTAGCAGCCTTTTTATATCTTGTTAGCCCAGACTTCTTACACCGACATCGGTTACCTGACCGACGTCGGCTATAGTGTAACCGACATCGGTTACTAGACCGATATCGGTTACTGTCTTTTCCAATTCCTGACAAACCAGCAACCTACCAATTTTACCAGTCTGAGTTTGTTTCTATTCCTGACAGATTGAAACCCTACTGTGAACTCCTGTCCATGGTTGTTATCACTCGAAAGCAAGCCGCCGCCATGGTTTCACATGCTTGCTCTGTTTCTTTTCCTGAATCACCCCCTTCACATTCTGTGGGGAATCCTACTGATACCAGCGAGGTTCCTAAAATTCCTGTGGGAGATAAGGACTTTGCCAAGTTTCTGGATGCTAATTCCAGTGCTGTACAATACTATTTGTCTCATACCCCTGACCGTACGCCTGATGGTCAGCTCCTTGTGGGTATGCCTATTAGTATAGCTGCTCATTTAGCTCCCACTCCGCCTGATAATACCGCCTTGCTTCCTGCATCTCTAGCCCCGTCTCCCAATCCGACGGCTTCAGAGGTTCATACGACCCCAGATTAGCTTTCCTTTGGTTGAATCTTGGACCCCACATATCACTACCACCGACTGCCCCTACCTCATCTCTCTTGCAGACTGCTCCGTTCATGACTTGCTCTCTGCCACCTATCCACACGAGCTTTCCTTCTCAAGCTCCGCCTACCTTTTCATTCCCATACACGTATCCAGTAACCTCAACATCTTATATGGGACATCCCTATTCGGTTGCCTCAACATATTCATCCTCCACACCTTATCAACACTTAACCCCATCAATGTCTAGCGGTGGTCCTTGGCCCAATTTTCCTCCGTTTACCACAACCACACCATCATCTCATCCAACTACTGATCTAATTAAAAAAATGATGGACAAAATGCAAAACCTGGAGGCTTCTGTTTCAGGAAGTCGCAGCGCCTTGACATACGAGCAAGTTTGTTGGGAGCCCATTCACCCTTCTGTCCCCCTTCATTCATATCCTCCTCAATGGGAGTTGCCAAAATTTACTCGTTTTAATAGTAAAGAGGATCCTCAACAACACTTGCGATCATTTAGACATGCTTGTTATTTGATTGCTCATGACGATGCCTTGTTACTCCGCACCTTTCCCATGTCCTTATCAGGACCTACCTTAGAGTGGTACAGTGCTTTAACCCAGCACTCGATCTTCTCTTTTAACCAGCTAGCCCAATCTTTCTTGGATCATTTTTCCATTAACATTGCCAAGAAAGTATCTATCACCGACCTCTATGCCATCCGACAATTTGAGGACGAATCTATCGCAGATTTCGTTGGACGATGGCGGGGCCTTATCAACCAACTTACGTATGCCTTGCCTCAAACTGAACTTATCGAACTGTTTACGCGGGCCTGCGCTAAGCACATCTCCCCTACCCTCCAAATTCAAACTTTCCGCACATTCGATGAGGCCTTTACTATGGCTCGGAAACTAGAAATTCGAGCCTTAGAAGAAGAGAAATTGCGGTTGCGCAACAAAAACCCCAATTTCCGAACTCCTGATTCTACCAATAAACCAAATACCACCACTCCTCACCCATCCACTTCTTCGAAATCAAAAGGAGCTGTCCACGCGGTGATGGTCAAATCCCAACCACCGTCTAATACCCCGCCAAAAACCACTTATAAGTATAAAGCAGAACCCATCAACTACACTCCCTTGGGAGAAACATATGGTGTGATATTGGAAAAATTGCTCAAAGCAGGAGCCATTACCTTACCTCCTGTTAAACCTCATTCCGGGTTTGATTCCACTCGCGCCATACCTTCCTGGTACAAAGAAAATGACTTCTGTAACTTCCACCACGTGAAGGGACACAGTCATGAGAACTGCAAGATGTTGAAAAACATAGTGCAGGAAATGGTTGATGCGGGGGATATAGCCCTCGATAATCCTAACGCCCCTGCTAACCGAAATTTGAAAATATTCAACAAACCATTCCCGAATCACTCGTCCAACAGTAACGTAAACCAGGATATCTTAGCCGAAGAGAGTGTTCATGAGATCCATGCAGTCTTCGACTCTCAGCCAAAAGCCTCTATCGAGAAAATTTTGAATCAAGCCTCTCCACTAACACAGGAGTCCAAACCTCCTTCACCACCATCAAGCCAAAGTGAAATCATTCCTTTACCCATAAAAGAGTTAACTGCCCAGACTTCTCTTCCCATTAATGAGTCTTCTTATACCACATCCCTACAAGACTGCGAACGGATGTTATCTAATTTATCTATTTCCCAAACGTCCCCTTCTACCGCTCTTGCTGCACAAGAGGAAGGCTCGCCACTCCTTTTGACATCCTTAGATGAGCAACCTCTTGAACCGACATCACCAAATTCTTTAAACATGACAGATCCCCTCAAACACGCCCTCCTACCTATTAGTCCTTCATCACCTAAATCTTTTCAACGACCAGTCGACCTCTTAACATCTATTGATACAGTGCCTCATCTACCCCCTGTGTCACACCCACAGTGGACTGGAATCACAACCCGTCTTTCTTCCGTACAAAAGTTCATATTCACATGTGAGGACTGTCATTCCACAGAAGATAGACAGTCCCTATGGGAACGTTTGAGTACGCCATATTCTACTCAAATGCAAATGACCGATTCTGAGGCCTCCACCATATACCCGAAATGTTTACAGAAGCTTAAAATGCCCATGTTCTCACCGTCACCCCCCTCACCTCTACCAAATGCCTCGTCCACTTCTATCGACTTAACCAGATCTTCCCCTACGCTTGGGACCTTACCCATACCCAGTCTAACACACCCACCTAAGCGGCTTGATTTATCCAAGAATAAAGCCGCCCCGCCACCTAGAAGACAAGCTCAATCCGTGCCTCTATCACAATCAAAACCATCATCGTCACACCTACCTTCCATATTGGGACCTCATCCTTCTACCTTGCATCAATATATCATACCTCCTACGTTTTCCTCAAAATGACCTACGCCTTCTGCACCTATACAGAGATCTATGGGTATATCAACACCGTCACCCCGCGTATCCTGTCCACCTATCAACCCTAAACAAATTCCATCATCAAAAGATTTGTTTTCTGTCACTCCTATTTCCCCGTGGTTGTTTTCTGATACCACATCATCTGCGGCCTCATCATCCAACATAGCTTCTGTGCCAAAGAAACCACGTTTAGTGAAAACCACGTGTCAACACCCCTCGGCTAAACCACCACCCGTACGAACCAACCACGCCCAAACATTACCAAAACCTGCACAACCAATACCCTCATCCTCTTCCGATTTTGACCCACTCAAAGGATCTTACGCCAAAATCCTTGCTATGTTGGTGGAGAATGCGACCATTTCCCTACCCCCACTTAGACCTTATGACCCGTCTAAACCTCGACCTATAGGTTATGATGAGTCTAATATCTGCGCTTATCACCGCACACCAGGACATGATGTGGAGGGATGCAAAGCTTTAAAAACCATCCTTCGTCAGTCACCTCTCCCAGATAGAAAGGTTAAGAAAGACAACTTACGAAGGGAGAGACCTTTAGCTTCAATTCCCTCTCCTATACCATCTGTCCCCGCCTCACCTAGATCTATCATTATTACAACCCCACCTCTTGAAGACCATGAGTTATCCCAACCATCTTCCTCATCTCAGGTCTACGAGATTAATATGATTAGTGTCGCTACTCGAGGGCAGAAAAACAATGGGAAAGCGAAAGAAAACACACCTGCGGCATCTCTTTCTCCGTCAAACATCCCGATTGCACCACCACCTAAAGTGGTTATTCGCGGACCCGCCTATCCCGTCTCTAATGGCATTGCCCACCGAACTATGATCAAACAGCTTCACCAATCACCCGTAAAAATGACACTGTATGATCTCATTCAGACTTCTGAATCTCATCGACAAGCTCTCGTTGAGATCCTTCAAGGGATAGAGGTTTTACCTAATGAAAACCCTGCCTGTTACCTCCATTCTAACACCCAATCATGTTGCTTCACTCACCAAACAACCCATCTCCCCCAACCACTTCCATCTCTGTACAGCAAGCCGCTGCTGTCAGTTTCTCCGAAGATGAAATTATCGACTTTGGTACCGAAGATCCTGACCCGGCCCTTTTCATCTCAGCTTACGTCCGGGATATCCGAGTACGTCGTGTTATGATTGACGGGGGTGCTAGCCTAAACATCATCTCTTCAAAATCCTTCCAACAAATGAATATCCCTTCTAGTTGCATGTGTGCCAACCCCATCATGTTGCGGTCATTCAATGATGCTATTACTTCTACCTTAGGCACCATGATCCTTAACATTCGGGTAGGACCACGTACTTTACCCGAACTCTTCTATGTCCTTGAGGGAGAGTTCCAATATAATATATTGCTGGGTCGTCCTTGGATCCGGGCCATGGGATGCGTTCCCTCAACATTACATAGATGCATAAAATTTGAGTACGAGGGGAAGTCCTACACCGTAAAAGCTGATCCTCCCCCCTTTAAAACCTGCAATATGTTATACCGCCCTAATGATGTACTTATACCAATCAAGACACCCATACATTCAACCCAACCATCCTCTCAAATGTACCTCAACCATACCTCAACCGCGCCTACGCCTTCAACTGATGAAACCACCGTCGCAAAAATTACTTCCCTTCCCGCAGATAACATCCCAACCTCCGACCCCTTAGTAGATGTTTTTCAACGCCTTACGCTGGGGGAGTACCGCCTATATAACGTTAGTTCTTTCCCTACCCCGCAGGAGTACGGACAATTACATGCACATCCCACCTACGACCGTCGCGTGGGGGAGGTAATCTCTTATGGACCACCCCATTGCCGCACCAACCTAACGTATGGGGGTGTTGACGCATCCTCCATTACCCCTGAACCTCCTCTTGGTGTGGTTCCCTTCCAATCCGATTTTCAATACTTGACAAATCGTCGTTTCGCCCTCACCTTCTTGACTCGCTGTGCTTGGAAAGGCTTTGGTTTTGGTCTTTACGAACAAGGCCGACATACACTCATTCCCGTGACTACCCGCAAACACAATGATCGCAGTGGTCTCGGTTTTCCTGAAACACCTACACAGGAGACACCTCGTGTCAGCTGTATTCTGGAAGAAGACGACGTCACCCCTACCAAACCATCATCACCCACTTTGCCATCATCACCCACAGAATCGATGGACCCTGAATCTATCCCTCCTAACTTTTTTTTTTCATAAATGCCATCTTCATAGGTCCTCTCACTTATCAACGCGATAATGAGGACCCATCTTCTCTTCCCCTTCTGTATCCAGACATGATCGAAGAGGATTCGCCTTCGATTAATGTTGTTGAGTGCCAGGATGACGACTCCATCCTCACTTACCTTGGGGCAGACGACTCCTATCTTCAACGCGCCTTACCATCTGAAACTCAAACCATGTCGAATGAGTCGACTATAGAAATCAACATCCACACGGAGGAGGATCCTCACATTGTGAAGATCGGACAATCCCTTAACACATCAGAACAAGCCGCCTTTACTACCTTTCTCCGTACCCGCAACCAAGCTTTCGCTTGGTCCTACGTGGACATGCCAGGAATTGATCCTACCATTGCCGTCCATAACATCACCCTAAACCCCGATTCCAAACCAGTCAAACAAAAACTGAGAAAAATGCATCCACGCATTGCCCTCTTGGTCAAAGAAGAGCTTCAACGACTTCTTTCTGTTTCCTTCATCTTGCCTATTGACTATCCTCAATGGATTTCTAACATCGTACCTGTCACTAAAGCGACGGGGGGACTTCGGATATGCACAGATTTCCGAGACCTTAACCTTGCTTGCCCCAAGGATGACTTCCCCCTCCCAAGTATTGATCAACTCGTTGATCTCACTGCGGGCCATGAAATGCTTTCTCTCATGGATGGCTTTTCAGGATACAACCAAATTTTGGTTGCCCCTGCCGATCAACACAAAACTGCCTTCATAACTCCTTGGGGAACCTTCTGTTATCGTGTCATGCCGTTTGGCCTTAAGAATGCTGGTGCTACCTATCAGCGGGCTATGACTTACATTTTTCATGACATTATGCACACTATCCTTGAGGATTATGTCGATGATCTTCTGGGCAAATCTAAACATCGCAGTGAACATCTCGATGTTTTAACCATTATTTTCGATCGCCTGTTGCAATATTCTGTTCGTCTTCAACCAAAGAAATGTGTCTTTGGTGTTCTTTCGGGAAAACTTCTTGGCTTTATCGTCTCTTTGCGTGGCATTGAGGTCGATCCATCTAAAGTAAAAGCTATCCTAGAAATGCCCCCACCCAAAAATCTCAAACAATTGCGTAGTTTACAAGGTAAGCTCCAATCTATCCGACGTTTCATCTCCCAACTCTCGGATCGGTGTCAACCTTTTCATCACCTTCTTAAAAAGGACATTGCCTTTCAATGGAGTGAAGAGTGTCACCAAGCCTTTGAAGCTCTCAAATCCTATCTCTTGCAGCCACCCGTGCTTATCCCACCCCAGGACGACCGCCCTTTCTACCTTTATCTTTCCGCCACTGACCATGCTATAGGCGCTATGCTCGCACATCGGGACTCGGCACGTCGAGAACAGGCCGTTTATTATATAAGTCGTACCCTCGTGGATTACGAAACTAGGTATACACATGTAGAAAAATTGTGCCTTGCCCTATCATTCGTAGCCACCAAACTCCGACATTACCTCCTGAATCACAAATTTTTTGTCATCACCAACACAGACCCCATTCATTATATGTACGCCAAACCACATCTAAACCAATGCATCGCTCGATGGCTTATGCTCCTCGCCGACCTTGACCTTGAATTTGTACAACAGAAGTCAATAAAAGGACAAACTCTTGCAGACCAACTTGCGAAGGCCCCTTTACCTGGGGAACAATTTACCAATTTTACATTCCCCGACGAACTCATCGCCACTCTTTCACTCGGGGAAGAGTCGTATCAAATGACCCTCTTCTTCGATGGATCTAAATGCCAGCGCGGCGGAGGAGCCGGCGTTGTTCTCATTCCTCTCGACGCTGAGCCTATGCCTCTCTCATTCCGACTCGATTTCCCTTGCACTAATAATACAGCGGAATACGAGGCCCTTGTTCTGGGTCTCCAAGTTGCGATGCACTTAGGTATCAAATCTATCAATATTTTTGGTGACTCTCAATTGGTAGTCAATCAAGTTATGGGCATCTACCAATGCAAAAATGAGGAACTTCAAAAGTACAAATGCTACGTGGACTCACTTCTAGCCTTATTTACTCACTATTCTATCCAAACCATTCCCCGCTCCACTAACAAATTTGCGGATACTATGGCTTGCTTAGCCTCGCAAATTCCAGCTTCATCAACTGACTCTGAATTATTCGTCGTGGTCCAACAACTTTTTCCCCCATCCTACTCAATCCCGGTAGTTTGTATGATAAATATTGTGTCTACTAATTCGTAGGATACCTGGTACCACCAATTTCACGACTATCTTACAATCTCTGTTCTCCCACCTGACCTTACTAGTAATGGAAAACGTGCTTTTCTTAAAAGTGCTTCGCGTTATGTTGTCATGGGGGGACTCCTCTATAAACGTGGCTTTGATGGTATCCTCCTTCGCTGTCTAACTGGCGCGGAGGTCACCTATACCATCCAACAAGTCCATGATGGGATTTGTGGTGGACATTTTAGTGGCCTTGCCGTGGCTAAACGAATCATTCGCCTAGGTTATTATTGGCCTACTCTCAATAATGACTGCTACGAATATGTTAAGCATTGTGTTATGTGTCAACAACATGCTAACCTTCAACATACTCCTAGCCATCCGCTGCAGGTCGCACGAGATCTTTGGCTTTTCTCACAATGGGGTTTAGACCTTATTGGTGAGATTCACCCGTCCTCTTCACAACGTCACCGATGGATAATCACAGCCACCGAATATTACACAAAATGGGTGGAGGCCATTCCACTCGTTTCGATCAAAAAGGAAAAAATTGTCGAATTCATTAACCATCACATTATCTGTCGTTTTGGTATTCCTCATCGCCTTATAACAGATAATGGTAAATCTTTTAAAAACAAGTTGTTACAAGATCTTTGTGACAACTTTGGTATCAAACTTAGTTTCCCATCGCCTTACTATCCGCAGGCCAATGGTCAGGCTGAATCTTCTAATAAAACCCTAACCAAAATCCTCACGAAAGTTGTCAATGAGTCCAGACGAAATTGGCACGATCACATCCCCTTTGCCCTTTGGGCTTATCGTACTAGCATTCGTACCTCTACTAATGCCACACCTTTTTCTTTGGTATATGGTACCGAGGCTGTCTTACCTCTCGAAATACAAATACCCTCCCTCAGAATATCCCTTCAGGATATTCTCACCAACGATGATTTCCGCCAAGAGCGGTTAGCCCAATTGGAGCTCCTTGACGAACGTCATCTTACAGCTCTCGATCACCTTCAAATCTATCAAAAACGCATCAAGCGTGCTTATGATAAGCGACTTCATGAGCATACCTTTAAGGTTGGTGATCTTGTCCTCAAAGAGAATCAACATGTAACCAAACTAGAAAAGAGCAAACGTGGCAAATTTGCTCCTAATTGGACTGGGCCTTATATAATCACTCACACTTATGGATCAGGCACTTATCGTTTAGCTTCGCTTAATGGTAAACCTGAGCCTGAACCCCTTAATGCCTTGCATCTTCGACCATTCTACTGTTGAATTTAGTATTATATCACTTCTTATCTACCTGCCGCTCGTCCCTTGAGCTCACTTACCACCACATACACTTTGTTTCCTACACATCATAATAAAAATCAAGATCACTTCTCACCTCCCCTTGATGATGCCTTCCCCTTTTTAGTCTAGTCCATGACTTCAAAGTATTAAAATAAGCCGTATTCTTATGGGATTTTCTTGAGTCAAACTTCCTACTAAACTAGATGCTTCACGCCAAAAGAACATCTAGTCATCTAAATTATATATAGACTGCTCCCTCGAAGGACAGCTATATGCCAAATTATTGCTGCTATTATATATAGACTGCTCCCCCGAAGGACAGCTATGCACTGAAATCATCTCTGCTACTATAAATAGACTGCTCCCTCGAAGGACAGCTATACACAGTCAGCCTTTTATCAGAAGCTTCTCACATTGATCAGCTTCGTGAAGACCTCAAGAATAAAACAATCAAAATCCCTTGTAGACTTCCCGCATCGATCAGTCTATATTCAGTCAAATAAAAGCCTCATTCAAAACAACTTTTTGGGTCATAGACTTGTCTATTTAGGGTAGGTTCTCTTTCGTCAGAACACTCACTTTGTAATAAGTTTTCCATACCTCAACTATACCATTCACCTCACCTCACCATTTGTTTCAACTCAAGGGACGTGACGTACACCTGATAGGATGTGATCATACAACTCTTTTCACCTATTGACTTCTCGTCTATGCACGGTACCTAGGGATTCAGGCTCGTTCTACGTTGTGTGGTTTGTTTAGCTCTTTTCATCTACGGAGCACTCTTTCCGCTTTGCCTCGCATCTAGGATTGTGTGTTGATCTTAAGCAGGACATGGTTCCCTACCACTTGGGTAGGCTAACTTTCACTTCTCTTATACCTTTTACAAACCTCACCAATTCGTTACCAACACCATCAACCTTGCCTTACCAATATTACTATCAATACCTTTACCAACCAACCAATTGCCTAAACCGTACCAAATTTCCTGAATTCCCCTCTCCATGGTCCTAAGGGAGAACTACATTGGTCTGAGGCCCCTCCTTGCTTTGTGCAATGGGCTATGTAGGCAGCACTTTGGAGACATGGGGTCTCCCAAGGTTAGCTCGACCATCCCCTACCATAACCTATCATGTGCGGTAAAATATAAATATTTTTGTGTATTTCTATTCATCATCACATTCCTCTTTATCTTTTTTTTCAAAACACATACCGAAAAATCAAAACACAAACATTCTTATTATTATCGTAACTTGAATCAACATACATATCTCGTTTTATTTAGATGTTAAACAATACATCTTCTCTATCATCCGACACGCAGGTCGGTACCTTATTTAATTCTTATACCTTGCCTAGCATTTATTTAGACGCTCACAGCATCATCCCGAACTAGTGATGATCGGATCGTTGACCCCGCGCGCCATGCCCTCTCTGTCCTCAAAGTACCATGGCTATTGGTATCACCCACTGTCTGCCAATCTCTCCTGTAACATATGAATACGGCCCTCTCGCATGGAGGAATCCAGCCTCTAGTCTCGCTGCTCGTGACTCCGCAACCGCTAACAATCGTCTTGTCTCATTCACCCGCGTTTGGAGCTGCTGAACTAAACTCTGCAGATGATCTCTCTCCGCTGTAATCACAGCTATGTCAGGGCGATCGCGTACACCTCGCAGCTCTGCTACCCACCATAACCTATAGGCCTCTGTCGTTCCTGCATCCATACACTGCGATTGGCTGCTATCTCCTCTGGCCCTTCTGGAGGTGTTGGCCGGGAGTGAGAATGCTGCCTCGGCGGTCGATCCTCAGATAGGGTATATAAGCCAGGGGGTAATATCCTGCACAAACCGAACTTCGCCGCACGCGATCTAGAGGATCTCTCTAATCACCTGGCTGTGCCAGGCGGATCCACCTCAACGCTTCTACACCTCAAACTCTAGCGATATTTTTGTTCCCTATAGTTCCCTAGGCTGCAAAGATATCAGTAATCGTCACCCTCTCCCAACCTACTGTAAACTCAATGTCAACCCAGTCACAGCCTGAGATCTGACTCTTGTTCTGTCTGGACCCATCGTTGAATTCCCAACCTCTGTACTCGGTCTTCCGACTGGATGGGTCGGCCTATTGGTCGAACACAAAAAATGTGCTCATAGGGGCCAAACAGTGTAATAAGTTGAACAATACGGCGTCGTCCTGTGCTTTCGCTACAAGCCATCGACCCTGTATAGCTACGCCAAATAGCAGTTGCCCATGCAAAAGTCCGTTTCCTTTCGATATCTCACAGATAACACAAAGTCAATGCCTTTGAAATCTTCCCCTTCCGTCCTCGGTAAACGCATAAACCCTACCTTCATTAATCTTACTGCTAAACTTGTCTCCTCAGGATGTGCTGCCTACATTCATAGCATACGTAAATGAAATACACCTCACTGTGTCAAATCTCTGCGTAGGACAAATACTGCGTTCTCGATCCCGCGCCGCGCAGGGTAATGCCTGATATATTGTTTCCTGTAATAGGGGTCTCAAACATACGGAAAAAATCTTCCAATGTTACTGTCATCTCCCTGTGAAGAAGAAAGGTATGTCAGGCGATTTCATTCTCAATAAAAGCCGGAACATAGCATGGTACGTGCGATTCGTGAATAAAAAGGATCCACTAACCCAAACGATTAATCCAATGTACCATTCCGCTTTGTTGTTAAATACCATTGGATTGTACAAAGCGAGGGCAAAAATATCATTGATCTACCCTATTGCTCTGACCTGCATACATCCAACCCAAACACCAAAAAACCATTCAACCATAGGGGTTTCTCAATTCTGGAAAGGAATTACTAAAGTAACCGGTATGGTAGGGAATACCGGTACCAGGTTCAGTAACGATTACCGGTTATCCTAACCACTACCAAAACCGGTAAATGTCTGTCAATTAAATACACCTTGCTTAAAACAACCCCTACAACAATTAAATGCCGTTTTTCCTTATGTATACACAGCCATACCCCAAAAACCCTTGATTACCTTCCAGTCACACTCACCTCATTTATAACCCTTGTTATCATGTTGTCTTTTCATATTACCAACTACTCTCCAATCTTATTCACAAAACATGCGTAGAGTAAAATCACAAACCCAAACGTTACCTCTTGCGTTGACAGCGGCTTGGGGGCCCTTGTCGGCCCTATCGTCATAGTTGCCTGCTGGTGCTTATCCTCATTTCTGCCATATCACCACCCTTTTTAAACTCACATTTCTGCCTTCTGAATCTCATGATAACATTCACATTTCCGTATCTCTTGTATTTATCACCTACCTCTCTCTGCAATACCCTGTTCTCTTTTCTACTATAACTCAAATCTCTATTCAAATACCTGTCCCCGTCGTCCCCAAGGCGTCGCGTTCGCGTATTTAAATTATGCATGGCTCTCAAAATTAATTAAGTTGCCACCCTAGCTTTTTATTTTTAGAACAGGCTCAGACCTAAATAACGGTCTTGGCTAGGAACCGATAGCGGTCTACACTACTTACCACGGCAGGGGACACCTAACCGATATGGTGTATACACCTGCCTTTTGTGCAAACAAGTTCTTTTCTTCATTTTTTTACCTATTTTTTCCGCCCCGCCTCTTTTACTGCATAACACCAAAATTATCCATAGTTGTCAGCCACCAAAATATTCATTACAATTGATTAACCTCGCTATTTTTTACAAAACAAACAAAACCAATCATAAACTAAGGATATCAAAAAAAAACCATCGTCATACATTCATTTGATCCAACTCATCTAGATACATAGATAAAAATGTCCCACACCCAACACCAAAAACATGCCCCACATTTATCATTTAAAACACATCATCCATATATCACAGGTCATATAAATCATCATACATTTAGATCATAAACCATCCGCCCAACTACTAACACCATTGTGAAACACAAAAGTGGATCACACATCATCCTTATAATATATACAAGTTTCCAATATACAATGTGCCTTCACGGGGCATGCTGTGATCTCATCATCCAACAAGTCAGCAAGCAGGCCGCCAATAACTATCAAACCTCTCGATCGGCGCGCAGGCGGTCCCTCCTATCCAAACTCTATCGGCTTCGGACGGCCTGGTATAAAACTGTAAAATACATCTCACCACCCCCCCACCCCCCAACCCCCCCCAATGTACTCGGCTCGGCAGGCCGGTCTATAAAATCAATAAGGGAAGTAAATATAGGAAAGCAAGGCCTCTATATCAACACAACGGGTTAGCAGACCGCGTGACAGTCTATATACAAAAACAATTCATGGGATCCCTCAGCTTCCCAACGCCACTCAGCACCTCTCCTGCTGGGCCGGTGTGCTCTCGCACTCCTGCTTAAAGACACGTCGGCTAGTGTGGATGAAACCTCCAATGTGATCTCTTGACTATGAGGGAGGTCTCCCGATAAGTGTGCCGCATATGGTGATACGCAGCTCGGTAATATCAAGGACATAACATGGATAGTACGGCGCATACGATCTCACCTCATGTATCTATCCCGTGCCCAAAGTAGTCTAGGGAGGTCCTCGGGACTCATACTGCCAGACACCATGTGCATGTGCTGGTGGTGCATGGGCTGGCCACGGATGGTGGTGGTATTGTACTGTGCCTGGGGCTGTGGATGGACTGGGGCTCGTGGGCTGCGCCGTCCTGCTAGTGGTGGAGATGTAAATGTTGCATTGTGCTGTGAAAATGGTATGGTGGTGGTATCTGTACCTGTGCATGGGGTTGTGGGGCGCCGCTGATGGTGGTGTATCTGTACACTGTTGCCCGTGCCATGGCCGGTAACTGGTTACCGAAAGCTTGGGCTAGCTGCCCCTGTAGGACAAACTATCTGTTAATGTGCAGAGCCACTTTCCCTGGAATGACTAACCTGACCATACAAGCTGATCAATGCGAGAACGTGAAAAGAGGCAAAGGTCGGTGTGCTACCTCGAAGAGAGAGGAAAGCACAACAAAACATGTAGGGCGAAGGGACAAACAGAGGTAGACTGTGGCAGTACTAGCCTCGACAGCAAAAACGAAAGAGGATTTGGATCCAAGGGTGTGGATAGGAAGGCAGTGGGGCATCTACTCACCCGACTGTACTGAGGGAAGGGAGGTGGCTCATTCTGTCGCAGCCCCATCTGCCTGCGTACCCCCTCTAGGGGATCTTCTCGTCCTCTCTCGGCCTCAGTACTGCTTATCCAGAATGTGACTAGATAAGAAAGCAATGTACTTGGCTAATATGTGCGGGGTGATGATGACATCTGAAAGGTCTCATACGATATTCTCCTGCTATCAGCCTTAATAAATGTCTATAATAAGCAATGTGACCGAAAGCCTACTAAAACACCTCCTTGCAAGCACTACTCGTGGCTGCCCAGACTCCTAACCAACTGAAAGTCGTATTGGTATATAACTGTGTCCCTGGGAAGGCTGCTGGGGCAAGCCCTTACTGGTACTGATGATATGATGTGCTATTTATGCCCAAACAGGGAAGTAAAAAAAAGTGAACAAATACCAACTCGCCGCATTACCGGCGATAACCCCCAGCTGAGCGCTCTGTATCGCTGCACCAGATACACTGGTGCCCACGATAGCAAAGTATGCTCCTCAACAATCTCAAGCAACACCCCTCAATGCTCGTGGAAAGAGGCCTCCCTCTGAGCTGGGAGGGCGACGCAGGTGATCCAATCTCATCAGCACAGAAGCCGTGTCTAGTGGCGGTGTTTGCGCACGGTACATGTCACCATACCTGATATAGCGTGTGAGAGGTAAGTCGCCACGTGCCTCTCCAAAATCGTAGGATGTTGTCCATCGCTCTTGATACAAATACATGGAAAGACTGCATAGTCCCTCAACGGCAGTCGAGGATGCTATTACAATCATCCAATGTGATGGTCCTTCCGGTGGCGAGATGGAACAACATTGGTGAGCCGGATCCCAGCTCTCGATGAGGCGCCCCTCAGGCAGCTTGGATCTCTAGCAGAGCTCTGTATCGCTGGACTCCGCCGAGTCACACCGTGAGAATGATCGCCCAATGAGCCGCAGGATACGTGTCGACGCTATCCCCACCAACAGAGGGGGGGCATCCTATCCCGCATGCAAACTACTGACGTGCCCTTGCAAACAAACCCAACATCGTAGACTACTATTGATCACAACATTCTACTTTCCCCTCGAAACACCCTTTGTGATCCCCACGAAGCCAACCCCACAACGCGGACCACCCCCCGCTAGCAACATACCGGAACCACCCACCCAAAACAACCAACCCAAAACCAAAAACCCATCCCAAAACGCAAAAACGCAAACCCACCCCACCCAAACCCCACCCAACCCAAACCATTCACACCCCACAAACACACCAAACACACCACCCCCCCCACCCAAACCAACAACCCACACAAACCCAAAACCAATAACACACCCACACAAACCACCCCGACTCTGGGCCGAGATAACGACCGACGCAGAGTCCATCCAACGAACCCGTCCACACAATCTTCGCCGCTGCCGGTCGGCTTAGAACCGACATTGGTCGTTGTTATTTTACCGAAAAGGGCCGAACCTCCGGCGGCCCCCCACTCACATTTTGAATTTTTCTACGTAGTCTACCAATACCAAACCCCTAAAAACATACTACCATACCAGCAGCCTTGCCCTATGTACCATCATGCATCTGCGTTTTTCAAAAGTATCGTCCATTTACTCATTTTCTAAACATGTTTAATCTACCCAAACCCAAAATCTACGGTCAGACCAGTAAAGTAGGCACAAATTACAGAGTTTCAAACCTAACCGAACACGAACGTATCGTCCTGGTGGGATGGGCGGTGGTGGTCCAGATGGTCCAGCACATCATGCTCCTCCTACCTGTCCATAGCTCCAATTTATGCTTGCTGGGTCCCGGCAATCAACTGCTGCCTCCTCCTCACTCGGCGCACGCCCAAAAAACCACTCCTCTAGCAAATAGCTCCATCTCAATCAATAAAACTCCACTCTCAACTCCACGTCAGACAAATCAATTGGTTTCAAATAAACACAGTGACAATGACCAGCCGTATTTCTTTTTATAGGTTTTTCGCCCTAACGATATCGGTTTCAGTTGCCCAATGAACCACGGTATAGGTCCTTAACCGATATCGGTCAGGTAGATCGACATCGGTTTTTTTCCAATTTCCCCCAATTTTTTTTTTGCCTATTTCCCATTTGCCCCTTCTTTTTAACCACATATCGCCTTATCCCACCGTGTGAAACACAAATTTGTTTACCTATTGGCCCGACCCAAGGCCTCAACCTACCTATTCGGCCGACCCAAGACTCAACCTACCACTTCTGACAGACCCCCAAGACCTAATCCTACCTATTCTGTTTGTTATATTTTTTGGCCCAAACAAAAGCACTCAAAACCTGACATAACCGGCCCGAACAAGGCCGCCCCCTTCCCCATACGGCCCGACCCAAGGCCTCAACCTACCCATTTGGCAAGACCAAGGCCTCGTTCCTACAAATTTGGCCGACCAAAGGCATCACCCTACCCATTTGGACCCGACCCAAGGCCTCAACCTACCCATTTGGCCGACCAAGGCCTAACCCGTTCCATTAACCATCCGGCCCGACCCAAGGCCGATAAACTCCAACAACTTGGCCCGACCACGCCGTATTCACTTCAATACCATACCTACAATAACATTTATTGATCCATCAATCATGTACCGTTGGTCAATGAGCTCACCGTTGTTGTGTTTTTCGCCGATTAGGTCCTGACTGATTGTCGACCACTTTGCATAGAATCGACACGCTGACATTTATTCTCACCAACAACCATTTGTAATGCCGAACATGCCTTAAACGTTCCTATACCTTACCTGTTATATACCCTGGAGCTATTCCCTGCCTTGGATACCAGGATTATATCACCATTGGTTGGATAAACTATCGAAATGTTTTTGTTGGCCTATACATTGGGGTTGTCATCACATCATTAACCTAGTCGTACTATATATTTCACATGCGTCTGTTCTTGACCATACCCCCACCACCTTACATCTCCTACAACATTTACCTTTATCAACCCATCCTGATTTCCCGTTCGCTCAATCTGTGCTAGATTTGAGGGGGGAGTACATAATCCGTTAACAGAGAAAGCCACCTTATATTATTGTCCGCGCAGCTTACAAACACCAAGCTACATGACAATAAGGGGCTTAAGTAGACCCCACGCGTTGGTGTGTCTTAGACCCTTGTGACCCGCATCCAATTAGGCAAACGAACGTTCAGTACCTAAAGGTCTGGTGTTTTTACACAATTATTAGTAATTACCTTGATAATCGACAATCATCACCTCACCTTACCACCTCATTTTCACTCATCATGACAGAGAAATAATCCGAAACTAAACCCTAATTAAAACCTAAAACGTGGTCTTAAATCCTTCACCCATGATGAAGGACCCCTTTCTCGCCCCCCAAAACCGACATTCTCTTCACTTGCCAAGAGCCAACTGATCTTCGAGCGAAAAGTAGGGAAGGTGGGCTATTTACCTAAAAATAGTCCCTATTGTTCCTTACGATGCCGGTGCTACTCGACGCCGTAGGGTACGCAACCACCATCGGTCGGTCCCTGTAAATGGGCTCCCACACCCAAAAAACAAAGCGATCGGCATTCATTTTTGGATCGGTGGAAGGAGTTTTGAATCAACAGGAGATCATTCGGGACGAAGGACACAGAGTCCGATCTTCACTTGCCCAAGTAGAGACGAGTGGGATACCAGAAGGGTACAACAAAGGAGATCAGCTTGCTTCTTCGTCAAAACCGAAGTCACATCTGCATGTCCTTTCTTATTAAATTTCTGATGCCTTTGAATCACAATCTCATTAAATCCCTTTCCTGAATCCACTACCCAGGGTGCCATTACATCTAACCATCATTCATCTACCTCTCAGTCAACTTGATTCCTGATATAACCTATATACGCCTACAAACGAACACAACCACCCCATAAAAAAACCAACCCCACGATCCTAGACCCTACCAACGTCGTCTCAGTAACCGCCATCGGTTTATCAGTAATCGCCAGGGTTATCTGACTATAACAATAACAAGCCTTTCACTGACCCGTTCAACAAAGCCCTTAATGAGATCTACAGTCTTTTGTGTTTACTCTATTAGCAGGGAACTGAACACCTTCGATTATGAAAGGAAGTTTAATTCTGGGCCCAATTTGGCAGTTTCCTCTTAGAGTATAATAAATCTTGTGGTCTGGTTCTTATTGCAGGGTAGGTAGTCTTCCACTACCAACAGGGTTCTTCGAAGTCCGCCTATCTTGATCTACGCGTATACGCGCACACCATCTCGAGTCTACAGGTCTTCTCCTAGCCCCTAACCTTATCCGATTTGTAAAAGTGAACCGAAACATGCCGAGTTGAAAACAGGGGGGTGGCATTCAATGTATGGGGATGCCATGTAAGGTGGTGTAGAAGAAGTAGTGAAATAAGGGGTACGTAACTAAATGCTACTGAATGAAACAGGAGGTATGGTAGTATGTATATGGGGGTGGGGTGGAAGGGGTCATGGTAACCTCGTGGTCATAGGGACAATGATTGTGGAATGGATAAAGACCACGTTCTAAAAATTGGTTAGGTGTCAACGATACTGGAGGTGGGACTGTAGCTACAGGTTATGTTATGAGACAATAAGGGTTGGATGAGGTGGTGTTGGGGGTATTCGTGAGGGTATGGTTGCTGAGATGGGTGCCACAGGTAAACAGCGGGCAGTCACATGTTTGGTTTATAGAACTAACTACGAAACGATTGGGGGTAAGTGGATGTGGCCGCACGGAGAAAGATTAGCCAGGATGGGGCAATGTGATGTGGAAGTTGGGCCGAGAGTTGGGGGGTAGATCGGCATGCGTTATATCAACTAACCCGATTGTTCGACAGAGGTGGATGAGTGGAAAGGTAAAACTGCAAGGGCGACAGGATCTAGTCAGAGTCATGCGACTCTCATTATGTAGTGATAGTGTAGGGTGGATGGGGACCATGGCTGGTGATAAAATTAAAATTGGTGCGGAATGTGTGGGAGTGGTTGGCGATTGGATGAAATACGAGGGTGCTGGCTTGTCGTGGGTCAGCACAATGTGAACCAATCTTGATCAAAGTAGGGACTTCTTGTAAATGTATAGCGCACCTGGAATCGGTGAAATTCTGGTGATAAAAGTGGAGGGAAGTAAGGAAAAAATGGCTGGTAGGAAGTGAAACAGGAACAGATGATGGTTAGGTAAAAACCAACGGTCATGTCAGGGGATAACCACTAACGATCAATGTAGAAAATGGACAAGTGAGTAAATAGTGAGGAAAAAGTAAAATCTGACAAGTATGCCAAATATGAAAGATGTATAAAAATGTTAATGGGAAAAAACTGACCGTAGTGCAAAGACTATGAAAAAGTGTGAGAGACAAGGAGTAAGATGTCAGTTTGATAGGTAACAAAGACCTGGAACGACTTCGGTTGGGTATAACCGATTGCTATCACAGGTGACCGGTTGATGGTACTGTGAACTTGAAACAATGGAGTGCTGAAGCAAAGTGGGTTGTGCATGTAACATCTCCGTAGATTAGATCTAGAATTCTGGAATGATGATGATATGGCCCAGGCAAACTCAGGTGAAGCCGGCAATACACAGATATGATGAGAGCATGCCCACGCCAGCCGCCTTGGCCCCTATTTTTGGAACCTATATATTACCCATCTCGCTTCCTCTTCGTTTTCTCAAATTACTTCCATTTACTTCATTATTTTTCCTAAAACATGTAAATTCCTACCCAAAACCCCAAATCTAGCTTAATACCATTCAAATGCAACAAATTAAGAGTTTCAAACCTACCCGAACGACGACACGTCATCGTGGTGGGTAGGGCGGTGGTGGTCCAGCTGGTCCAAGCCCCTCCTGCTCCTCCTACCTGCTCCATAGCTCCAATTCTGATCTGCGGGTCCCCCGGCCAATCAACTGCTGCCATCCTCCTCACTCGGGCCCGCAACAACTCACTCCTCTAGCAAAATGCTCCATCTCACTCAATAAAACCTCCAATCTCAACTCTCCACGTCAGACAAATCAATTTGGTTTTCAAATAACCAAGTGACAATGACAAGCCGTATTTTCTTTTATAGTTTTTCGCCCTTAACGATATCGGTTTCATGTTGCCCCTAATGAACCGGATTCCCTTAAACCGATATCGGTCATGTAGAATCGAACATCGGTTTTTCTTCCAACTTTCCCCAATTTTTTTGCCCTTATTTACCATTTGCCCCTTCTTTTTAACCACATATCGCCTATATCCACCTTGCTGAACACCATTTGTTTACACTATTCCTTCCAGCCCGACCCCAAGGCCCTCAACCTACCTATTCGGCCCGACCCAATGGCCTCAACCTACCTATTCGGCCCGACCCAAGACCTCAACCTACCTATTCGGCCCAACCCAAAGCCTCAACCTACCTAACCGGCCCGACCCAAGGCCGCCACCTTACCATCCGGCCCGACCCAAGGCCTCAACCTACCCATTTGGCCCGACCCAAGGCCTCGTCCTACCCATTTGGCCCGACCCAAGGCCTCACCCTACCCATTTGGCCCGACCCAAGGCCTCAACCTACCCAATTTGGCCCGACCCAAGGCCTCACCCTAACCATCCGGCCCGACCCAAGGCCGTAACCCAACAACTTGGCCCGACCCACGGCCGTATCACTTCAATACCATACCTACAATCAACATTTTATTTTATCCATCAATCATGTACCTTTGTTCAATCGAGCTCACCTGTTCGTGTTTTAGCATGATTAGGGTCCTTGACTTGATCTGTCGACCAACTTTGCCTAGACATCGACCGTGACATTTATCTCAACCAAACCAACCATTTGGTACTGCCGAAACATGCCTAAACGTTCCTATACCTTACCTGTTATATACCCTGGAGCTACTTCCTATGCCTTGGATACCAGGATTATATCACCCTTGTTTGGATAAACTATCGACCTTTGCCTATACATTGCTGGTTTGCTCATCAAATCATGTACCCTAGTCGTACTATTATATTTCAACATGCGTCTGCTTCCTTGGACCTACCCCACCACCTTACCATCCTCTCTACAACATTTACCCTTTATCAACCCTATCCCTGATTTCCCGTTCGCTCAATCTGTGCTAGATTTGAGGGGGATTACCTATATCCTTAACAAGAGAAACCACTTCATATTATTGTCCGCGCAGCTTTACAACACAAGCTACATGACAATAAGGGGCTAACGTAGACACCAAATTCGTGTCTTACGACCCCTTGTGACCCGCATCCCATTTCGCAACCTAACCTCATTACCTAAACCTTACACAATTATTTATTAATTACCTTGTAATTGATAAATCCCCATCACCTCACCTACCACCTCATTTTTCCACCTCATCATGACCTAGCCCTAATCCTAAACTAACCTAATTAAAACCTAAAACTTGGTCTACACCTACACCCATGATGAAGGACCCCTTTCTCGCACCCAAAACCGACATTCTAGTCACTTGACCAAGCCCGCAACTGATCTCTCGAGAGAAAAGTAGGGAAGGTGGGCTATTTTACTAAAAATAGCCTACTTTTTCCTTACCGATGCCGGTTCCTACTCGACCGCCGTCGGTTACGCAACCACCATCGGTTCCCTGTAAATGGGCTCCCCAAACCAAAAACAAGCGATCGGAATTTCATTTTTGGATCGGTGGAAGGATTTTTGAATCAACAGAGATCATTGGGAGCGAGGAACAGAGTCCAGATCTTCACTTGACCAAGCAGAGACGAGTGGAGATACCAGAAGTGTTTACAACAAAGGAGATCAGCTTGCTTCTTCGTCAAAACCAGTAAGTCACA
Organism: Taxus chinensis; assembly: GCA_019776745.2. Lineage (NCBI taxonomy): Eukaryota > Viridiplantae > Streptophyta > Pinopsida > Cupressales > Taxaceae > Taxus > Taxus chinensis. Next base: position 202,955,963 of record CM034151.1, read on the forward strand.
TCTTGCATGTCCTCTGTTATAACATTTCTTATGCCTTTTGAATCACAATCCTCATAAATCCATTCCTGAATCCACTACCCAGCGTGCCATTACATCTAACCATCATTCATCTACCTCTCATCACCTTATTTCCTGATATCACCTATATACAGCCTTACAAACAACACAACCACCCCATAAAACAACCAACCCACAGATCCTAGACCCTACCAACGTCGGTCATCAGTAACCGCCATCGGTTATCAGTAACCGCCATCGGTTATCCTGACTATAACCAATAACCAGCCTTTCCACTACCCAGTTCAACAAAGCAATTTAATTGATATCTTACAGTCTTTTGTGTTAATTCATATTAGCAGGGGAACTGACCACCTTCGAAAGGAAGTTTTATATTTCCTGGGCCCAAGGCAGTTTCCTCATTTATTGTCTAATTAAAATCTTGTGGTCTTGTGTTCTTATTTGCAGGTAGTCCTTCCAAGACAAAAAGGAGTTCTTCGCAGTCAGCCTGATCTTTCTCTACGGTACGCGCACACCATCTCGACATTCTACAGGTATTCCTCCTAGCCCCTAACCTTATCTATTTGTAAAAGGAACGAAACATTCCGAGTGAAACAGGGGGTGGCATTCCAATGTATGGGGCTGCCATGTAAGGTGGTGTAGAAGAAGGTAGTGAAATAAGGGGTACGTAACCTAAATGAATAATGAATGAAACAGGAGGTTGTTGGTAGTATGTATATGGGGGTGGAAGGTTCATGGTAACCCTAGTGGCAATAGGGACTAATGATTGTGGAATGGGGTCATCGATACTGGAGGTGGGAATGTAGCTACAAGTATGTATGAGACAGTAAGGGTGGATGAGGTTATGTTTGGGGTAGTCATCGATGGTATGGTGGATGTGATGGGTGCCACAAAGATAACAGATGTGGTAGTCATAGCTAGTATAGAACCTAACTGCAAAATGATTGGGGGTAAAGTGGATGTGGGCAACATAGAGCTAGATGGGGTCGATGTGGAAGTGGGTGTGAGAGTTGGGGGGATAGATACGGGCATGTCGTATATCAATTGACCCGAGGCATCTTGAGTGGATGAGTGGGAAAGGTAAAATTGTAAGGCGGCAGGGTTCTGGTCAAGGAGTCATGTGAACTCCTCATCTCCGGTAGTGATAGTAGTAGGCTGGATGGGATCCATGGCTGGTGATAAAATAGAAGGTGGTGAAGGACTAGGTGGGAGTGGTTGGCAACTGGCATGAAATACGAGGGTGCTTGCTTGTCTTTGGGTCAGCACCATGTGAACCAGTATTGATCAAGTAGGGCTGCTTCTCTATAAATGATATAGAGAACAACATGAACAAGTGAATATGGTGATAAAAAGTGGATGAAGTACCAAATGGTGGCTAGAATGTCAAACAGGCTAACCAATGTCGGTTAGGTAAAACCAACATCGGTCAGGGTAACCGCTGCCGGTCACTGTAGAAAATGGACAGTGAGTAAATAGTGAGGTAGAAGGTAAAATCTGACAGGTATGCCAAATCTGAAGATGTATAAAATGTTAATGGGAAAAACTGACAGTGACAAAGACTATGAAAAGTGGAAGAAAGTGAAGTAATATGTCCTTTTGAGTAGGTTAACAAAAGGACCTGGAATCGACTTCGGTTGGGTATAACCGATGGCTATCAAAGGTGACCGGTGATGGTTACTGTGAAATTGAAACAATGATGAAAGAAAGTGGTTGTGAATTAAAATCTGATGTAGAATCAGACCCAGAATTCTGGGAATGATGATGATATGGCCTAGGCACACTCAGGTGAAGCTAGAATACACCAGCTATGATGAGGAGCATGCAAGGATGAACAAAAAAAAGTGATGAACGTGATCTCTCACCTCAAAATGCAAGCCAAGTAAAAACACTAAGAAAATGCAATCCTAGGAGTTCCCTTTCTATTATGTTTGTTTAGCTTATGTTATTTAAGGACTGACACATGAATTGTGAAATAAATTTTTTGGTGAGGATGGATTCCTACAAAGAAGGAGATCTAAAAGGTGAGGTTTCAGGTATGTTATGGTGGGGGCGGGCTTCACTCTAAAGTATGACTCGACAGAGCAGTGAGCTAGGTGCCCACTATGCCGTGATCGTGTGATCACCTACAACTTCTTCCAGGTAGGATGTTGTTTAGCAATGTATGTATTTTGAATTTTTGTGTGGTTTGGTAAGACTCAGAGAAAGAGAAAAGGATAGAAGTGCTTTTCTATGATTCGTTTGTCAACCATCAGTTGGTCATGACTTCCAGCATATAGGTTGCCCTCAATTAATGTGAGCTAATGCAATAAATCAGAATGGAATGCACTTGTTTTTAAACCCAAATCGAAAATGTGAAATTGGATGACACAATAAGATGAAGAGGAAGAGGGATGCTCTTTCACTACAATGCAGAAAACATGAAGAAATGATTCTTTTTAATTACACCAAAAGAAAAGTTTCCTTTAGAGCAAGTAGAAAGAAGAGGTGGATTACCAGGGAAGAAAATTAGTGTGTATGCTTTTAAAAGGGAAAAAAACACACAATTTTTTCCTAGGAATGAATGAAATGCAAGGAACCCCGGATGGGTCCCACCGGGCATGCCAAAATGTTTCACCTTTTTCTTAGATTGTTTCTTTGAAGTGTTGACAAAACAAATAGGGTAACGGGCATAGGAGGAATACCTATTCAAATGTCAGTTGATGGGTTGTTGCATGCATATGACTTCTGAATCCATAGCTGACTATGAGATCTTCCTTTTGGCTAGGAGGAACTACCTGTAATGAAAACAAGACCACCGAGAAGGAATTAAACAATATGGGTAGTGAACTGCCTAGCGTAAGCTAGATTTAGGAAGTATGATACTTCCTAAATGGCTATCAGTCCACTGTTTTAAACAATTCAATGCTGTAAACAAAGTAAATCCTATTGTTATTTTAAAAGTATTTAGGTATCTCACTTAAAAACACAATAAGAAAAATAGATCTAATCTAACAGGTTAAGCTAGAATAGAATCCAAAGGTCAAATGATTGGTTTTGGGTCACTGCAGGTTTGATAAAGGTCTCAGGTAGGTCATAGGTGAATGAGGGTGAGATAAAATTAGGTGGGTAGGTATCTATTTCAAGGCTGTGTGGGAAAACAGATACCGGTGTCGGTCAGGGGTGACCGATGGCGGTTAAGTGTAACCAGTGCCGGTTACTGTGAGATCTGGAGATGTCACAGAATAGGCTTGGGGTCTCCTTTTTGATTGCACAAAGGACTTTGGTTGGTCAGACAGTGTATTGGGTGACTGGAGTAGGATTTTGTGAGGTTTTAATGGGTATACAGAGGTGAAAATGTGGAGAAGGTCAATGGGGAGCAAGGTAAACAATGGATGATAAAATGATGATGAAATGAAATAACCAGGAAAGTATGATGTTGTACTTACTTGGATTTCATTCCTGAAGGCCTGTGTGTGAAGGATGGAGGTGTTGATGATAGGTTTGAAGGTTGTAAGTGATCACCAACTAAAGAAAAGCTTCTACATGGGCTGCATGTACACTCTTCTTTGCTTGGATAGATCAGATCATGGCTGGGATGGCTATGCAAGAGAAGATGCTTAATCTCCTCCTTGGATGTGATTTTTCACTAGGAATTTTCTCTCTGAAGATGCGTTATCTCTCTAAGATGTGTTCTTGCTCATCAAATTTCTCCCAAATTTTTCTAACCTTGAGAATAAGGTAGTTTTTGGGTTAAAAGGGGTAACCGACGGTGGCTTAACCAGCGATGGTTAGTAACCAACGTCGGTCAAGGGATTTCCTAGGTTTACTAAACTAGGGAGATCCTCCTGATTTCCTTGGATCTCATGTCATTATCCCATGGATTAGACTGGCAACCTCTTTTGAGCATGTGAGGAATGTGGTTAGAGGGAATGTAGGCATTGATTTTTAGGGTTTGGGTAAGTCTTAGTTAGTTATGGGAACTTGCTAAGAATAGGTCTTAGGTTGAGTTAGCTTGGTGAGGTGTCTAAGTGAATTGTATGTGTAGATATTATTTAAATAAGATATTTAAATAATAAATATAGTGAGGATAATGCATTAATTTAATTAAATTAATTAAATTAATATTAGTGGGGTGAAGGGGGTCATGGCTAGGTAAATGTAATAAATGGTGCTTATATGTCAAGGGACGAAAGGGGAGTGTGATCTAATTTTAGTGTCTACACTTGTGCCAAATTGTTCTACACTTGAACAAGCACCCGACTCACACTGGGTGCTGAAAGAGAAGGCTCGAGAGGAAGAACTTACAAGGGCATATGTGAAGTGGGATGCCATCCATCATTTTGTTAGTTGGGTGCATATCTTTGATTTCCATACTGATTCTACCAAGGCTGATTGCTTTTTCAATGCACCTAATTAGAAATACCTCTATAGGATTTTGTATGTTGTTTCTCTAATGATACAACCTTTTTTGACAAGTTTCTAATTAGGGTCTTTAGCTTTTCATCTTCCTTCTCCTGTGATGGAGAGTAGTATGTTAAGGCAACTAGTTACGCGCTTTTCTCAGGAACAGGGATATGGGCCACAAAAGGCTAGGGTGTTTGTGACATTTTTGGGAATGAGGGCATAGGTGGTCTAGGAGTTATCTTTCCCTCCTGAATAAGACTATTTTCTGCCCTTACCGCAATACTATAAGAAATTGGTAAAGTCCTACCTCCCATGGATTGGATCATGACTGAGATATCACTATTGAGCACCTTCAGATAATACAAGAAATCATGCTAGGATGTAGGTCTTACCACTAAAGGGATTCTGTCCTAATTCTTTTGAAATCTGATGTTGAAATTAGTCATTTGCTCATTGGGTACCCTCCTTATTGTTGTTAGTTTCTCTACCAAAGATAGGTGATCTGACTTATCTTAAAAATAATTACAAAGAGATGTTCCCAGCTCATCCCAAGTGGTAATAGATCCAAGTATTAGGCCTCCGTACCATTGGAGTGCTTTACCTTTGAAAGAGGCTACAAGTAGCCTAACTGTTACATCATCATGTGTGATCAAATAGAGTGAACATAGGTTTTTTATATCCTAGATATGTTCCTGAGGGGTGACTTGATTCTCACTAGTAAAGTATGGAATACTCTTGAGTGTGCCATTTAGCATATCATTTTACACAGACATGACCAAGGGCCTTCCTCCAGTAAAGTTTTAAAAGTTCTTAAGTGGAGGAGGTGGCTTATGCACCACTACAGGGTGTGCAGGTTATCTATTTTGAGTAGGAGTTGAATGGGTGTGATGCACTAGAGATAGAGATACGCCTGCAGGATTTGTGGAACAAAATATTCTTGGGGATAACTGGAGGTACTCATAAGAATCTTCAGCCACTGTACTTCTTCTTGTATGAACTCTTCTCATGAAAGGCAGTCAGGACTGCTAAGAAAAATATTTAAAAATGTTTGGAGTCTTCAGATGTGTTGAAATGAGCCTACAAAGGATGAAGTACTAAGTCCACACACCAGAACTTATAGATATAAAATTTAAGCTTTCATTGCTGGTCCCGCCTGGCGTGCCAGAAATTGTTGGTTTCTCAAACATGCACTCGTGTCTTATATCTTGGAAGGTATGAGCTGTTTGATACCACAATGGAACCATCCCCAAGTTGTGGGACCTTACGCGCTTGGGACGGATCTTCAGAGAAGGCTAGTTCCACTGTCTATTTCTATCGCTACTGGTACTCCTAGTGCTAGAAGGGAAACTGAGTTAACAAATGCCAAGGGACCAGGGGTAGAAGTATAATATGAAATGAAACCTATACTAAAAGGTGATAGCACCAGAAAAGAGGGATGAACACTATCTGTTCTGAGTGAAAATGAAAGGAAATGTGTGAAAGGAGGCTAAGAATGAGTAACATAGTTAAACACATATTTACCAGATTGTTCTCATGGAATAAAATGAAATAAGGAACTGTAAGGGACATGAAATGGCATAGCCAACACACAATGCAAAAAAAAGGCAAGAAAAAGGAATGCAAACACATTAGGACATAGAATAGTCACAAAACGATGCTTTTATTACTTCCAGAAATGTGCAAAACTGTTACAATGATGAAAGAGGCTGATATCCACATGCAAGAGCTATATTAAGATGTATGAAACTCAAAAATACAAAAAATATGAAGTCGTTAGTAGAATTCTTAAGGATCCAGAGTGTCCAATGTTAAACATCAGCCTAGCTTTTACATTTATAGATGAATCTGTAGAAGCAGGGAAAATCCGAATTTGAAATACAGCCACCAACAAGAGACATTTAATGCCTACAAATCCTCCTAATTTATGTGAAATATGCTTCCCCAAACTTGTTTGGCATGTTGAAGAAGGATGAATAAGATTTAATCAAGTGGTTGGAGCAATGTGATCTGCTCATCAATGCTCAAAGAGACGTTTTCCCATTTCTCACCTACCAGATCCACCAAAAATTTAAATTTGAAGGTCTAGCACTATAGCTGATGTCAACAGCTCTCTGACAAGTCTAGGTGCACACCGATTAGAGATCTGTAGAAAATTATACAAATTTTAGAGCCTCCTGCGCACACAAGACACTTGGTGCACGTGAATTGGCTGAAATGATGGCCAACTGTAAAAATATTTTTCATTTCTGCCACTTTTCATTCATTGATTTTTTGTAAGGATTTGGGGCCCTGTTAGCGCACTTTGACTGGTTTTCGGTGGCACACTTAAGCATGTCTAAAGATGACCTGATACAGAAGGTTACAAATGAGGGCATGGGGGAATGGCATAAGGAAGAAAACAAAGGAAGGAGTAGAAGAATGCGCGTGCGACACATGCGGGGAAATAAGGAAAACCAGTGAGAAGAGAACACATGGTCAAGGTACAACCCTTGCAAGATGATGGGTATGGCACTCGAGAGGGCCAAGGACTTAGCTAATTGAAGAAACTATGAGATTCACATAGGATGAAGAAGTTGCTTAGGAAGAAAGAGAATGCACAGAAAGGTGGGTGCAAGGGAAAACTGCAACCAAGGAATTGTGCCAACTGAACCTGAGTGCGTGCAACCTTCAAAGAGGAAATGAGAGCCAAAATATGTATACAAGTTACCCAAAAACTAGGAGATTTATTTGGATAACAGTTTCCATCAATGTTTTTGAATGTGGTTGTCATTAATGAAAAATGGGTAGATTTTTGGCCATTATGTCTTAAGTATTGTCATTTATGTCAAGTCCATTGATGGAAAAGGTTTTAATATTTGTCTTCATAAGGTATTAGTCAAAGGTCAAATATGAAGGTTTATTGGTAGTGTCATATTTGGTGAGTTATATGAGGTTTTGAAACATGGTCTAGTAGGTATGATCACAATTTACGTTGAATAGATATTTTAATGAGGTCTATCATGGTTAGTATAGTGTGTTATAATTGTATGAGTGTTTGTAAGATGGAATACAAGTTTCTTCGGAGTGTGCTTGAATGCTTCAGAGTTAGTTTGAAGTATGTTATATTTGTTTTAAAGTGTGAACTACTTACTTCAGAGTTTGAAATGATTACTTTGGAGTCTGATCAAAGTTTTTGTTAGTGTTATTGTATAAAGGTCTTATTGGTCTAGCAGATGTAGAGTGAGGTAGAGGAATGCAAGTACATGTTTGAGCATGGTTTTTAGGTGATCATGTAGACCCAGTATAGGTCCTTGAAGGAAACATAGAGCATGAGAGTGAGGTACAGAGCAATATGAGGTCATGGAAGCATGTAAAGGTGTGAGACATGTTGTCTCAGGTGTTTTGGGTCCTTTTGGATATTCTAGAAGCTTAGCTATGAGGTTTGACTACCTGTTCATGGTGCACGTTAGCTCTAATTGTTTTCCATCTCGATATGGGAAATATTCTCTTAGATGACACACATAACCTTTGCATAAGACCCTAATCCTTCTAGGGATGACGAAGCATGGATCAAAGAAGGTTTAGAGTTGGAATGAGATTAAATGAGGCCCACACTTTTATGAACGAATGTTAATAAGATAAACTGATTATTATGAGTTTGAAATGCTCGGTTGAGAGAAATTGAGGAAAACTTATTAGTATGAACCCAAAATTGATTTTTTGTGCTATAATGATGATTGTATTTTGTATAGGAATCATCTAGATTTTGAAAAAGATTAGAAAGGGCATGTGGTAATGAATGGTACCCACTTAAACAAGAAACTTTAAGAAGAATTTAAGTTTGGGACAAAGTTGTCCAAAGAAGTTGTGAAATAAATTGTCATTGTGTTTATCCTGTGAGTTGTAATTGATGTCCACAATATTTTTAGATAATGTTTGAGCTTCTAAATGGCAAGGTGTTCCCTATTTATGAAGAGTGGTCTTAAGGTAGTTTTGGGGCATTTCTGGAGCAGTTTTAGAGATGGACCTTGTTCAAGGAATTCCACTTGGAGTTTGAAGGAAATGTAAGATGCTATGCAAATTATATTTAGAGATATTTCCAATTGTTTAAGGTTTTTCTGGTTATGATGGGATTTTATAGGTCACCCAAATCAATTTTTGTAGAAGAAGATTACTTGTTTCACAGGTCAGGATTGCTAAGGCTAGAAGATTAAGGTAGAAGATGCATGTAATGTATTAGTTGATGCTTTCTATCTTTTGGAGAGTGAATATGGATGAATTTAATTTATATTGAATGCCTTTATAGGTCTTGAAAGTTACATCAAGGGTGTAAACCATTTGAGTTCATAAAATTGCTTTTTGGGGAGCTCAGTTTGATGAAGAGGATAGTTGGTGTGGTTTGCACATATGGATGTTTCATGATCTCTAGAAAGCATGGATATGATATATAGATCAGGGGGATTCCAATGAGTGGTTACATTCCATATTTGAGTTTTTCTTTGTTGGTCTTGAGGCCCAAAGGTGAAGACAAATTCCTGATAATAACTATTTTGAGAAGGATATGAGATTTCTTGAGTGAGTTATGATAAATTTAATTAGTGAAATATAATAAATGACCATGTATGATTTTTTAATGTCATATTTGACATTTTTGAGAAATTAGGTAGCTTGAATAATCATTGTTACGATTTTCTTGGTTTTTAGCCATCTAGGCGATGGGGGTTTGAGGTGATTTTGAGCTTGTTTGGTATATTTCAGCATGGATGACCTACATAGGTCCTTAGTGATTTTTTTATGAGTATGGTGTTATGTTTTTTATTTTTATTGGTCAAAATAATGATGAAGGACTAACCTCCCTTATGTTTTTGAGTTGAGATGGGTATAAAGTTAATGTTTGAGTTCATGTTTGAACTATCCAAGAGAGAGGGAAAAAGTGTGACCCAAGTACGAGTGTGGAATAGGTATGAAGGAATAATTTCAGAGATGAGGAATTATTTCAAATTATGAGTAATTTTAGAGAGATTGTGTGCAAGGGGTTAGGATGAAATCAAGTCAAGTTTGTGCATGTTTGAGTGAGTTGAAGTGGTGAGGGTTTGAATGAATTTGGAGCAGAATCTTGTGATCACCATCAATTGAGTTGTTTCAGAATATATAAAATGATATTATTATCAAAATATCTAATGATGAGTCATATTTATAGGAGTCTCTTGTTGTGAGTAATAGAAACAAGGGTTTAGGCATTGGTGCTCCTTGTGGGGTTGGTGCCTCACTAAAGAAATATTTTGTGATGTGTAATTTTCACTTGAGTCTTTGTTGTGTGTAATATCAAAAAATATTTCATTGGTTCTTATTCTCCTTGAGGGTTTCCCACTTACATCTTGTGTTCTTGTGTACTCCTTCATGTTTATGTTCTTGTGGATGGTTGTTTCTTATTGTTGAGATCTCATTAATGCATAGTGTATAAAATTTAATCTAAATTTGTTTAAAGGTTTTACAGGACTGATTCAACTCCCCTCTCAGTCAATTGTAATTATAACAACAGAACCCCATGCCCAATGAATTCTTCAAGGAAACTAGATTGTTTACATCTAGCATGCAGATGTCCCCTAAAGTTTCTAAATTTTTATCCAAATAAGCCCCCATGCTTGTTTGTGTAACTTGTTCAAGTTTCATACTTAGACTAATTTAGATAGTAGACCCAAGAATATAAAAAAATAAAGATTTTTGTGTCCCATAGACTTGGAGTATGAAAGAATTTTCACAAATTTATCAAATCAGATAAAAGGGTATAGGAGTAAGATACAAAAGGAAATCAAAATCATGGGGAAATTCATGTAAATCATCTGTGGAAAAAACCATGATACAAAGGATAAAAAGATGCAAAAAAGTTTTGATATAAAGGAAAAAAACAAGATATAAAGGAAAAAAAGACACAAAAATTCATGGAAAATTACATGACACAAAGGAAAAGAAAACCCAAGTACAAATAAAAAAACACATAAACTTTGTGATGTACAAGGATGACCACAAACTAATTTTTAGCTTTATTTTCAATCAAAGATCTAATTTTGGAGCATATAAAAGATAAAAGAAGATAAGATCATGAAAAAGGAATTAATTAGAGCATGCACTTGATTTGATAATTTTAGAAACATAACATGAAAATAAAAGTCTATTTTTAAACATGTGTTTTGCTTTTCTTGGAACACATTTTGGCTATTTTTTAACTTGTATTAGTAATTTGGGCATGAAAATCTATTCTTTGAGTGCGTTTTAGCTTTTATCATGCATGTCAAACATTTTCAAAGATATTAGTAGCAACTAGACTTGCATGTCTACATTTTCCTTCTCTCTCTCTCTCAAAATTTTCTATAAAAAATGCCCATAATTCATTGTAAAATATATCTCTACATATTTTATTCAATTCTGGAGATTGTTTTGAATTTTGATGGAAGAAAAGGGGTCACGAGTGATTATTCATAGATATTTCACCTCTTGGATCAGTAAAGGAGTCATTTTTACCTTCTCACAACCCATGTTTTGTGTAATTTCATGTCTTTAAACATATTTTATCTCGTGATACTTATTTATCCTTAGTTCACAGTTTAATTTTCATGTCCTTATACAATGATATGCTAATTATTAGGTCATAGATTATGTTTAACCTAGTTTTGCACATGATCTTGTTGCAGAGCTTATCAAATTTCCTTCAAAAGCCATTTATTTACCTCCATTTGTCACAACTGTGAACCTTTCTATGAAACAATTTTTGCATTAACACATTTATTATGTGTTGTGTATGGTGTTTTTGGTTCCAATGGTTCATCTATGTGAGTCAAATCAGTTAGAGATCCTAAAAAATTCTTGTGTATCACAAATATTTTTTAGTCTCTCTCTTATTTCTTCTCTATTTTCCCTGTGGTTTCAAAAAGGTAGAGTAGTCTTAGGAATATGAACTAGTTTATGTGTTTCAATGGGGGAACCAACCCTCTCTCGAGACTCACTCTAATACATAGGTCAACCAAAACCTAGGAGTGTTTCCATTTTTCAATTGAAAGGAGAGATTCCACACTGCTCTCTGTAGGGCACATTTCAAAGTGATAACAAGGCCAAAAAGAAAGAAGTGGTGAAGGAGAGGAATGTACAATAACTATGTAAGATCTCTAAGAAGAGGTAAATAAGATATTAGAGCCGAGCTAAAGTAAATATTAAAAGAGGTAAGATCTGAGAAGAAGAGACATATAATTTGAATTAGCATATTTTATATAGGTTCATTTTAGAAAATAAATATTTTCAAAAGGAAAGTATAATAAATTGAAGTTGAAAAATAAAGGACCTTGTAAGATTCTTAGGAAGTTTTCAGCTAATGCATATGAACTATAGCTTCCAAAAGGTATAAGAATATCTCCAATTTTCAATATTGATGTGTTTTCATGTGAAATTACCAGACCCAAATTACAAAAATTGATCCATGAAAAACAAGCCACAAAGTGAAACTGTGCTTCTAAATGCTTCATGAATCCCTCACCCAGGCAGTTTCCTTCCGTGTCATGATCATATTGAATTTGCAAGGCCTCCAAATATATTGAGTAAAATTTTACATTTTTTCAAAGTGATTTGATAATGTTAACTCTTTCATTCAGTAAGGTACAATAGAAGACATGTTCTCTGACAGGCCTAGGAAGGTCAATTTTGGCCATTTCAAGGTAGGTGTGAATTTTCTAGGTAGGTTCTAAAGGACCATAATCATATGGAGGCTTAATTGGATTTTTTTAGGTTTTAAAGGTGGTTTAGGAATTTTTAAGGAAGATATGGTGGTTTAGGGATAAATTGTGTAAAAGTGGGGTTTTTAGGTGTAAGGAATGAGTGGTTAAAATATCAACCTAAACTTATTTGGATGATTCTAATAGATCCATAAGGAGTTATAAGGAAATAAAATAGGAAATTTAAATATGGAGGAATTATATACATGGTGGAAGAATAATATTTGATCCAGGACTTGACGGTATATTAAAACATTTCAATATTTTTAGGAACACCCCACTCTCCCAAAGAAAAAGGAGCCACTTTGGAAATTCAATATGAATTAGGTTCTTATCCCTATTTCAAAACTATTAAATGGTATCTTGGATTCATAATCATATAACATTTCATCTCAAAATACATTTCTAAGCTCTCGGCATGAAGTTTTCAAGTCCTCACTAGTCAAGAGTTAGTAAATCCCATACTTAGCCAAACATTTTGAATGCCACATGTCATATTCTTTCTCTATGGTGTGATTTTGTGTCCATCTTGTCCATTTTCACTAAGGGGAAAATGGGTACAAGAAATTGCACCCATGAGCAAGGCCTTTCTCTAGTCCCCCATACAACCCTTCTCAGCTCCACAACGAGCTTATCTTGCTAACTCCTTTTCCCTAAGCCTGCATAAATTCTACTACTTGGCATAATCTTTCTCCATTGACCTATTTTCTATCCCTTTGTACCTTTTCACCTAGGGGACAATATAAACAAGAAAATACACCCATGAGTAAGCCCCCTTGTTGGTTTTCCATGTCACCCTCACTCAACTTCCTAGGTGCATTTTCTAGCCGTCATGTTCTTTTTTAGGCCCTCTCCTCATAAAACTATGTGTCAACACCTTTATCCATTTCCCAATTTAATTTTCATTTTTCCCTTTTCACATAGGGGATAAGAGGGACAAGAAAGGTTCCCCATGAGAAATCCTCCTCATATGGTTCCCAACGTGACCTCACACAAGTCCCTGAATTCTTGCTCAACTTTTTCAACTCCCTCACACTTTAACACATTCTGACACTTGGCATAATATTTCTCTAACGTGCCAATTTTTATCCCTTGTTCCCCTTTCAATGTTAAACCTAGATTTTAACTCGATATAAACTCCAACTAATCTTTCATATCACCCAGGGTTAAACCACAATTAGCAAGGAAATAAGAAAGCGAAAGGTAAGGTGTTTTAAACATATATTATTTGCACTGTTCACATTAAAACCATTTTTTAACCTATAAAACCTTCAAAAAATATTATAATATAGCATAGGTTATGCACAATATCTTCTATAACATCAATATATTTTGAAACCAAGTTTTTCTCATAACTCACTAACTAGAAATATGATTACACAGAGATTTTCAGAGATTCTTCTAATCCTAAGCACCTTTGAGATGAATGTAACAACATACAAGATGATGATTTTTTAATTTTCATAGAAATAATTTGAAAACCTACCTTCCAAATTTTCATTTTTGATTCCTAAGATTTCTAGCAGAAGAAACACAATGAAAATTAGAGCAAGGTATCCCAGTGTAGAATTGAATCCAACAATGGTGATTTCATTGCTATCCAAAAACAATAAGTTTAGTTTCAAAAAATATCATATGATATGTATAGTGACTTACTAGAAATATTAAACCTCCCAAAATAAAAATATCTAATCATTTAACACATCCATAAATAGTGAAGAAGAACAAACAGGGTAAAATAAACAACTTTCCCAAAATAGTAGGTTTGGAAAAAACAACTTTCTAAAAATAGAAACTCTCAAAAAAAGAAAGGAATCATCAACAGATGTAATCTAAGTACATTATAAGCTTTACAAAAATAGGTATTTGTAGAAAATAAAAATTTCCATAAATGGAAGCTCCTGATCCCATCGGTCAAAAATAAATAATTTCAATTTTCAGTGTAGAAAGTTGTTAGATCCATTTTCTCTCATCTCAGTACTTTTTGCTAGCATCACATGATCATGAAGTGCTTGCATATCTCAAATAAGAAGATTAAACCTCCACAAGGATCCTTAAGCATCATTTAGACCACATTTTTGTCAAGGAACATGGCATAACATATTAAGCTGTAGTAGGTGAAAGTTATATACACCTATTTTTTTATGCTTTATATTTTCATATATGTTAATAATAATTTCTCTTTCTAGGTTAGAGGTTGCAAATGTATATATTTCTAGGAATGGGTGCCTTAAGGGACTCGTTCCGGGATAGGGGTATAGTTATTAACATAGCCATTGGGTTAGGGACGATACATGGAGAGAGAATAGCTTTCAGTCCCATTTATGTATTTCATCTTCTCTTATCCTCTTATTTTATCCCTCATTATTCCAAATTATAGCTTACTTATGACCCCATTTCTTCCACCTTGCATTATTCTTATTTTTCATGACACTTTTCACACTCCCCTTTGCATTTTCATCCTTGGATGATGTCATCACCAATGGGTGATTACGTCGGTGTAAATTAAAACTCCTAGCGGATTCCTTCATTTGCGAGTGATGGCATTAGTATAAACACCCCAAATCACATTTTCACATCATAATCGTCAGATCAGATCAACAATAACACTCCATTAGATTTTCTATCTTGTGTCAACTTGCACTTGGTCACTCAACTTATGGATTTATTACATCTTGACTCTTTGCTTGGAGATTCTTCTTACCTGGATTATTTTTCTTACACTTTTGGGTCATATATAGTGAGCCAGGACTGGATCATTTCCCCTTCTCCATGTGAAATTTTTTCTCTCTTGGTCCATGGTCCTTTGGGATAAATATGCATCAACGACTGCCCCCAATAGGTAAGTGCTCTAACCCGCTTTTTCATTTTTTATAGAGTAGTTTCCTACATTCACTATTTACGATATGTTAGCTTAGTATTTTATGCACATGCTAGGTTAGCATATTTTATTTTAGTTCCTTTCATGTTACATTATTTATTTCTATTAGCATAGAATTTACATGCTTATTTCATTCATAATATCCATGCATAGTGCTGATACCTCCATAGGGTTCTTTCCTCTTCCTCAACCTAGGGAATTGGAAACCTTAGGTCATCCTAGAGTAAGGGTAACTTCCCTTTGGGTATGCAATCATATCGGTCTATGTACCCCCTTTAATTTTATCCTTTTGTGTGTGAGTTTCGGTGTTTCCATCATTTGTTTCCTCAATACCCTATTTGAATGGATGATAAGAGTGCACAGTGTCTAGACACATTTTTTCTTGCCATACATTCTTGGTGAAACCGATGTGAACCCTTATTTTGTTCCTTCCGATCGATCACAACTAATTAAAAGCACCCATTTTAATTTTTGTCTTCTTTCAGTCTTTAAAAATTCCAAAAAAACCTAAAAAATAATTTTCTTTGATGCCATCATCCCCTGTGTCATATTTGTGCAGGGTCAATCATGTATGTCTTATCTAGATCCAATCAAAGACACCCTTGGCCCCTATGAAAAACTTTTTACAGGGCTCATTGTTTCGGTATCTTATTCTTTCAAGCTTCTTCTAGGTCATATCAACACTCCATCATGGAGTATCTTAGTCTTGGGCTCTTCGTCTCTGGTGAAAAATCATTTTTAGAAATTAATCACCCAGAATCCATTTTTACTTTCTATTTAGACTGTTGTGTGATAGGAGATAACATGAAAAAGTATAACACCCGAAACAACAATGTATCAGGTGATAAAGAGGAAATGATTCATATTGAGGACATTTATGATCTTGTACCTGAGATTTGAAAATTACTTGATAAGTTTCCTCAATAAAAGGGGGAACCTGAGTCAGTAATCCATAAACACCTTCTTAAATTTGTATCGGAGAAACCTGAAAATAAGGTGGATAGTGGTAAGGCTATTATGGTAAGATAATTTGAAAATTCCTCTAGCTCTGATCCCACTAGCCTTATCCTACAACTTATAGATAAGATGAGCCAATAACAAACTGCCACTATGGAACAACTCCTTCAAATGCAAACCAATATGGTTCAAATGGTCAACCATCCTAATCAAGGTTTTGGGGGTTCAATTCCCTGCCCTTACCCAATGGACCTAATGGGGCACCTATTGCCCAACCTCTCATTCACAATAAGGTCTTGCAGGAAATACAATAAGAGCCTCTAGCACCTTACATTACTAGCATAGATATTTGAGGCATTGTCATTTATATTTTATATGATGGATCAACCAATCATAATCTAAACATTAAGGCCTTTATAAACCTTTATAAAGAGTGGATCAAAGTTAACTCTTAGCTAATACTCTTACTGGGGATGCTTTGGGTTGGTATTACACTTTACCCCCAAAATCCATAGTGGAGATAGAATCTCTAGTGACGGCCTTAGTTAATGAATTATAATATCATGATTTACATGAAAAACACATAAATTCTTTAATTAATTGCAAAAAACATGAGAATAAATCTACTCAATCCTTCATCAAACATTGCAGAACCTTATCCACTAAGGAAAAACATAATATGGCGAATGATATTTTAAGCCAACTCTTCCTTCGATCCCTAGAACCTTTCCTTCAATATAAGGCTAGGTCATTTTCTCCCACTTCCCTTGATGAAGCCTTTGAACAATCCAAATGATAAGATTACCTCATGAGGGAATTTTAGAAGTATCCTCGTAAGACTCAAGAAACTAAACAAATAAAAATCATTCAAAAATAAAAGAACAAGAATGTCATGGATGATGGGGTCTTAGATACCCTTCCTCTTATGGATTCTGCAAATAGGAATGTCTTTAATATCAATTCAAAAGATAACAGTAGTAAAAACCAACCTAATTACTATCAACCATTAACTAAGGATGAGTTGTGAAAGTGTATGCCTAAACCATTTTGTCAGATCCTTGATCTTTCTTAACCTATAATACAATGGCATGATGAAAAAAAGTTTTGTTGGTGGCATGCCAATTGGGTCCATTCTCATGAGAATTATCTTTCCCTTTGCATGAATTCCATAACTTTCTTTTTATACCCTCAATTTGATCATGAAGACATCACTAGAGATCATTTGACTGAAGCAGTCAAGGCTAAGGATGATCAAAGGAAAAAGGATAATCATAATGTCATTAATTAAACTAATGAAGAACTCAAGGTTTTATTTGAACCTATGCCTAACCATGGTTCTAGAAAAATATCTAAAAAACTAGAAAATGCCGCAATGGATATAAATTATGTGAGGCATGTGATTGCATATATAGAGCTTGAATACCCTCAATAAATTCAGATTTGAACTCATAGAGTTATTTAGCCTTGTTTCACCACTAATTCAACTCAAAAAATCAAAATCTTACCTTCTACAGATGCCATTGGCCCCTACGAAAAAACTGTTATAGGGACGAAGGCGTATAAAACTATTTTTCTGACCATAGACGCCTTCGACTGGGCCGATGGCATCGAGTATAAACAAATATTAATTTCTAAAGTATCTCTAATTGTTCCTCCTCATTCTAAAGATCCTAAACACTCTCATGTGACTGCTTAGTCCATCCACAATGAGTGGGATCCTTTGAAATAATTGTCTCCAATTCCTGGTACAATTACCTTTTTAGATCTCATGCGCACGTCACCTCACCATCGTGAGCATCTCATGAATGTATTGTTTGATATGAACATACCCTTCCCTCCTACTTTAGGGAAGTATCCTACATTGAACTTTTCAAAAAGAAGCATCCATAAAAAATTTGAGGAACTTTCCATTTGTATGAATTGTACCACCAATAATAAAACATGTATCCATTTCCACATGGCTTCCATAATTCCAGATGATCTCTTTCTTTGAGTAGATGATCCTCCACTCTTTATTTATGTGTAAATTGGTTTAAAAAAAGTCAAGCATGCCTTCATCGATGAAGGTTATAGCACATGTGTGGCTTCTTAAGACTTCATTAAAGCCCTTGGATTCTCAATAAACAACCTCAAGACCACATGTACTACTTTCCAAGGGTATGTTCATCAGTAGATGCATCTAATGGGTTGCATTTGGATTCCTAACACTATCCCTCCTAGGATTATACATGTGAAAGTTATGGTATTTAACTTCCCCTATCTTGTAACATTCTCCTTGGTTGACTGTAGACCCACTGTATATGTGTGGTCACCTCTTCTACATATCAATGTGTCAAGTTTGCACATCAAGGGGCAATCTATAAAATCCAAGGTGACCCAAATCCTTGGATTTATGATACTCTACAAAAAAATGGGACATATAAATTCCCAACCCTTTAAGAACTATCACCAATCCCATTTCGTGAATATCAATGCTTTAATTATCCTATGGAATATATTTGTGGCAACATGGGTCATCCAGAATTGGTCTGGAGCATGCCACCCAATCTCTTGGATTATAACAATGACAAGCTTGATGAGATTACTATCAGGATTAATACCTATGATCTTCCATATTTTTTCATCTTACAACTTCCTCCTAACTTGCAACCTCACAAGAAGGAGCCATCTATTCCTGTCACTATTTTGTGAACACCTCAGCCTCTACAAGAATATAAGGTACAACTAGAATTCATAATTGATTCTTGTGAAATAGACACCACTACTCTTGAATATGATGAAGGTTATGCTCTGGAAGATTCCCATTTTGATAGCTATGCCTAAATTTGGAAAAATAGGTCCGAAGTTAAAAAATACCCCTCTAAAGCACACTTACTTGTGAGGTGAATGTCATTCTTGTGCACAAAGACTCTTAACTCTCCATTGAGCCCCTTTCTAGAACACTGGTGCTTGCACCTCAGACATCTCCTCTAGCCTCTCCTCCTCCCTATGAATCCACCATTAAATCATGAAACATACCTCCTCATCTAAAATAAGGGAAGCGTACATCTGTATTTGACTTCAAATCTAATGACCTCATGGATGAAAAAGTGCCAGATGTACCGACATCATCCAAGTTGACCCATGTCGATCATTTACATTCTTCCTCAACTCTATCCCTTATGAATCCTCAGTCTTTTGGGGAAGATCCATATTACATGTGGCATGAGGATATGAGGCATGATGTATATGATTATAGAGCATATAAAAAACATGTGAAAAATATTAAAGATGAGGTTAGACGAGATCAAGTTCGAAAGGCCACACGAACTTCTACCTCAGCCCTTCACACCATGGATACTTCTTGCATAATGATGCAAACTATTGAGTTATGCATGAAAAGTGCCCTATTCCTAAGTCCTCTTTGTGTGGAAATAAACATAAATCTGACTCCTCTCAAATCCATCCATCTTCCCCTTAACCATATAGATGACATCCTACATATGGGCTTCCACATTTCCATGATCTCTGTCCCACTCTTAATGATATTTGGTGTGGCATCCTCACTCATTTCGAGGACAAAATTGATGAGAGTTTTTTTCCACACTATCTAAATTCCATTGACTGGTAACTATTACACAATATGCTATTAAGGAACTCATGACTCATGCCCAAAGTCATATTATGAACCAAGTTGATGATATCATCACTGATACTCTACATCGATTCACCCCTTGGCACTAAGCATCTCTATTAAAAACCTTGATTTGATCTTTGGCTTGAGCTCTCACCTTTTCTTGGGCTCTCACCCCCCCCTTTGGTGTTATACACATCTTCAAATTCTCCTACTCTTGTTTGGGATCTTTGTTCCACTTGGGTTTATCATCACTTCTCTTTTTCCCTAACATTTCCTACCGTTGGAGTGTCACAATCTTGATTCTACCTATTTTGGCTCTGATTTTTCCCTTTCCTTTCCTATTAAATCGATGTGGTCTTGTGAATCCTTACTTAGGTCCTTGACCTTGCTCGGATTTATTTTCCTTCTTACCATCTTTTTCACCTAAACATAATTATTGTCATTCCTAAAGTACCATGAGTATTACTTCATACATACATGAGAAAATATGATCAGTAAAACATCATTTATCAACACCATAATGATCAAAATAATCATCATCATCATCATCATCATCATATATATATATATATATATATATATATATATATATATATATATATCAAATCAGTTTTTATACATAAAAAATACAATCATGGTCCATCACGGTACACCATCAAATATCTAGGTGGCTCAAACATCCTCATCCCCTTAAGGGGGCATTTGAATTCTTTGTTCTAAGTGTACCATGTTGGATGCTCAGGTTGTGCGAGCTAGAGACTTTAACCTAGATGGGGCTCCAGAAGCCTCTCCCTATGCTCTTTACAATTATGCCTCTAACCTATAGCCCTCTCTGTAGAACTCTTGAAATTTGAAAGGTGTGTTTTATGCTCTTGAACCAAGAAAAATTATACCTACAATAAGTTCTGCAACATCAGATTTATGCTTCCAGTTCTTACTAGTTTTTGTGCATCTCTCCATCTCTGCAGTGTCTTGGTTTCCTCCCCAACTAATCAAAATGATCCTAATGAATCACCATATGAAAACGTTGTGGGGTATGCCATGACGGAGGCATCCTAAACATCCAATACTAGATCCAGAATCTCGTTGTGTGCATTATTTATCAAGGAGTGCCACTCCTATGTTGTCTACTCTATAAAACAAAAAATTCACTAATCAATACCAATCTTAAGATATAAAAATCAAAGGCATAATTTTTATCATCTAAAATAATCATCATATTCATACTTGGCTTACCAAATCTCTCAATAAAAATCTCACCATCTTTGAAGCCACCCAATACCATCTCAACCTCATCGAATCTCCACGATCTCCACCCGACATATTATGCATATTTATCTTGGGGCACCTAAATATTTTCTCCCTTGTGGCAGGTTTTAGGAATGTCTCATAGTTTTTGGGCCATCTCCATCCCTAATGGCATTAAGTAACCACATCCTGTGTGCCACATCTTGTATTATCTCAACCATGGTCTTGTATATCTCTCCTCTCCTCGTCTGGTTCTAGGACAAGTTGTGCATGTATCTCCCACATGTGGGTTCAAGCCAATGGGTCCTCTATCGGATCCATCACCAAAATCTCTATTATAATGATCTTTAGTGGGTCTTAAGCTACTCAACCTCTCTATCCATGTCTACCTATGGCTCTTACGTTTTAGGGCTGCAGTGTTGCTAGTCTGTCCACTATACTCAAAATTTCTCTCACATGTCATTGCCTATAGGTAGGTAGTGGTGGTATCACAACAGGATTGAGCCTCCTAAACTATCTAGGTACCCTTTCCATCAGAAGGGTCTCTACCCAATGCATTTTGTCCTACCCTCCCTAATGATGTAAGATTGAATTAAAATGACACCCTATTACCTTCACATTTCTAAAAAGACCAAATTACTCGTCATCTTCCTAATAAAATTAAATGCATCAAATCACTCGTGTTCAAGTGACGATGCATGCTCCTCCTCATTGGTCTCTTCCTCCTCCTTGTACTCTTACAATCTCATCATGTTAATCTCCAAGTTTGGAATTCCAGATCTTGTTCTCTTCATTCAAAAATAATAATAAGTAAATAAACTCCAAAATTTTATATAACCCTAATATTTCTATTTCAATTTTACCCTGATGGTCTTCAATCTTTAAATATCCGTCATTTTAGTTATCGATCTCCACAAAAATCCGATATTGGTTGTGTTGGGATTTTTATCTTCTCATGTTATTTTTGACATATTACATGTCTTCATCCGCTCTTTGGCCCAAAACAACATTTTTTTGACCCTCATCTCCAATTTTCGACATCACGATATCCATTCCATGGGCCCTTAGCTAGGTAATTTATGTATTATTTTAATGATGATTCTTTAATGTTTCCTTTCATTTTTTCTTCCTCAAGGCTCTAGCAGCATAGTTTATGCTTGTACATAGCAGGATGACCGACACTATCAGGTACACATCGGTGGGTATATTTCATTTCAGCTAGTCCCTTCCTTATTTTTATCATTTACTTTCAGTTTAAGTGTTATGTACCGTTCTTTTTGCTGAATATCCCATTTTTTTTATCGGTACATGTGGTAATAAATGGATGGGGCATATGTAAACACCTAATTTTTATGCTTTCAATTTTCACCCGTGTTACTAACAATTTCTCTTTTTAGGTTAGAGGTCACTAATGCATCTATGTATGGGAACATGTGCCTTAAGGGGTTTGTTCCAGGATAGGGGTATGGTTATTCATATAGGAATTGGGTTAGGGATGATACATAGAGAGAGAGAACAACTTTCAATCCCATTTATGTATTTATTTTGCTCATATCCTCTTATTTTATCCCTCATTCTTTCAAAATCTAGCTTGTTTATGACCCCATTTCTTCTTCCCTGCATTATACTTTCTCTTCATGACACTTTATACACACCACTTTACATTTTCCTCCTTGGTTGACGCCATATCCCTATAAAATTGTGTCAGCATAAATTCAAAATCTTGGCTAATGCCTTTTCCCATGAGCAATGACATCAACATAAATATCCCAACGCACATTTTCACATCATAATCATCAAATACGATCAATAGTAACTCACCAATTATATTTTCTATCTTTCACTAACTTGTACCTTCTTTCTTAGCTTATGTATTTCATACATTTTGACTCTTGGCTTGGAGCTTCTTCTTTCTTGGATTTGTTTGGTTGATCTTTTGGGTCATCTATAGTGAGCTAGGATTGGATCATTTCCCCTTCTCCACCTAATTTTTTTCTCTTAGTGTATGGTATTTTGGGAGATAAATGCATCAATGAATACCCCCAAAATGTAATTTATCTAACCCACTTTATCGTTTTGTATAGATTAGTTTCCTACATTCACTAATTACTATATGTTAGCTTATTATTTTATAAACATGCTAACTTGGCATATTTTATTCTTTTTCATTTCATGTTACATGATTTACTTTAGTTAGCATAGAATTTGCATGCTTATTTCATTCATAATATCCCCCATAGTACCGATACCTCCATAGGGTACCTTCCTCTTCTTCAACCTAGGGCCTTGGAAACCTTAGGTTATTCCTAGTGTAAGGGTTACTTACCTTGGGGTATGTGATTATAATGGTCGTTGTACCCCCTTTAATTCTATTTGTTTGTGTAATGGTCTTAGTATGTCCCTAATTTCCATGATACCCTAGTTTAAGGGATAAAAAGAGTTCACATGATGCAACCACACAACAAAAAAACTCTTCAATTCATCTATCACAAGTTTACACCATTAAATTATACCTTACTCTGCATATAAAAGGTCATACAAGTTTCACAATGTACTTTTCCTGACTTACAAATGCAATAATTGGATTATTTACATCTTGAGAGTTTATAATGCATATTATTACCTTGCATTTTTTCTTTGAGAGTGATGGTAACTCTTTCATTGATCTATTTATAAGTCTTACAACTTGTCCTTCTCATCTTGAACTACTACCTCAATCATGCTTTTTTACCTTGTTCTTCAACCCAATGGCCTTTTCCTAGCCTTGTATAAATTTACCCTATTCTTACACCTTAAACCATTTCCACATACTTAATACAAAACTATGCCATTACCAATCTTAATGAGAAAAGAACCAAAAATTCACCTTTTATTGTTTTCTCAAAAATTGCCATCAAGCTCCTTATGACAATGTGTTTGGAACACCAATGGTGAATATCTTATGAGGCTACCCAGAAGGATTTGTAAATATCATGAACCTTATTCAATGGCCTCTAAGGTCTACATAAAAAATCAGACTCAAATTCCTCTTGTAACTCCCTTTTATCATACTTTTGCAATATTGCTCCTAAATGCCTCTCTAGGTCTTCCTCAAGAGACTGAAAAGCATAGAATTAATTCCAAAAAGCTTTCAATCAAAATGAATGGTTTAAATAGAACCCTTTAAAAATTTCTAGGTAAACCTAAGTTTTTATAATCTAACTCCTCTCTTAGCATATACTTCCTTTGTTAGCTGACCCCTTATCCAAGGCTGGAGACTGTGGATTCTGTGTTCTTCCTCCAACTGTCACAAAGAAAAAGAATTTGAACCATTAGAAACATAAAATATATTCATCATCCCTTTATATAATTTTTTAGGAATATTTCTTGAAATGTTTGAGTCAAAAGTAAGTGATTTAATCCCCCAAAATGCTATCCCTAGACCACGACCTCTGAAACCCTACTAGAAGGCCTGAGAAGAGTGATTTCTATATAATGTTTTCAAAACTTCCACTCCAACAATGTTTTTTTACATGATCTATATTAATAGGTTATATACTAAGTAGGGTTACCAGTAGCCTTTGAAAACATGTGTTAATACTCTTCCATGTAAGTTTTCCTTTCACCCTATTGTAGCTGTATATTGCCACAGTCCATTGTTCCCTTGTTTCACAACATAAAATTAAACTCATTTATGGTTATAATTAAAATGATAAAAATTAATTATATACTTTGGAGGTCTATCAAAGATCATAGTCATGATTTCATTCTATTTTATGAGATTCCATATATTTTACTGAGCATGTACAATTTTTCACTAGATCAAGAAACTAATCCTCTACAATGTCCTTATCACAGAGATATTCTCAACATACAAGTTACAAATCTTATTTCTTGTTTCCTAGTTTTGGGAATGGATCTCAATGTTATTTCAATACGCCACAACAAGTAACTCCCTATACACACTTTGCAAGTAAAAACTCAATCAAACTTATATCTTAGTTTTACATAATTTCACCATGAAGATCACTTAACTCACAAACTATGAGTATAATTAGTTCTACATGAACACCACTCATAAATCCTGTTTCACCTTTCATTTTATCCTTTATGAAAAATTCATGTATACAAACAACCATACTTGAAAGAGTTCACAGTCACAATACAAGTTACATTTTTTATAGAGTCTTCAATGAATTGCAAATGTCTTGATTGAACCACCTACACCATGCACATACAACACTTGACTCCCTCATAATGTGTCAACACTTCTTTCACAGTTTGCAATATCACTACACTCAGAGTTCCATATTTATCTCATAGTTTGTTCAAGCTAAGCTACACATTTTATACAATAAGCTTTAAAACACAACCATAACATTCACAAAGCTTACAACTAATATATTACATAAATCATTGATGATCTTTTCATCAGACATGCATTAGAGCTCTAGGAGTATTCAACCATATAATGACAATCTCATAGTCACGAAGATATAAAATACTTACAAAAACACTATATTCTACCTTCTTGTAGCACCTTTCCTGATGGACTATTTTGTGCGCATAGAAAAATTAGACAATGGGGTTAGGTTGTGTTCAAAATAGAATGTTGGTCCCGATGGACCCACTTTCAGTCATCATCAAGATAAAATAATTAAAGTAATTAATTAATCATGTTGGAGAGTTTTTGTCATGTCTATATGGTCCTAAGGTTTCAAGGAGGATCAAGGAAATCCCAGGTTTTAATGTCAAGTGTGGAAACACCCAAAAGGCTTTCTAAGACTGAAATTTCATCCAATATTGCATAAGGAGAACCCACCTGATGTTGAATTAAACCGAGTTGAGCTCACTCAGTAAGGAGCTTAGTCATTTGAGTCGAGTCCTACTGAGCTCGGTTAAAGAGCTATGAAACAAAATGATTAATAGGAAAGCATAGATCATGACTCAAAAATAGGCTCGATGAAGAGAGATTACCAAGGATCACTCGATTCAATCAAGAGGGAGCTCGAAAAGTCTTACAAGAGTTAGTGAGTTAGCAGTAAAGTGGCTCAATCCTGAGTTCATAGTAGAGTTGATCGATGTCTAATTGCATTGGGTGCTATACTTTTGCTCATCGATGAACATGTCAGTAGCCATGCATTAAAATGAAGAATTGAACTAAGGAGATTACGTGGATGGTTCAGTGAGCTGACTAAGAAGAGCTTGATCTAGTTCGAGTTTTAGTATGGGGAGCTCATGAGCATGAAGTTGAGTTGGGGAGCTCAGTGAGTCTTGGGGTTGATACATATTTCGGTCAAACCGTTAAGGCTCAGTCACCAAGTCACGAGATAATTTTAGAGGTATGTGGGTTCTGAGGTTTGAATCGCCAAGAATGCATATTTCTGTGACAAATAAGCCATGCTTTAATGGCAAGATAATCCTCAAGTTCTAAGATTTAAACTTCCAAAAATGTGGGGATCGTGAGAAACATTTTCATGTGAAATTTTAGTGGTCAACATATAGCACGAGGAATCCACATCAGGGAGGTTCTAAGGAATCACGCCAAATCTGCGGAGAAATGGGGCCAAACTACCAAAGTGTGGGCTTTTGGGGAATGAAATCCATGCCAAGCTTGACATGGAAAAATAGTGTTCGGGCTCCCAAGCCAAAATGTCCATCATGGGAAAACCGTTAAGGAAAAGGTGGAGTTGCTTCCCAATCTAACCAAGTCATGGGACAATGAATCTAGTGGATGCATGTAGAGAAACCGTTGAGTTCTTCTCAATTTTCTTAGTTCATTCAATCCTTACGGCGTAGGGGATGGAGCAAGAAATGGTCATCTGATTAATGCAAGGTATCATGAAGAAAATGAACTTAGTAATTTTTGGTAACAAGCCCGAGATCGAGCCCAACGTGTAAATAACTCAAACAACGAGTCATCGAGGAAATTTGAATAATTTTGGTGGTGGAGGTCGCACAAAGTTTGGCGTTGCTATGGGAGTAGCTTGGAAGATGGAAGCTTGGTTTAGAGCTAGGCAAAGAGTTGTGCCTTCGGAGCATCGGTCATGGATGTGGGAGCTCACTCAATGTGTTCAAGAGACATCACTTGCGTGGTGAGCGAGGTAGACCAGGAAGAGAATGTGACATGCTCGAGTCAGGGATGTAGTCATGATGAGTGAGCTCGGTGAGGCTTTTCTCTCTACAGGAGCTCGTCTCGGGTCATAGTGATGGCGCCAGACTTGGAGGTGAATCTCACCAGGGAAGGAGCACGATGAGCTCGTGGTGTTCCAGGTGAATGAGAAGAAGTTTGAGTGAGTAGTAGAGCTCAGCTTGATTGAGGTGCTCGATTCTGCATGGAGCTTAATTACAGATTGGATGGAAAGTCATTTTAGGTTTAACATGGAAATGACTAAGAAGCTTGTGATTGTGAGGAGATTCAGCCCGAGTAAGACAATCACAGAGATTCTTTTGAGTTTTAGAATACTGAGCTCTAAGCTGTATAATGATCTTGTGTATATGATAGTGGCTTGGTTGGTGTGATAAATAATTGAGCTTGTTTGTTTAGAACTCGACGGTGAGCATTATAAGGTGATGAGAAGACAACCTATGGCTCAGTACACAGAAAATGAGCGAGAAGACTTCCGAAGGGCTCAGTGGTAGTAGCATTTCCAGCTAGTAGAGCCAATTTGTGAAGATTTCAAAGGAATAGAGACGGTGATAGTTTGATGCTCAGTTAATGCGCGTCACGATAACTTGAACAGAGTTTTATAGACATATGGGTGAGTTTGAAATCTCTACACAGTGAAGATCTCGTTGTGGGGGCTCAGCATTATGTAGTGAACTTGAGAAGGTTATGATGCTCTTAGAGGGGTGGAATCAATGTGGAGAGCTCGACAAAGAGGTGAGCTTGATTCTACGTGAGCTCATGTGGAGTTGAAGGTGAGCTCAATTCAAGGTAAGATCGGTGCATTACAAAACAAGATCGACGAATAATTTAACGGGTCTCGGTCATGTAGAGCTCGACAAAGGATGAAAAGTAGCTCGATGGGAGCTCAGTTGTGCTGGTCGATGAAGGAGCCTCATTTCAAGTAAAGGTGATTGGACATAAGGAATAATGGAGCTCAGACCCAACTTAGTGAGTTGGATCGGCGAGCCAACCACCGAGTTGGGCCATTTTTGGCTTATTCCCCTTTCACTGCAAATCAATTCAAAAGGGGTCCCGCCATTAATATTTTTAATATTAATTTTAATTAAATTAATATTTTTATTTAAATATTTTAATAATAATATTTATTATTATTATTTAAATATTTTATTTAAATATTATTTTAATTAATTAAGAAGACTATGTCAACAAGCAATCAAGATTGTGAATCAAGATATACCTCTGCGAGCGATGGAGATAGTGAGGGAGGTACAATCAATGCCATTTCCACTGTTTTGGCTTGTAGAATGTCTGCATTCTAGGCCAATAATAGCTGAAGGGAGGTTGCTTACTAACAAAAATGACAGATGAAAAGCTACAAAATGAAAAGGTGGACATGCTGGGATCCACACCTTTGGCCTGGAACAAGATTCTCTAAAACCCTAACAGTAAATTGGGTCCACAATTGATTATAAGAGGACAGTTCACGTGGGAAAAGGACAATGAAGGTGCTACCTGTCTAATGGTCCCAGATGGATGCGTGAATAGGGATTTGGACAAAGTGAATCTCTCCCTTGTTGGTAAGTTTCTAGGCTCTAGACCTAATATTGATTTTATTAGAAAATGGGCTCTTAGAAAGTGGAAACCTAAGGGGGATCTGAGTATTACCAATCATGCCACGGGGTTTTTTTATAGAAAAATTTAATCAGCAGACTGATTTGGAATCGATGCTTCTAGGCAGACTAATTTGGAATCGATGCTTCTGGGAGGACCGTGGTTGGTTGGGTAATATGGGCCTCTTTTTGAAAAAATGGTATCCAGGGTTTGACCCAAACATTGAAAATATAAACACCATTCCAATCTGGTGTAGACTCCCTGGGCTACCATTGCAATTTTGGGATGATGAAATCTTACTAAACATTGCTAAATCCATAGGTGCTCCAATCGGGCTGGATGGACCCACGAGAAACAGATCCAGACTTGCTTTTTCTTAATTCTACATTTCTTCTAAAATGGAGCAGGAGTTACCGGAGCACATCATCTTGAAATCTAAGTATGGAATGTGGACCCAAAAAATTGAATTTGAAACCTTCCATTTAAGGTGTAAGCAATGTCATCATATAGGACATTTCACCAAAAAATGTCCTAATAATGAGATCTCTACAGAGGAGGATAAACACAAAAAGAAAGAACAACATGAGGGTGTTTTAGAAATGACAAAGGAAAGTAGGGTTCTAGATAGTGAAAGCCAGAGAGAAGAAAAATCCCCTAACCATCCTGAGTTGAACTACAATAAAAAGGAAAAAAAAGGGGGTTGAAAACTTCAATAAGGAAACACCTGGTCTAGTGTCCTAAAACCCTAGCGGCAGCTTTGCATGGAGCACCAATCAGAAACAAAGAAGACTTAGAAATGTAAAATCTAGTAAAGGTGACTATGGAGGTGGACGAACAAGAAGGAACTGTAAAGGTGAATATCATTCCTAAGGATCTAGCTCAGATCCCAAATGACACTAAGGAAGATGAGATAGATAATTCTCTGGACTTCATTGAGGAAATGTTGGAGAAGAACAACATGAGTTCAGAAGAAGCATTACACACTCCAAGGGGTGAAAGTAAAATCTCAACCACAAAGGGAAACTCTTGTTTCAGCAATAAATCTATAGATCTACCTCCTTACTTCAGCAACAGATCAACAGATACACACTTGATTGACAATAAATAGAAAGAGAAAGAGGAGGGAGAAGTAACGCCATTTAAAGAAGACGAGGAACTAACTTCTGGATTCAGAGAGGTCATTTCAAAAAAAAAAAAAAAAATGAAAGGATTTGAAATGATCCCAGAATCACTATACAGTGAAAAGAAAAAGAAACTTGACAATTGGGGAAACTTCAACATCCAGAAATACTAGATCTTCTGCTAGAAAACTAGTAGATTTTGGAAGTAGCTCTAAAAGAGGAAGGCCCTCAAAGAAGACTCTTAGATCCAAGAGAACAGAGAGAGACATTGCAGATGGAACTCAACGTCAATTGAGCCATCAGGCAATACTAGCTCCCATTCCTATTTAATGAAGATTATCTCTTGGAACATCTGAGGTCTAAACGGAAACTCCAAATAGAGAATCATTAAGGAGTTACGGGATTTCTAGTAGTCCTAGTATTTTGATTTTGCAGGAAACTAAGATGAAAGCTAAGATCCTTGAAATTAGTTAAAAAATTCTAGGAAAACTCTGACATGGCTGCAGTGGACTCTCAGGGAGCCTCTGGGAGGTCTGGCTACTCTTTGGGAATAAAAGACACTATTACTGGTATGATTCTTAATGCTAGCACTAATCATCTTGCTATTAAATTTCATGCTATTGAGAACAATAGTGAATGGATCCTTTCTAATATTTATGCCCCTAATACGGTTAGTGGGAGACGTAAACTTTGGACTGATCTTAAGATCTTTAGAACCCAACATACTACAACCAACTGGCTTATTATGGGTGACTTTAATTCTCCTCTAAACCCAGGTGAAAAATATGGAGGAATCTCCAGCTTTTCCACAGGTATGGAGGAATTTGTAGATTTTGTTGCTGATCTTAATCTCTTGGATGTGGATCTCCATGGGAATAAATACACCTGGAACAACAGAAGGTTGGGAAAATATCTTATCCAAGTTAGATTAGATAGAGCCTTGATTTCTGCTAGTTGGATTCTCAGTCAGGACTTCCACCTCTCTTCACTACCCAGAATTGGATCAGACCACAATCCGATTGCCTTAAATCTTCTCAATTGGACTAAGCCCATCAAAAGCTCATTCAAATTTGAAAAGATGTGGATGGAGCATGATGACATTTATGACAAAATTAAAGAATGGTGGGTTTGGAATGGTGAAGGCACTGCTCAATATAGATTGATTCAAAAGCTCAAAAATGTTAAAAAACAAGTTAAAATTTGGAATAAAAGAGTTTTTGGTAATGTGTTTGAAAAAAAAAAAGTTAAAACAAAAGCTCCAAGATTTGGAAATCAAAATGACTACAATGGGGAGATCTTTTTAAGACCAAACTGAGGAAAAGAACATTCTTGCAGAGCTGCATACGATTTGTAGTAGAGAAGAATCCTTATGGAGACTAAAATCTAGGGCTATCTGGCTAAAAGAAGGAGATAGAAATACAAAGTTTTTTCATATGACCACTTTGAAGCACAAAGCTTGTAATAGGATTATGGAAGTGGCTAAAAGTAACGGCACTGTTATAAAAGATCCCAACAGCATCAAAGAGGAAGCTCTCAATTTCTATAAAAAAATTCTCAATGAGAGGAATATCATTACTGATGAGGTAATTTCTTTCATGTTGGAGGCTATTCCCCAAGAAAAAATTGAGGAGAAGAGATTTAAAGATATCACTAAAGCTGTCACACTTGAAGAACTGCAAAAATATGTGTTTACTTTAGAAGGCGACAAGGCTCCAGGTCTGGATGGATTTTCTATTAACTTTTTCATAAATTTTGGGAAATATGCTCGTATGATCTTCTCAGAGTGGTGAATGAACTCTATAGAACTGGAGACCTTTTGAAAGAGTTGAATAACACCCACATTGTTCTTGTCCCAAAAAAAATGGATGCTAAGGACTTCAAAGACTTCAAACCCATCAGCCTTGTGAATGTTATCTATAGAATTTTTACCAAAATCATTGCTACCAGGCTTCAATTTATTATGAATGATTTAATCTCAAGGCAGCAGAGTGGATTCATTAAAGGCAGGATTATTCAAGATGGAGTGATTATGGTACATGATACCATACACTCTATGGAAAATAATAAAAAATCAAATATGGTCCTTAAGCTTGATATGAATAAAGCCTTTGACAAGGTCTCTTGGGTTTTTTTAAGACAAAGTTTTAATTAAATTTGGCTTCCTTGCTAAATTCAGAAAAATTATTAAGGCTTGCATCACTACGGTCAAATTCTCAGTGGTGGTTAACGGTGAGCCGGTGGGATTTTTCACAAGTAGCAGAGGGCTAAGACAAGGGGATCCCATATCGCCCCTGATCTTCATTCTTAAGGCAGACAGTCTTAGTAGATCAATTGGTAAAGTAGTTATTGACGGTCTCCTGAAAGGTTCAAAGCCCACTTCCATCAGTCACGCAACTTCTCATCAACAATTTGCGGATGATACAATTCTTCTCTTAATGGCATCCATCCTTGAAGCTAAGGCTACCAAGGCTATTCTACAAATTTACGAAGCTGCTTCTGGACAAGAGATCAATTATGATAAAAGCTCCATTTTCTTCTTCAATACTCCTGAGGAAAGACAACTTAAAATTGCAAAAATTCTGGGATGTAAAATAAGTGCACTTCCAGCCACTTACTTAGGACTCCCTTTGGGCACTAAAAAAGTTTCTACCAAGGTGTGGAATGATCTGTTGGAGAGATTTAAAAAAAAATGGTTGGATGGAAAGGAGCCATTCTTTCTAGTGCTGGTAAATGCTTGCTCATAAAAAGCACTCTTCAAAATCTGCCTATCTATATCATGTCTCTATATAAGATCCCTTCTGTCTTCAGAGAAAAAATTGAGAGGATTCAAAAAAACTTCTTATGACAGGGCATGGAGGAGAAGTTTAAATATCACTTAGTTGCTTGGGATAAGGTTTGTACTCCAAAATCTATAGGAGGCCTAGGCATAAAAGACATCAAAAAAATGAATGAGGCTCTTATTGTGAAAATGTGCTGGAGAATGCTATCTGAGAAGCAACCCTGGATAGAATTAATTAAGGCTAAATACCTTAATCAACAAGCTGTCTTTTCTTTTCTTCAAGATGAGCATCTTCCTTATGGTTCCATTTTTTGGAATAACTTAGTGAAGAGCAGAAATTTCATAAAACAAGGAAGTAAGTAGAAAGTGGGAGATGGTTGTGATATAAAATTCTGGGATGATAATTGGTTTAATTGCAGCCTTATGGATAGATTTGGAGTAGTCAAAGATAGTCTTGAAAGTAAGTATGGCACTAGAATCAAGGATTATATTGAAAGAAAGGGCAACAAAAAGAAATGGAAAAAACTTTCTGTGGATAGAGAGGATCTGATCCAAACTATTTCCTCCCTGCAAGATCAGTTGGACCTTATCCCCTTAAGTCAGCTAGAAGTTAAGGATGAGTTGGTCTGGAGAAGTTCTATTGATGGGAACTACTCTGTTAAAACTGGTTATAATACTTTCTTTGACAATAGTCAAACTGAGTTTAAATGGAGTAGAATTTGGATGAATGAGCTAACACCTAAAATTAACTTTTTCTTTTGGCTTGCTCTCAGGGGCAGAATTCTTACCACTGACAACCTGATAAGAAAAGGTTTTATAATGCCTAATAGGTGTCATCTATGTAAAAAAGACTCTGAGGATATCAGTCATTTGCTTATCCATTGTGAATATGCTACCAAAATGTGGAGTTTTTCCCTCTCTAATTTTAAAGCTTCCTGGGTGGTTCCGAAGGATTTTAGTCAGCTTTGGACCCAATGGAGCCCACCCTATAAACATTGTGTTGTGAGAAGGCTCTAGAATTTGGTAATGCCTCATATTATTTGGAGGATATGGAAAGATAGAAATGATATCATCTTTAGAAATAGTAAACAAAATTATAAGCTCAGTATTGGGAAAATTTCTAGTGCTATTAAAGAGAATATTGCTAGATTTAAACCCCCCAAGAACAAGAGTTATCCAGAAAATGAAGAGCATATCTTGTCCCAATGGCAAATTGGAGCTGACAATATCTGAAATAATTCAGGTAATAATATTGATAGATCTTTGATACACTGGCATCCTCCTGATCTCAACTGGTATAAGTTGAACTTTGATGGGGCCTCTAAGGGTAACCCTGGAATTGCAGTTGGGGGAGGAGTGATCCGGGATCATAAAGGTAGTTTGGTTGCTGCTTATACCGGTAAAATGGGAATACAAACTAATCATTTTGCTGAAGCATTATCCACTTTATGGGGCCTTAGAATTACTCAGACTCATAATATCCAAAATCTCATTCTGGAAGGAGACTCACTTAATATCATTAATCAATGCTCGCCTCCAAGTTGAAACATCAAGGATTTCATCTTAGAGTCCATAAGTATTTGCCAAACCTTCAATAATATTCGGATCAAACATACTTATCGGGAGGGTAACAAGGTGGCAGATGCATTGGCTAACTATGGCATAAATGTTAATCACATTATTTGGGATAATAGTGATCACATTCCTGAGCAGATTCAAAACAACATACAAGCGGATACTTATGGGCATGCAAATTTGGAATAAGATTAATGAGCATTTGGAGTGGGTCTTTATGAATAAGACTTTCACACGCGTGGATAAGTTTAAAACAACGCTTAAGCAGATCTTGATGGGAAATCAAGGATATAGAAAGTATAATGATGATTTAAAGTGGATTTATCTAAAGATTAAAGCCACACATGCGGGAAATATTGTGCCTATAACAACTATTAAACATTTGTTTACGGATTTTCAAGTCCGTAGTAAGGATGATGATGATCTGGAGTGGGTTTCTAAGGGGGCTGATGCTCGCGCATGTGGGATCTCACAGGTACAGAGCAACATTTACGCAGGCATTCGTGGGAAGTGTTATGACAACAATGACTACACTATTCATCATTCCCATCGTGTGAGAAAAAACAAAGAAAGGTGGGTTGGAAACTGTGGCTATTGTAGAATTCCTCATAGGGATTTTGAAGTTTACACTTTCAATCACTTAAGCCTGGTGAAAATGGGAGGAGCCCATTATCAGATCGAGCTTAGCGCGGACCTAGAGTGGAAGAATAATGAAGAGCTTTGGAATCTTCTCAACCAGGGAGGCATTACTAATTTTATTGAGAAGATACAGGGTCACAACCAAAGCATTTCCATGCAATTTGTGAAGGATTGGAAAGACCGCAAAGTTGAATATGGTGGTCAGAAAATTTTGATCAATGAAGAGTTAATCACCGAAGCTACTGGCCTTGGAATGGATGGGTACCAATTTTTCAATAAAAGGATTGACAGGCCGGTCGAGGAGAGAAAATTTGTGGAGGGTAATGAGAAATTGGTATATGTCACAGTGGGTTTGTAGGTCAGCTCTATCCCTCTGCCTTTTGACGAGGTCACCCATATGATGGTGAGATACATCTCTTTAGAGGGGAGATTTGTCACAGTGCCCTTAAAACATCTTGTGTTCCTCAATCACTTCCACATAAATTACACGGTATGTTTCCCTCATTATCTACTTAATTCTCTTAAGCGCTCCATTTTGGAGTTCCAAAAGCATGCTCGTGTGGTCCCTTTGCATCAAGGTCTCATTTTCTTGTTGCATAAACTTTGTCTTCTTAAGCTTCCCAGCATTCCAACTTCCCCCATCTTTGTTCCTTCGTTTCCCATCACCGCTG
This sequence comes from Taxus chinensis, assembly GCA_019776745.2. Taxonomy (NCBI): domain Eukaryota; kingdom Viridiplantae; phylum Streptophyta; class Pinopsida; order Cupressales; family Taxaceae; genus Taxus; species Taxus chinensis. The sequence goes on from CM034151.1 coordinate 202,991,313, forward strand.
CTGATACCACTCCTTCTATCCCCATCACCACTGCTGCTACCCCTATGAATTCCTTCTTAGCTCCCCGTGTCATCCCCTCCACCTCTGCTCCCACCCCTTTCACCTCCACCTCGACCAGACCTATAACTGGGTCTTCTAAAATAATGAACCTGGATACCCCTGTTTTGGGGAACGTTCCTCAGGACTTGGAGGTTGCTCATAATATCCTTCACATTAGCAGTACAGGTTCTCAGGAGACACACATTGAGAGCTCCACTAAAAGGCTGGAAGCTTTAAAAACTGACATGTTGCTGCTGAAAGAAGATGTCAAAAACTTGACTAAGCAAAAAGGTAAGAGGATGAAGGAGGATGAGGCTGATATTAACAACAAACAGGTTGAAGATATCTACAAAAAACTTTACTCCCTGGACAATTGACTAGGGAAAACCAAGACTCACCATGATCATAATATGGCTATATTTAGTGCAATTGAGTAATTTATTGAGCAACATGTCCATTGTGTCTCTAATCTCAGCGACATACCAGCAACTCTTTGGGGCAAATAAAAAGAAAGTAAACAAACCATTCAAAAGCTGGATATTAATGACCCTGCTCACATGACGGCATTGGCTATGTTCACCTCTTGGTAGACTCTAAAATCTAGAATTGCCAAAGCCGCTACGAAGTAATTGTGGATCTGCGCTGCTCTTGCTGACTTCTGTCGTGTTTTTTACTGTTTTTTTGTTGTTTTTTGGCTACTCTTATGTAGTGTTCGAACTGATTTGATGTTTTGGGGTAGCTGTTCTTTGGTTACACTTGTTTTTTATGTCTTATCTAGATCTTGATCCTTCTTATAATGTTTTTCATTCCTATTCTGGCTTATAGGCCCTTTTTGTAAACAAGGGTATAGTCCCTTTCAAAAAACTATTTACCAATAATAAAAAAAACAAGCAATCAAAGATGCATGATGGAACTTTCTCAGATGCTTCAACAAGATGTAATAAATGATACATCATGTGCCTTCCATTTAGGAAGGAAAATTATGACCTTTCCTCTTCTCTCTCAATTCTTCTCTAAATGTAAATTGGAAGTTCATTCCAAGGGGTTCCAACAGAACAAGTAGGTTCTAACAAGTTTCCAACAAGTCACCTGGGTTGGAATGTTAGACATCTTAGGCAAGTGCAATTTTCAAGAGTCCTCTCACTTCTTCAAGTTTTCCTTATGTGTTGAGAGAACTTTCAAGCCTCCTATTCAAGACTGTAATGGAAACTATTGTCTCTTTTGAATGTATGATGTATTGTGCAGGTTATTGAAGTAATAGAAGTGTGTTTTTTGGGACTAATCATGGTCATTTCATCCTTCTATACTGTCTTTGTGCCTTTTCTCATGCTTTTAGGTACACTGTGTAAGTTCATGTTTCTATTGCAGGTTATTAGAGTTCTATACTTATCGAGTTGTGGATTATTGCATGCAATTGAGTTACGATGTCTGTTCACCCTTCTTGAGTTCATCATTCTTCACTGGGAAATTGATATATTGCTCTGTCTGATCATGTTTAACAAAGGGAATGCATGTCTCTTAGTCTATGGTATCATGTACCATCTCTAAGTTGTAGTAGGTGAAGTTGACCTGTAGTGCACACACCCTCTTCAAACTATTCCTTCCTAAATCTAGAAACACTCATTTATTTGGTGCATAACCATCCCTAGTATAGTTTCATTTGTATAAATATATTTCCCTAAAACCCCATGAAAATGTTGGCATAGGACTAGATAGCATTTTTATCACACTAGGAATACAACACTTAGTTTAGGAAGAGGAAGCCGACCTTCCCCAAAGGTTCACCTTGAGCCTAAGTCCCACAACTTGAGAGGTGATCCCATATGTCCCAATCACACCAAACTGTCATGTTCACATTCTAGCCATTCAGAGGGTGTAGTGATTTGGTGACAAATTTTTTTGGCATGCCCGGTGGGACAAAGAGTTGGTACTTCTCTTCTCACTTATACAAGTGAAAGTACCTAACAACTCTATATCTTTGGATTGTAAATATCAATGTATCAACTTATGTGAAGAATTCAAACAAGAGCTTATTTAAAGTAAGGAAATTATCAACATATCAGACTTTCCTTTTCTCCTCCAAAGAGAAGATGAAGAGGAATTTCAACATCACTAGTTGCAGCTTTACCTCATAGGTTTCATTCAACTCCTCCATATGAAAGGTTAACTCTGCCAAGGAACAATCAAACTTCTGCTACTATGGCACAAAATCAAGTTTTTCCTCCTTTCAATGCAAGCATTCCACTTTTGTTGGATCAACATGACCCTATACCTATTGTGGAACTCAAACGTTTACCCTTTTACATAGGGGAAACTCAAGTTACTCTAGTGGAACATATTCTTGATGTAGCCAACATTTGTTCTGTACATAATGTTACAGAAGACAACGTTGTGGTTAGAATTCTTGCTACCTCTTTTAAGGGAAAATCACTTCAATGGTTTTGAGGGTTAAGTGTTGGTAGTATAACCACTTGGGATGAATTACGAGAAAATATCTGTAAATAGTTTGAAGACAAGAGTGATAATATTTCACTTTTGGAACAGCTCACTACCATGAAGAGAGCTCCCCAAGAATACATGAGTGACTTCAACTTCTGATTCCACAAGACGTGGAATATGATTATGGCACTTGTAAAGCCTTCTGCACATAATGCATTCTTGTATTATTTGCAAGCCTTTAATAGCAATGTAGTAGTCTTGATCCAAACCATGGGATGGGCTACATTACTTGACGCCTATGATGTTTCCATAAGAGTGGAAAATTCCTTGATTCATGCTAGAAAGATAGATCCATGACTGTTAATGTCATTTTCTCTGGATCTTACGAACAATTGGCCTATCATTGCTCCTATTCTAGAAGCCTCTAATCAACCATATCAGTCTGCCCCTACCTCTTCAAATGATCTATTTAAAGTTAAGTCACTACTAAAAATGTTTGGAAATGAGCTTGTTACACTCAAGAGGAAACAGTTTCAATACAATCATCCATATCAGCCAAAAAATCAGCAGTATCAGGCTAACTATCCTCCTTTTCAAGGGAACAATCAGCTACAACATCAAGCTGTGAATGTTAGAACTTTGAACTTTTGGAACCCTCTTGCTATTAGTTCATCTAAAGCCATTGTACCTATCTAGAACAATCTATTCCAAGACTACGAATGCTACTACCCTTGTTCTCAACCCCATAATCAAAATATTTATCCAAATGGAGTTCTTGGCTAGACCCTAATGATTCAAATCATATATGCCCCTTCTGAGAAAATAGAGAACACATCTATGTAAGAAACAATAGATCAACCGCACGCACCTGAAGAAACCACTTTACTAAATTGGCAAGAAAAATATTTTTGCGGGTTGAATATAGATTCCTCATCAGTAGCGAAAAACAATCATTCCAAGAAGAGAGCAATAGAACCTCAAACTTACAAATTTGATCAAACATCCACTTCATAGCCTCAAACACAAGTGACAGTTGATAAATATGTGGGAAAGAAACCATCAGGTATACCTATTAGCCAAGCCACAAGAAAAGAAAGTTTGATCAGGCATCATAGTACCCAATAAGAATTTTCCAAAGGAGAATCCTAATGCTAAAATGTGTGTCAACAAAGTAGGAGTAATTCCTTTCATCATAGTGGAACAGATGAAGAAAACCAACCTAAGCATTACTATGTGGGATGCACTCTCAATTCCTTCTTAAAGAAACTTATTGCGAGAAGCTCTGAACTATTTTGGTATAACCAGTGGATCAAGTCATGGAGAAACAAATGATACGAGTTTGTGTTAATGAGAAGGGAAAACTATTCCTAAAGAAAACAAACCACCACCATTCTATATTTCCCTGATCATTGGAATTCACCTAACCTACACAATTTCATGATCAATTTTAGTGCCAGTAGCTCAGTCATGCTCAAACAAATTACATATGTATCAGGCATACAATATATTCCAATTGCAAATAGGAGTTGTTTAGCTAGATGACACAACTGTTAAAACTATTGGAGTTATCAAATGACTTCAACTTACCATCCATGCATGCCAAAGTTTTTCATTCACCCAAGACATATCAGTCATTGATCTTCCTCCTCTCTTTGCCATCTTCCTATCATGATATTTCACTGCCAAGATGGGCAATTATCTATCAGGTGATTTTTCACATATGATTCTCAGGACTCGATACAGATCCAAAGTGACTATAAGGACATAACCAATCTGCCACAATCATGTAGAGCCCTACACTACTAGTCCTATAAATGGAAATTACACCATTGGAGATCCAGAAGAAGAAGATGTTAATCATGAACCGACCACTCTTAATGAATAAGTCTCCGATACTTTGCTAGATGAAGTAAGTGGAGATTATCAATATGATCCCTGTGCTGATGTGTTGGTAGAAAAAGAATCTTGTTTTCTACTTTTGGAAGAAACAAGATTGGGTACATACTACATTCATGAAGAAGATACAATTATATCATAACTCATCAAAACACCAAACAATTTGGAAGGACTATGGAAATTGTTCTTCAATGGATCGATAAGTAAGAATGGATATGGTGTAGGTGTTATGTTTATTTCTATAGAGGGAGATAATTACTTCTCATCTTTTTGATTGCAGTTCAGTTGCACTAACACTGTTGCTGAATATAAGGCCCTTATGTAAGGAATTCAACTAGCCCAAAAGAAGGGGATCAAAGCCCTTACTATTTTTGGAGATAGTGAGTTAGTTTTCCATTAAGTGACATCATAGTCATCCAAGAATGGGATCTTAAGATTGACTGAGTCTGGGACTTAATTGAAGCTTTCAGAAGCTTTTCGAACATAGTTCCTAGAAATTAGAATCAAGATGCTGATAGGATTGCTACAATTGGCTCGCAATATGACATACCCATTAATGTCATGAAGGAAGGAAAGCAATTTTTCAAAATGGTGGTTTGACCTGCAGTCCCTGATAATGTGACTAGCTGGCAAGTGTTTGATAGTGACAAACAAATTGTCCATTTCCTGCAGGAAGAGGTGGATTTTTTTTGCAAGAAATCAGGATAGGTTGTAAGATTAATATGGTGATAAAATTATATAATTGAAAATAAATAAACTACCAAAAGTATTAGTCACTCTAGAATCCATTTTCAATTCAGATGATCAATCCAAAAGACAAAGTTATAACATGGTGGTCAAAGAAGAGGATTTTTAGGAAGTCGAGGTACCACATGATAAGTTTCTAAAGATTGGAAAGGTGTTTAATTCCAAAGAGAAAGAAGCTTTCATAAAAATAATTCAAGAGTATCATGAAATATTTTTCTAGAGCTAAAAAATACTTGTGTTGTTTTGATCCAGGTCTAGCACAACATACCATCAAATTGGATCCTAATGCCAAGCCAGTTCTCTAGAAACAGAGGCTGATTAACCCCAAAATTGAGCCACTAATAAGAAAAGAGCTAACCAAACTCATTGAGGCCTATATTATTTTCCCCATCAAGCACTCCTCTTGGGTAGCCAATCTAGTGCCCATAAGGAAGAAGAATGGAGAGATTCAGTTATGTGCGTAGATTTTATGGATTTTAATCATGCATCATTGAAAGACCATTATCCTCTTCAATTAATAGAGTAGATCCCTCAAACGGTGGCAGGAGCTCAAATATTTTCTTTACTCGATGGATATTCAAGTTATAATCAAATCTTATTCCAATAATCTGAGCAATTCAAAATGGATTTCACTACCAAGTGGGGCACATATGCCTACAAAAAAATGCCATTCGTATTGTCCAATGCCGAGGCTACTTTCCAAAGATCCATAGATATGGCATTTAAAGGACTAATCAATGATATCATCTTGGTTTACCTAGATGACATAACAATATATTCTAAGCATGCAAATGATCACATTGCGCATCTAAGGAAGGTTTTCTGAAGGCGTAGAGAATTTGGGGTTTTACTTAATCCCAAGAAGTGTATTTTTATAGTCCATGAGGGAAATTTGTCAGGAAATATTGTTTTAGTGGAAGGACTATCAATCGATCCAACCAGGATTCATTCAGTTATGTTCATATCTCTTCCAAGTCACATAAAGGGCCTCAAGAGTTTTTTGGAACCATTAAATTCATGTGAATATTCATCCCTTAATTCACAACATTAGCTAAACCACTAATATCCATGTTGAATAAAAACATGCCATTCTTATGGAAAAATAAAGGATGAGAGATATTTGAAGCTATCAAAACAAAAATTTCTCAAGCTCCCACGCTAGTGAACCCCAGGTTTGATAAATACTTTATCCTTTATGCTTTTTTAGGTCAAAAGAGCATTTCGAGGATCCTCACCCAATAAAATGATGATTTGATGGAGCAGCCAATTGCTTTCTTCAGTCAATCCCTTAAAGACTACAAGCTCAAATACTCATTCATTGAAAAATAGGTCTTTGTAGTTATTCAAGTTTTGAAGAAATTGAAGAACATAATGTCCAACAATGAAATTCATCTGATGGTGTGTCATCCAGGTGTCAAGGAGTTTTTGGTGAACAAAGAGATGAATGAGAAGTGCACTAGATTGATCACGAAGGTGATGGAGTATGATGTACATATCAAGGTTACCAAACTTGTCAGAGGTAAATGTTTGTATCAAAAACTTGCTACAGACATGGAATCAAAGGGTGATGAGGATACGATGCTCTTAAACACTGATGAGAGTGATGATTGAGTTGAATGGTTATCCAAAATGAATAATTTTCTTTTCTCAAGAGTATATCCTCTAAACATGGATAAAAACCAAATATGGACTTTCCATCTTCAATCTATTACATATGTTTTGGTAGATAACGTTCTCTTTCAAAAGGATTTGAATGGTGTCCTCCTTCAGTGTGTAAGACTAGAACAGGTGATTAAGATACTAGAAGAGTTTCATAATGGCCTATCTGGAGGACATTACTCTGCATGAAAAAATGCTACCAAGATCATGTGGGTCGGTTAATATTGGCTAGATTTGTTCAAAGATTCCCATCTCTGGGTAAGGAGATATAAAGAGTGTGCCTTTTTCATAGGAAAGTAGAAGATGGAAGCTCTTCCACTACATCCAATTCAACTTGATGGACACTTTCTTTAATGGGGGTTGGACTTCATCAGAATGATTAACCCTCCATCTCATGATGGACATAAATGGGTCCTTACTACAACATACTATTTTACTTGATGGACAGAGGCAGTAGTATTGAAATTGAGCAATAAAAAGGCAGTTCTAGATTTTTTGGAAGGTACAATGACAAGGTTCGGTGTTCCTTTTATAGTCATTTCAGACAATGCGATGGTTTTTCTTATTATGAAGTTGGGTGAATGGGCTATTAAAAATGGGGTCTACCTCATGACTTTGTCCAATTACTATCCGCAAGGAAACATATTGGATGAGTCTGGTAACGAAAACCTCATAAAGTTTATTAAGCGCATGATGGAAACTAACAAGAGGACTTGGCATACCCATCTTAAGACCACCTTATGGGTAGATCAGAACACACCTAAAAGGTCCATAGGGAATTCTCTTTTCATTCTTGTATATGGAAGGGAGGAAAAACTTCCACTCTCCTTGGAGTTACCTTCTTTGGAGTTATCTCATCAACTTGAAGTTATGGAGAGTGATCCTCTGACAGTAAGATTCGTTGAACTCATGGAGTTAGAGGAAGTACTGAGAAAGGTTATGAAGACTTTAGACCAAAATTAGGCTTAGGTTAAGAAATATTTTGACAAGAAGGCATCAAACAGGTGTTTTCAAGAGGGAGATTTAGTTCTCAAATGGGATGAATACATGTCCAAGCTAGGAAATTACACAAAATTTGATGCTCTCTGGAGTGGGCCATACATCATCATGAGTTGTAAAGAGGAAAATTCATTTTGTCTATCTAGGCTCAATGGAGAAGAACTACCCATTCATGTGAATGGGATACATCTCAAAGCTTGTTTTTGAGAAGCGTTCCACCCCATGTATAGTTTAGTTAGGTGTTTTCCCCCAAGTGCTTGTGCACATTGTTGTTGTGTGTTGCTGTTATTTTTCTTTCTTTGTTGTTGTGGTTTTGTGTTGTTCTTGCACATTGTTTCATCATTGGAAGGTGTCAAGGAGAAAAAGGTCCAAAGTTTCAATGGGTTTTTCATGATCTACCTCATTCAAAATTTTGCAATGATCCATAGATGTCAAGCATTCAACAGATTTAGTATACTTCATGCAAAGCATTCTAGGGAGGTCCAAGATCAACAATGCTCAAGGGGATTTTGAGATCTATCGTGAGGAACCAAATACATTTTGGGATTCCAATATTGAATCTATACCCAATGTATGGCTTAAGGCTACTAGAATCATGCTTAGAAGGAAATCATCATCGAGAGGTCACCAAAAATGCAATCTAATTTTGTGTGCATAGAAAAATTGGACAACGGGATAACATTGTGTTCGAAACAGAACGTTGGTCCCAATGGACCCACTTTCGATCCTCATCAAGATAAAATAATTAAATTAATTAATTAATCATGTTGGAGAGTTTCTATTATATCTCTATGGTTCTCAAGTTTTAAGGAGGATCAAGGAAATCCTAGGTTTTAATGTCAAGTATGAAAACACCCAAAATGGTTTCTGAGACTAAAAGTTCACCCAATATTCATAAGTAGAACCCACTTGATGTTGAATTGAAAAGAGTTGAGCTCACTCGGTAAGGAGCATAGTCATTTGAGTCTAGTCCTTATGAGCTTGGTTAAAGAGATATGAAACAAAATGCTTAATAGGAAAGCTTGGATCTTGACTCAAAAATGGGCTCGATGAAGAAACATTACCAGGTATCACCCAAGTCATTCAAGAGGGATCTCGAAAAGTCTTAAAAGAGTTAGCAAGTTAGTATTGAAGTGGTTCAATCCTGAGTTCGTAGCAGAGTTGATCGATGTGTAATTACATTGGGAGATTGACTTGGGATGATTAATGGACATGTCAGCGGTCATGCATTAAAATGAAGAATTAAACTAAGGTGAGTACATGGATGACTCAGTGATCCCACTAAGAAGAGCTTGATCTAGTTCAATTTTTAGTATGGGGAGGTCATGAGTATGAGGCTGAGTTGGGGATCTCGGTGAGTCTTGGGGTTAATACATATTTTGGTCAAACAGTTAAGGCTCAGTCATCGAGTCACGAGATAATTTTAGGGGTTTACAAATTTTGAGGTTTGAATAGCCAAGAATTTAGATTTTTGTGACAAATAATCCATGATTTGATGGTGAGATAATCCTTGGATTCCAAGACTCTAACTTCAAAAAATGTGGAGATCATGAGAAAAAATTTCATGTGGAATTTCAGTGGTGGAAATATAGCATGAGGAATCCACATCGGGGAGGTTTTGAGGAATCATGCCAACTCTATGGAGAAATGGGGCTGAACTATCAAAGTGTGGGCTTTTGGGGAATGAAATCCATGACATGGAAAAATAGTTTTCAGGCTCCAAAGCTGAAATTTGCATCATGGGAAATTCGTTCGGAAAAGGTGGAGCTATTTCCTGATCTGACCAAGTCATGGGCCAATGCATCTAGTGGATGCATCTAGAGAAACTGCCAAGTTATTTGGAGTGTCTCAGTTCATTCAATCCCAATGATGTAGGGGATGGATCAAGAACCGATCATCCAATTAATGCAAGGGATCGTTAAGAAAATGAACTTAGTTACTTTTGGTGAATATCCCAAGATTAAGCCCAATGTGTAAATCACTCAAACAAGGAGTCATCGAGGAACTCTGAAGAATTTTGGTGGTGGAGGTTACATGAAACTCGACATCATGGTGGTAGTAGCATGGAAGATGGAAGCTTGTTTTAGAGCTAGGTGGAGAGTTATGTATTTAAAGTGTTAGTCAAGGCAGTGGGAGCTCACTCAATGTGTTTAAGAGACACCACTTGCATAGTGAGTGAGGTGGATCAGGAAGAGAATGTGACATGCTCAATTCAGGGATGGAGTTGTGTTGAGTGAGCTCAGTGAGGCCTTTGTCTCTATAGGAGCTTGGCTCGGGTCACAGTGATGGCACCGCACTAGAATTGGAGGTGAATCTCACTAAGGAATAAGCACAAAGAGCTTGTGGTGGTCCACATGAATGAGAACAAGCTCGAGTCAATTGCAGATCTTGGCTTGATGGAGGATCTCAATTATACATCAAGCTCAGTTACAGATTGGATGGAAAGTCATTTTAGGTTTAACATGGAAATCACTAAGAATCTTGTGATGGTGAGGAGATTTGGCCCAAGTAAGATGATGATAGAGATCCTTTCGATTTTTTGAATACCAATCTCTAAGATGTATAATGATCTAGCGTGTATGATAGTGGCTCGGTTGGTGCAATGAAGAATCGATCTCGTTGGTTTGGAACTTAACGGTGAGCATTAGAAGGTGATGAGAAGACACGCTATGGCTTGACACATAGAAAATGAGTGAGAAGACTTTCAAAGGGATCAGTGGTAGAAGTATTACCGGTTCGTAGAGCAAAGTTGTGAAGATTTCAAAGGAAATGACACAGTGATAGCTTGGTGCTCAGTTAATGCATGCCAAGATAACTCGAATGGAGTTGTACATGAATATGGGTGAATTTGAAATCTCTCCATAGTGAAGAGATAATTTTGGGGGCTTGGCATTATGCAGTGAGCTTGAGAAGGTTATGATGCTCTTAGAGGGGTGGAATCAATACGGAGAGCTCAGTAAAGAGGTGAGCTCGATTCAAGGTAAGATTGGTGCATTACAAAATGAGTTCAGTGAATAATTCAATGGGTACCGGTCATGTAGAGCTTAGAAAAGGATGAAAATAAGCTTGATGGGAGCTCAGTTGCGTTGGTTGATGAAGGAGACTCATTTCAAGTAAACTTAGTTAGACGTGAGGAATAATGGAGCTTGGACCCAACTTGGCGAGTTGGCTCAACAAGCCAACCACCGAGTTGGGCCATTTTTGGCTTATTCCCCTTTCACTACAAATCAATTCAAAAGGGGTCCCACCATTAATATTTTTAATATTAATTTTAATTAAATTAATATTTTTATTTAAATATTTTAATAATAATATTTATTATTATTTTTTAAATATTAATTTAATTAATTAATTAAGAAGACTATGTCAAAAAGCAATCAAGGATGCATGATGGAACTTTCTCAGATGGTTCAACAAAATGTAATAAATGATACATCATGTGCCTTCCATTTAGGAAGGAAAATTATGACCTTTCCTCTTCTCTCTCAATTCTTCTATAAATGTAAATTGGAAGTTCATTCCAAGGGGGTCCAACAGAACAAGTAGGTTCCAACAGGTCAGATAGGTTGGAAAGTTAGACATCTTAGGAAAGTGTAATTGTCAAGAGTCCTCTCTCTTCTACAAGTTGTCCTTATGTGTTGAGAGAACTTTCAAACCTCCTCTTCAAGACTGTAATGGAAACAATTGTCTCTTTTGAATGTATGATTCATTGTGCACATTATTGAAGCAATAAAAGTGTGGGTTTTGTGACTAATATCGGTCCTTTCATCCTTCTATACTTATTTGTGCATTTTTTCATGCTTACAAGTACACCATGAAAGTTCACATTTCTATTACAGGTTATTGGAGTTTTGTGCTTATCGAGTGGTATATTATTGCATGCAGTTGAGTTGTGGTGTCCATTCACCCTTCTTCACTAAGAAACTAATATATTGCTCTGTCTGATCAAGTTTAAGAAAGGGAATGCATGTCCCTTAGTCTGTGGTATCATGTACCCTCTCTAAGTTGTAGTAGGTGAAGTTGACCTGTGGTGCACACACCCTCTTCAAATTAACCATTCCTGAGTTTGGCAATACCCTTTATTTGGTACATCACCATCCCTATTATAGTTTCATTTCTACAAACCTCTTTCCCTAAAACCCCATGAATATGTTAGCATAGGACGAGATAGCCTTTTATCACACTAGAAATAGGACAACACTTAGTTTAGGAAGAGGAAGCCGGCCTTCTCTGGAGATTCACCTCGAGCCCAAGTCCCAAAGCTTAAGAGGTGATCCCGTGTGTCCCAATCACGCCAAATGTCCTGTTTAGATTTTGGCCATTCGGAGGGTGCAGTGATTTGGTGACAAAAATCTCTTCTTCTTCATTTTTCTTATCCTATTCTAGGATAAATTTCTTTACTTCTTATCCCCTCTTTCTTCTTATCCTTCTCTCTTCCTCTTTTATCCATCTTCCCAACTGCATCCTCTCTCTTCTCTCTAAAAGTAGTCTAATGGGCGAGTTTACTCTTTTTGTCATCACAATCCCTCTTTCTTGGTCTTGGGATTCCATCCACTCTTTCATCAACATAGAAACTTTCTACACATCTTTCTTAAATGTCCTTATTTATTCTTCCATCCACTTCTCTCTTTTTCTCTCCATCTCTCTTATTTTCCGCTTCTCTCTTTCCTCTCTTTCTTTCTTTCTTTCTTTCTTTGAATGATCATAGCCAACAAATCCTTCAATAGTTCTTCACTACCTTCTTACATATCTTCCTTTAATATGTCTTCTATATTTCTCTTGTACTTCCTCTTGAGTTTCTCTTCATTTATCTCATTGAACCACCTTGACACCACATACCACGTTCAATAGCCAATTTATAAAACTCCTCTTGGTTATTCATTCTCTTAACCTGCATATTCTTCATCAACACTTAGAATTTAACTTATTAGATTCAAGAACTCCTTTCATACAATATTATTAAATGATTTTTTAGGTTCTGATACCACTAATGATGTATCCACATAACAACAACAACTCTTCAATTCATGTATCACAAGTTTACATTATTGAAACACACCTTACTTTGCCTATGAAAGGTCATACAAGTTTCATAGTATACTTTTCTTGACTTTTAAATTCAATAATTGGATTATTTACCTCTTGAAAGTTTCTAATACATCATCATACCTTTCCTTCTTTCTCTGAGAGTGATGGTAACTCTTTCACTGGTCTATTTATAATCCTTGCAACTTGTCCTTCTCACCTTGCACTACTTCCTCCATCATTCTTCTTTACCTTGCTCTTCAACCCAATAGCCTTTTCCTTTGTAGAATTTTACCCTCTTCTTACACCTTACAAAATGTCCACATACTTAATACAACACTATGCCATCCACAATATTAATGAGAAAATAACCAAAACTTCACCTTTTACTGTTTGCTCAAAAATTGCCATCAAGCTCCTTAAGACAATGTGTTTGGAACACCAATGGTGAATAGCTTATGAGGATACCTAGAAGGATTTATAAATTGCATTAACCTTATTCAATGACCTCTAAGGTGTATAAAAAAATTTAGACTCCAATTCCTCTTGTAACTCTCTTTTATCATACTTTTCCAATATTGCTCCTAAATGCCTCTCTAGGTCTTCCTCAAGAGACTAAAAAGCATAGAATTAATTTGAAAAATATTCAAATCAAAATGAATGATTAAACTAGTAAAATTTAACAATTTCTATGTTTTCCTAAGTTTTTAGAGTCTAACTCCCCTCTTAACATATACTTCCTTTATTAATTGACCCCTTATCCTAGGCCGAAGACTATGAATTCTGTGTTCTTCCTCCAACTGTCACAAAGAAAAATAAAATATCTTCATCATCCCTTTATATACCTTCTTAGGAATATTTATTGAAATTTTTGAGTCAAAAGGAAGTGATTTAATCCCCCAAAAGGCTAACCCTAGCCCAGGACATCTGAAACCCTACTAGAAGGCTCGAGAAGAGTGATTTGCATATAAATTCTTCAAAAATTAAACTCCAACCATAATTTTTTTACATGAGCTATGTTAAGAGGTTATCTATTTAGTAGGTTTACCAGTATCCTTTGAAAACAATTGCTAAGACTCTTCCATGTAAGTTTTCTTTTCACCCTTTTGTAGGTGTATATTTCGATAGTCCATTGTTTCCTTATTTCACAACATAAACTTAAACTCATTTAAGGTTATAATTCAAATGATACAATTTAATTATATTATTTTGAGGTCTATCAAAGATCACATTCATGATTTAAGTCTTTTTTATGATATTCCATAGATTTTACTGAGCATGCACTTTTTTCACTAGATCAAGAAACTAATCCTCTGCACTTTCCTTATCACAAAGATATTCTAAACATGCAAGTTCAAAATATTATTTCTTGTCTCCTTGTCTTGGGAATGGATCTCAATGTTCTTTGCATACTCCACAACAAGTAACTCCCTATACACACTTTGCAAGGAAAATATTAGTTAAACTTATATCTCAGTTTGTATTGTTTCACCGCCAACCTCACTTAACTCACAAACTATGAGTATAATTAGTTCTACATGAACACCACTCATAGGTACTATTTCACCTTTATTTTCCTCCTTTATGAAAATTTCATGTATACAAACAACCCTACTTGAAAGATTTCATCATCATAATACAAGTTACAATTTTAATAGAGTCTTCAATGAATTATAAAGCTCTTGATTGCACCACCTACACCATGCACAAAAAACACTTGACTCACTCACAATATGTCAACACTCCTTTCACAGTTTGCAATATCACTACACTCAGAGTTCCATCTTTCTCTCACAGTTTGGTCAAGCTAAGCTACACATTTTATATAATAAGCTTCAAAACACAACCATAGCATTCACAAATCTTACAAGTAATATCTTACACAGATCATTTATGATATTTTTATTAGACATGCATTAGAGCTCTAGGAGTATTCAACCATATAAAGATAATCTCATAGTAACCAATTTACAAAATACTTACACAAACATTGTATTGTACCTTCTTGAAGCACCTTTCCTGATTTCCATTCCAATGGGAATGCCTAAATTGGTTACATTCTAAAATTTTATATGTCCTCCATCGAATACCTAACTCAATTTGACATCTTAGACAATTGGTCACATAGTTGAACTTAGAATTAACCTTATGTTGTTTGGATATAGACCATAGTATTTTGAATTTCTAATGCATACCATGATTCCTTGACCCTAGAACCTAATACACCTCATTATTCTTGATTTCATCTTTTTACAAGATCTCAAGCTTTAAGAATGATTACCAAAAGCCAAAAATGGTCCTAAGACTCCAAATTGAATTTTGGAGGGAAAACTAGTTATTCAAATTTCCTAAGGACTTAACCTAACTTGATCATTTTAGAGGGACTAAAAGGACCCTATTAACACCCCTTACAACTTATCTACGCTAGTTCAACCCAAAATTGCATAATTTATACATAATCACAAAATTGTCATGTTGGTGAGAAGATGTTCTTGCATCATCACGGTGCCTAGACACATTATTGTCCATCATACACCCTTGGTGAACCCAACGTGAATAATTATTTTTTCCCTTATTATAATGCACAACTCGATAAAATTACCTATTTTCATTTTTTTCTTGTTTCAGTCTTTAAAAATTCTAAAATCCCTAAAAAATCAACCTTCCAAGATGCTATCGGCCCTCGTGTAATTTTTGTATAGGGTCGATCTTGTCTGTCTTAGTTTAACTTTATTCTTGACACCATCGAACCCTATACAATGTCTTTGTATGGCCGATTGTATCTATTTAATTTATTTTCCTTTCCCAATGTCATCATCCCTTTTGTAAAATCTATGCATGATCGATTGCTCATGAATTATAATTTTCCATAGTTTCTTTTCAAGTCCTTGATTACATCAATGTCTCCTCTTGGGATATTTTTATCTCATTTGAATCCTATGAACTTATCCATGGGCTCTTCATTCATACCTGCATTCCCTCTTTAGGCTCCAAAAGTTTATAGTTCTCTTCCCATAAGTGATAATCTTCATAGTTCTCCTAATCCTACCCATGAAGCTTAGTTATCCTTGACTTGTCCTTCTGATCACTCATAACAAGGTCACTCAATTGAATGTAATGTGGTTAAAACTAAGCATATAGACCCAAGACACATATTTAAAAATCTTAATTACAATGAATATCTCACACCTGGTAAGGATAAGAGTATCTGTAAGATATCCATGGAGATGACCATGTCTCGTCTTAATTACAAAGTGATTCTCCATAGTCAGACCCCTCCTTATAGGACTAATCAAGATGATTCCCATAAAACTCCTACCAATGAACATAAGGAGAATCTAGAATGTGATGAATACCAAGAATCACCTATATATAAAGGCCAATCCTCTTCTATGGATCATAATGTATTGATAACTAATCTCCTATATCAACTAGCCTTATCCTAAGATGTTACCATGGCTAGTATGATCCAAATGCAAAATCAAATGTTAAAAATAAAATACCAAAATATGACACCCAATGTAACTTTCTTCACACCCCCTCCATTTTTGAATGCACATAGAAACCCCATCCCCCCATCAATCCAAAACAAGATGTTGTAAAATCTCCAAAATGAACCTCGTGCTCCATATATCATTGTCATGGATTTAGGAGAGAATATCCATACCATCTCTTACGATTATTCCAAGGACCCAACCATCTTCCTCAAAACCTTTGGAAATATTTATAAGGATTGGATTCAAACAAATACCTATGAAAAAACTAAGATTCTAGAAATAACCTTAGTTGTTGAGACCCTATAATAGTATAGTAATTTTCCTCCTAATTCAATAGTTGATATATAAAGCTTAGTTAAGGATTTTCCGAATTCGAATAACGCGATTTACGTGAGAATACCTTGCAAAATTTCATAAACCTTAAACAAGAAGTGAATGAATATAATCATGGATTTATTAAAAAATGGAAAGCTCTATTTGTACAAGCTAACCATAACCTTAATAGTGAAAGTTTGTCCCAAATATTTCTTAAGGACCTTACACCAACCCTCTAATATAAGGTTAAATATTTTTCTCTTAACACATTATAAGAGGCCCTATAATAAGCTAAAAGACAAGATCACCTTATGTACGAGTTCAAATGTACTTCTAACTCATTACCAAAACTTAAAAGTACAACACATGTAATTAATCCCTCTAGCTCTCCCATGACCCTTTATCTCACACTAAAATTCTTCAATTTCTTTCTTCACAATGAATTATTCCTTCCTCGAAACAATCCTTTCCTTACTTTAAGGGTGAATTTTTTTTGGTGGCATGCAACCATATGAATCTCGCATATTGATTGTAAGGATATTAGGAGGGAATCTCTATAATTATTCCTTAAATATTCTTTTGATTATTCTACAATCATACAAGAATGTTATGAGAAATACTAATCTTTGGAGATATCTCGTTATAGTCACCAAAATCAACACCATAAAAACCTCATGAAGAATTGTATGCATACTATAGAGCCCTAATATGATCAATTTTTCTTAGATTCCAAATATGTCAATGCTACTAAGACTAACTATAGGCATAAACCATCTCAGAAAGATCCTTTTATCAAGCCAAAGAAATATACTAATAACCCATATTTCCTTGACAAGTCATAGGATCCACCTGCAGTGGATCTTGTTCCCACAATTCATCCTCTAACCTCATCATCAACAATATTACCAAGTAAATATCCCATTCCTTATTTTGAAAAGATATCCCCATCAAACAAAAAATCACCATCGGGCTTGGATACATCTTCTGTCACTCATCTACCACATTATCACTATGGGAATTACTCCAAGTCACCTTGGAACTTTTTAGATGCAATAAATTCCATCACTTGAAAGTTTCCATTCATGGATCTCATGCATACATCATCCTTGAATTCAAGGTTCCTCCTCCAAAAATTGAAAAAAAAAATTAATCCTTCTAATGTAGCTCCCAAAAGTCCATCATATAGAGACTATGGGGAAACCTCCAAGAAGTTCATGATTTCACTCATTAGCCTTGGAATTTGTTGAGGATGACATGATTACAAATGAAGTCTTATTTCTTGAAGACAAACCACCCCTAGTCATTAACGTTGTTATCCACAACGCTCAAGTATGTAGGGTCCTTTTGGACAAAGGGTCTTGAATTAACTTAAATTCTTACTCCCTAATAAAAAACCTCGAATTCACGGTTGATAACCTCAAACCTACTCTCCTAACTTTTCGAGGCTTCAAAAAAACTAAGAAAAATCCCATGGGATATATCTGGCTACCCATTATGATTGGACCTAAAATGGCTCATACAAAGCTTATGGTCATATATCATTCTCTTTATTACAATCTATTATTGGTTCACCCTTGGACACATCTCATGTACATAGTCGCATCATTTGAGTGAAAATGTATCAAGTTCATCCAAAAAAATCAATGATTTAAGAATGATGTTCATATCATCCCCTGGGATGTTCTAGTGCCATTCAATAATGAATCCTTCCTAATGCACACTACTTCTAAGCCAAGGAATTCCATATTCAAAATTCTTTGATAGTAAGTTTGAAATTAAGGTTACATAAGAAGACTTGGATGATGATGAACCTAATGAACTCTAAAATTGGGTCAACAAGAATAGATTATCTTATGTCATTAGGAAGTGGTTACTGCTAGTCCACTTACCATGAGACCGGTATCCACCACAACTCAAACCAAAATAATCTATTTATCATGCCTCGACCTCTAATATATTAGAATGTAATGAATTAGGAATTATCCAAAACTTTTTTTATCATCCTCCCCTATCACCCTGATATTTTAGCAAGGTTAGTATCATAACTAAAGAAGAGATGCATAAAGAAGAAGAGATTGCTTTTCCCCCCTCAATGATGAAGACTACCTTGTTTCACAGGATGATTCCAGGCACTTGGAAATGTTTCACTACCAGCATGCCTTGGCCCAAATGAAATCCATGTGAGTCCAATATAATACCATTGACACATCTTATTAACCTCGTATTTACAACACTAGCGATAGTGAGGAAAAAGAGGAAATGTTTCACTCTGTGCCTCCCGGTAATCCTCCACTCTTTAATACACCTTAGATATTAGAGAAGCTTCATGGTTATGTGTCCCATCATCCTTTCAATGGGTAACACCTTTCTACTTTACCTATGGAGCTGAGGAGGAACTTCCTTCACTTCGTGTATCTCTCCACTACATCATTCCGGATGAGAAAATGCATGAGGCATACCTTCATGAACTTGAAATCCTAGAAGAACAATGTGGTTGTGCTTATACTCATAATAAAAAACAAAAGTAACACATGACCAAATAACATAATAAGCTTATTTTTACTTGTACTTTCGATATGGGTGACCTTGTTTTCAAGCTTGATTATACCCATGTCAAAAGTAGGAAAATGTGATAAAAAATGGTGGGTTCATTACCTCATCAAAGATAATATCAGCCCTAATACATATTGCCTTCAAACCAATGAAGATTGCATCTTCAACAAACTGACAAACGATCAATTTCTCAAAAATTTCTATATACAAAAAATTTAACAATTTTTACCACTCATTTGCGATCTCCCATCTTTTCTTCTCCAAATTCACTACTTCATGAACTATCTTTGAAAATGTTATTAATTCTTTCACCCTTGCCTTTTCTATGGAATCACTGCAGTCTTGTGAATCCTCACTTAGGATCATAGTATTTTTTGGATTTGTTTTATTCTTATAGAAACTACCTCATGGTTTTTTTGTGCTTTTCAGTGTTGTTATTCACCCTTTGGGATAATCATCCACAATTTTTTTTATGTGCACCTCCAGGTGTTATGAAAATTTATATTTGTAGCTTTTACCATACAGTTTTTTGCGCTTCTTAGTACTACTACCTGCCACTTAGCTTTGACACTATGACACCTCATCTCCAATTATCAACATCATGACATCCATCCTATGAGCCCATAGCTAGGTGATTTATGCATTATTTTACTGATGATCCTATAGTGTTTACTTTTAGTTTTACTTCTTCAGGGTTCTAGCAACATGGTTTGCACCTATACGTGACAGGACGACTGACACTATCTGGTACACATTGATGGGTATATTTCATTTCAGCTAGTCCCTTCATTAGTTTTAGCATTTACTTTCATTTTTAGTGTTATGTATCATTATTTCCATTGACTACCCCATGTTTTGATATGCTGACATGCAGTAATCAGTGACTGGGCCATATGTATACACCTAGTTTTTTACTCTTTCTATTTTTACACATGTTACTAACAATTTTGATTTCCATGTTAGAGGTTGCTAATGCATTTATTTATGGGAATGGGTACCTTAAGGGGCTCATTCTAGGATAGGGGTATGGTTATTCATGTAAGAATTAATCTTCCTTAAGGGGCTTGTTCAGGTATAGGGCTTGCTTATGAACCCATTTCTTCCACCTTGCATTATTCTTTCTTTTCATGAAATTTTACACACTACAATTTGAATTTTCATCTCTAGCCAATGTCATCACCTATGGAAGATCGCATCGATATAAATTCAAAATCTTGGCCAACGCCTTCACATTTTCACATCATCATGGTAATATTAGATCAACAGGAACTCACCATTAGCATTTCTCTCTTACACCAACTTGCACCTTCTCGCTTAGCTTCTAGATTTCGTACGTTTTGAATCTTGGCTTGGAGATTCTTCTTTCCTGGATTGGTTCACTTGCAATTTTTGGTCATCATTAACAAGGAAGGACTGGGTCGTTTACTCTTCTCCACCTAAAATATATTTTCTCTTAGTGTATGGTCTTTTGGGAGATAGATGCATCAACGACCGCCCTCAACAGGTAATTTCTCTAACCCACTTTGTCATTTTGTATAGAGTAGTTTCCTACATTCACTATTTATTATATGTTAGCTTAGTATTTTATGGACATGATAGGTTAGCATATTATATTTTAGTTCCTTTCATGTTACATTATTTACTTCGAATAAGATAAAATTTTCATGTTTAGTTCATTCATAATCTCCCCCCATAGTTCCAAAACGTCCATAGGGTTACTTCCTCTTCTTCAACCTAGGACCTTGGAAACCTTAGGTTTTCCTAGTGTAAGGGTTACTTCCATTGGGGTATGGGATCATAGCAGTCCATGTACCCCCTTTAATTCTATCCATTTGTCTACCATTCTTGGTGTGTCCCTCACACGTTTCCTTGATACCCTAGTTCAATGGATGCTAAGAGTGCACGATGTCTAGACACATTTTTTTCCACTATACATACCCATATTTGCTTGACACATCCCAAGATCCACCTGCAGTGGAACCTGCTCCCACATTTGAGCCTCCACCCACACTATCAATAGTATTACCAAGTAAATATCCCATTCCTCATTATTTTGACAAGATATCCCCATCAAACAAAAAATTACCATCAGGTTTGGATATATCTTTAGTTGGTCCACTACCGCAATATCACTATGGGAATTACTCCAAGTCACCCTAGAACTTTTTAGATGAACTAAAATCCCTCAAATACAAGATTCATTTCATAGAGATCATGCATACTTGATCCTAACATTGAAGGTTCCTCCTCTATCAGTTGTAAAAATTTGAGGATACTTGTAATGTAACTCCCAAAGCACCCTCCATGACTATAAACCAGGAAGCCTCCACAAATTTCATGATTTGATTCATTAGAATTAGAGATCATGGAGGATGACATGATTATAGATGAATTCTTATTTAAGGAAAATAACCTACCCCTACTCATTAGCATTTTTATTCATAATGCTCAATTGTGTAGAGTCCTTGTGAACGAAGTGTCTAGAATTAACTTAGCTTCTTACTCCCTAATTAAAAACCTTAGATTCTCTATTGAGAACCTCAAACATACTCAGCTAACTACTCAAGGATTTGAAAAAACTAAGAAAATTCCCATAGGATTTATCTGGTTACACATTAGCATCGGACCCAAAAAAATCGTATAGATCTTGTGGTCTTAGATCATCCTCTTTCTTACAATCTATTACTGGGTCACCCTTGGACACATCACATGTGCGCAGTCACATGTTGGTGCCATTTTTGAGCTTGCACCATGTTGCCCTAATTTTCCAAATCTGTATGTTCTCAAAAAAATTTTACCCTTTGAATTGATGGTCTGAAATTCTTCCCCTCCAGTTGAATGCTTTAAAAATGCTCACAAACTTGTTGTTTTTCCCTAATTTGAAAGAATAATCCAAGTTTTCCCTTTTCTGTGCCCTAGTTTTTCCAATTTTGTGGGCTATGTCATTTTTCCCTTTGCTAGATCATGGAAAAATCGAAATTGATCAAATCATACTTGTTTGTAATTGAAAATCCTATCCCAAGGTTGAAAATGTTCAGAAATCATGCTTTAGTTGATTCAGAATTGAAAAATCTGCCATCCTTGGTGAAAAAATTGAATTCTAGGGCATCCCTGGAATTTTTTACATTTTGACGGTCAGACGGGCGTCATTTTCCCTGTCAAATTCATCCTCAGAGGGTATTGGCAAACGTGGCGGGTTTTCATTGGCCGAGTAGTGGGAAGTGTTTCTAACTTTTCATTTTTCACCTTTTTGGCAAAGTGGCATTTTTGGCTCCACGGACTCCACCTTTTTTCCAATTTGCCTATGTGGCATGTTCTTATTGGCAGGAGGAGAGGCGGGGAGTCAGATTCTCCTTAAGGTTTTTTGGCCTTATTTTGCAAAATTTTAAGTCAAAATTTTTCCTGAAACCCTGCAGCCAACCAGAGGACATGTGGAGGGCAAAAAAGGAAGTAGTTTTTGGTTTGTGTGGGGATGCGGGTGGGCGGAGAAGGTCATTAAGGAAATTTTTTGCCTTTTTGGCTCAAAGGGTTTAAATTAAAATTTGGGCGTGGTCCCATGGCCAATCATAGGTGGACACGTGTCCAACAGGGTCAGAGGGAAGTGTGGGCCATGGAGGGAAATGGGGATTTTTTCCTTTTTGGCAAAAGGAGTTAAAGCAAAAAATTTAAGTTGTGGGCTTGCAAGCAAATCAATGAGCGACACGTGGCAAACAAGGCGGGTGTGGCGGGCGGTGGAGGTAAAAGGGGATTTTTTCCCTTTTTCACAAAAAGGCTTAAAATCAAAATTTGAAGTGTTGGCCCACTAGCGAATCATCGAGTGACACATGGCAGAGGATAAGGTGGGTCAGCAGAGGTAGGAGAGAATTTTTTCCCTTTTGCAAAAAAGGCTTAAAATCAAAATTTGGAGCACTGGCCTGCAACGAATCACAAGGAGACATGTGGCGAGGGAGAAATTGGAGGTGTGGGCCCGCAGGGAAAAAAGTGAAAAAATTTCAATTTTCCAAAAAAGGTCAGAATGCACAGAATTGAAGCGCAATCCCAATGGGACCCACCATGTGCCACGTGTCAGCTCCAAAATTCAAAGGCGGAGGGGTGGGAAAAAGGTCAAATTTTTCCATTTTTTTTTCAAAAGGTCATAAAGTAAATGTTTTAAAACTGGGCCCGAATTGATCCAATCATTTTTTGCCACGTGTTCGGCCTTATCCAAAAAATTAAAAAGGTAACTCAAGCTTATTTCTAAGTCTGCATCTTCCACGTGGAGGGCCAGGATTAAAAGATGGATAAGATCGACGGTTGTTGTGCATCCATTTGTTTTGACCACCATGGGAGCTCCAGGAAGCTTGGAATCACGATTTTTGCATCAAAATTCATCAAATTTATAGTGATTTTGTGTCATCTTGGCCTTCCATGATCATTGGCATCACTTTCATGGCTTAATTCTTTGATTTGAGATGTTTTTGAAGTAATTTTTTGCCCCAACCCGAGAAAACACGTGAAATGTCAAATTAAAAGTTACAGAGGTAATTTGAAAAGGTAAAAAGGTGAAAATGATGAGTAAAAGGTGTTTGCATGCCTCAATGATGAAAAACATGCCTCCAGGATGGATAATGATCCAGATATTTGTAATGATTTAATCTTTTTGGGCACACCTGGCAACCTGTGAATGTTTTTCTGTTTGATGTCATTTTCATTTAATCATGAGGATTGTTTTATAACAAACTTGATCCCATGGCATATTCTTTGCTTGGGAAAGAAGGCTCTAATGTGGCAAGAGATATATAATGCATGTTTTGAGACATGCAAGGGGTTGGGAAAAGTTGAAAATCACGAGCAAATTCTGAGAGAAATCTCATTTTTCTAAAAAAAACCCACCAAAGAACCAGAATAATTTCTTCTGTGTTGGATCTTCATGTATGTGAGTTGGTTACAAGTGTATAGCCATCACACAGCTCTGAGATTGTTCATGAAACTCTCCCTTGCTGATGAATCTAACAAGCTTTTGAGTTAATCTGTGTTTTTCTAGGCAATATGATGTCTGTTATCATTTTTAAATGCCTGTGCAAATAGTTTTCATTGTTCTTGTTGCAATCTTGCATTGAAAGTCTTTAGAAATCACACAGAATCTCCATTTCTTGTTGATAGTTTAGTGGCATTTGCAATCTCATGTTCAGAAGAGCCTTCATCTGATAAAGAGATAAACAAATTTAAAATCACTTTACCTTCCTTGACTGCAGAGATTGCTTGTAAGCCTTTGGGGGTACCTTAGGCATGGTTTGATCAAGGATTTTTGTGTTTAATTGAGTTCTTTACTTCAAGATTTTGTGGTGAATTCTCAAAGATTGTGTGAAGAGTGCAACCTGGGCTTCCATTTATGCCTCTTCTGGTTGAAAGAATATCCTGATTATTTGAAGCATTTTATCTGATAGTTGTTCAAGTATTGTAGAGGTTGTCAAAGATCTGATATATCCCAGTTTGTCTTGTCAACACCCCACCAAAAAATTCATTCAAACAAACTAATCCTACCCATACTACCCCTGCATTGCATTGTGTGTCAACAAAAGGATCTAACCCATCTACAAAAATGCACAAGGCAAATCAGGATTATACAATGTCTTCAGTAACCCTTGCCTTGCATTGAAAATATCTCCATGATCTGGGAGTGACAACTTGTGAAAGTCAAATTTGGAGTGTTGATCATATTTTCCCAAGGCCTTTTCATACTATTTGCATAAATTGAGGGATATCTTCATCTCCTTCACCATTTGGGGGTTACAATATAGGTTCTCTTACCTTGGTTGAAAAGGCACAACCTAAAATAGTGAGGGTCAGATCAAATCCTTTCAAAGTGCTATCCATCTCTCCACAAATCTGAGTGCCAGTTAGATCACATCCCTAGCTACAAAATGACACACATCATGATCTATCTAACTTCAAGCTTCATGTCATATCTCTGATGCTGCTCAGACTGAAAAGGAGAACAAATTTGGGTACCAACACCTTCTGGCACCACTGTCGGGGAGTTCTTGGAATTTCTTGGTGTTTGTGGAGTGTTTGAAGAGTTTGAGCATTTGTGTATTCAAGTATTTGAGCTACTACATTGTTAAAATATCATTCTATGCTTCAGATCTACAAGTTTTAAACAAGGGTTTCAAGTTATGTCTGCCCTTTTTCATTTCCTAGCAGTTCATACACTTTGGTTGCATTGTGATTGATTGATCTAAGAAGAAGAAGGTCTGATTTATAAGGCTTTGCAAAGTTTTTAGTGCTAGCAAACATTTGACAGATTATTTTAGTGCATTTGCACAACTAAGGTGAAATTCCTTAGTGGTGACTCCATGCTGATTTGATATTGAAAATACCAGTTGTCTTACCTCTCTGTCATTTATAATTTGTTGCTCAAATCTGCAAAACTTGAAGGAAGAAGATCTCTCTTCATCAAGGACTCTGCTAAGAAGTTGTTTACAGATTCAAGAAACTCAGAGCTAGAGGGGAGAAAGGTGTGGAAGGTTGTTGGAGACTTGACTGTAAGAAAGGAGATCCCTAATGTTGAGTTTGAAAGTGAGTACCCTATGTTATTGAGGACTGCAATTCTTCTTCAAGTGGATCTGATTCAGACAATCCTATTGCTGATTTGAATTCCCCATCAAGTGAGGGACCTTCTTGTACATTTGAAAGGCTTGCTCTTAAATTTACTCCTGTATTTTCTAAATTTTCTAGAGATCATCAAGAAGGAGAGCCCTTAAGAGAGATCTATCTTGAAGTTTTCATTCCCATTCCCCAAAGACCTCTCACTCCTCATCAGCTTGTTTCACCTCCAAGATCACCTCCACCAAACAATATGGCTCAGCCTAGACCTCCATTTGTTGTTAACACCTTTGGTCCTATAAATTTTAGAGGAATGGATGGTTACCCAAATGTTGTCCCACAAGATGTCAGAAATAGGTTGCCAAAATTCCAGGGTAACAATGCTATTACTGGTGATCAGCATCTCAAACTTTTTGATAATATGATGGAAGATTTTGAGATAGAGTTTGAGGATGTGTATGTCAAATTGTTTATTCATACACTAGAAGAGGATGCTAGGGATTGGTACAAGGCTCTACCTGATAATTCTATTGACTCTTGGACTGAAATGAAAAATGCATTTAGGTTGCAATATGGTGATAAGACTGATCCTAGGTTTCTCTTGTCTGAATTTGAGAATATCAAGAAGAACCCTAATGAGTTAGTTCATGACTTCAACACAAGGTTTAACAAAACTTTGAGAAGGCTACCAGTTAATCTGAGGCCTTGTGATGAATCTTGTTTAATCAAATATGCAGATGCATTTGATAAAAATCCAACCTATTACTTGAGAGACAAAAACCCTACAAATTTGAGGCAGGCTTTTACCATGGCACTGCAGATTGAAAAATATATTAAATCCATTGGTAAACCTCTCAAGAGGGATGGTGTGAAGTTAGTAAACCCTAAAAAACCTCAAGTTAGCAAAGGGTGCTGATTTGGAGGATGTTGTCAAAACTTTGGCAGGGGTTGTCAAAGAAATTTCTTACAAATTAGCCAGGGTTGAGAAGGGAATTGGCCAAACTTCACAAGGTCAGCAAAGAGCACAAAACCATGATAGATTTGGCAATCATCCTAGGGGTGATCAAAGACAAGATGATAGAGGTAAAGGACCTATGGGAGGGGGAAATAGACAACCCCAAGCACGTGAAAGTAGATTGGTTCCTGACCCTCTAACTGCTAGGGTTGTTGTTGTTGATGAAGTTGCTGATATGGATTGGTGTGATAGATGTTTCTTCCTCATCCTCCATGTGAAGTGGACCAACAAGTTGATGAAGCTGATAATGAGGATGGAACTGATGATGATATTTGCATGATGGGTTGTTCTTCAAGCTCACAAGGAGGAGCAACATCTACTGAAGTAATAAGTGCTAGGACAGCTGCAAATTTTTGGGATTGCATCAAATGGGTACTAAGTATTTCTTCCCCCTCATGCTCTTGAAGTTGATGTAGTGCAAGCTTTTGAAATTCCTAACAATGACTTTGAATACTTAAGAGCTTTGATGATTAAGAAATATGATGGTGGTATCCCTTCGGAGGAAGATAGACAATTGTTGATGAATGTTGTTGTAGCTCAAGAGAAAGACTATAACACTAGAAGCAAAGTTGTTAAGGGAGTTGGGCCTCAAGCCAAACCTAAAACACCCTTTCTCACAAGCATTCCAAAAGAAGCTCCTAGGAGAGAAGCACCTGTCAGAAGTTCTGCTGTCCCAAACAAAAATTACAGTCCTCCTCATGCCCAAGCTGCCAAGAATCCACTACCATCTAATGAATCTTCTTGTCTCCCTTCCAATGTTGTTTTTTCCAAAGAGTTTCCCCTATGACATAGCCCAAGTATTGAGCCAAATTAAAGTGAGTGTTCCAATCATTGAGTTGCTTAGAATTCCTGAGCATAAGAAGAGAGCATTTGAGTACTTGGGATTGAAAGAAGAGAAGGTTACTCCAGGAAGAAATGTAAATGTTGTTGAAACTCCACCTCAGATCATTATTGACCTTGAAACACCACCAGTAGTAGAATATCTTGGAGAGACACCTGAGGTATATTTGGGGACATCTTTGGTTGATTCCCAATTGAATGTTGATCCATTCTTCACAACTTTGATCATAAAGGATAAGCTACTTCACAATTGTATGTTTGATTCTGGTGCATCATGTAATGTCATGCCTCTAGAAGTCATGAATGAGTTGGACATCAAAGTGACAGTTGCCTATGGAAAGTGTACTACCATGGACTCAAGAGAAGTTTCGGTTGTTGGTTGTGTGAAAGGTTTGGTAGTGCAACTTGCATCTTATCCAGGGAGGAATTTAAAATTGGATGTTGTGATTGTTGATTGCCCTGCCAAATGGGGTATGATTTTGTCAAGAAAGTGGGCTGCAAGTGTTGGAGGGAGTGTCCAAATGGACATGTGTTTTGCTACCATTCCAATTGAGGGCAGCCTAGTCAAGCTCTATGGAGAAAAGAAAATGTTGCATCTAATTGAGGACCCAAACAATGCTTCCTATGAAGTGTTGTTTGCTGATGTAGATGCTGAGAATTTCATTGGTTTTGCTGATGGAAAAGAAAAAAAGATGGACAAATCAAAGTTCCTTGAGGTGGTAGGTTCTCCTTGGACCTTGCTATTTGATGGAGCTTGCTCCAAATTTGGAAATGGTGCTGGTATAGTTCTACTTTCTCCTAGTTTGGAAGAGTTTGCTTTTTCTTTCAAACTTAATTTTGAATGCACTAACAACATTGATGAGTATGAGGCATTGTTGTTAGGGTTAAGAATTGCATGGAAGTATGGAGTGAAAGATATTGTTGCAAAAGGAGATTCAGAGCTGGTTGTCAAACAAATAAGAAAATTGTATGCTACAAAAAATCAGTGTATGAAACAGTATAAGCATGCAGTTTGGGATCTAATTGAAATGTTTGATTCCTTTAACATTGTGTATCATGACAGAGGTCTCAATGTTGCTGCTGAAAAGTTGGCAGTGTTGGGTTCTAGATTTGGAAATTGCACCATTTCACCTTATTGTGAATACAACATTGAAGTGCTAACTAGGCCAGCTATCCCTGATAATGTGAAACATTGGCAAGTTTTTAATGATGATTCTCAAGTGCTAAGGTTATTGCAAAACCAAGGTGAGTTTGCAAATCAGAATATTGATTGGGAGCCAATGGTATGCATGACTGAAGGAAGAGAAACTTTGTTTGAGAAAGACATCATCCAATTGAAAACAAACACCATTCCTAGAGGTCTTGTTGCACTTGAGTCAAATTTTAACAATGTTGATTACATCATAAATAGAAACATGTCTGCCTCAAGGGATGTGGAAGATCATAACTTGGGCACTAATGGTAAACCAAGGAAAATTTGGTTGGGCAGCAATTTAAGTAAAGAGGAAAAACAGTCCTATGCCCAACTCTTGAAAAAATATCAAGACTGCCTTGCTTGGTCCTATTCCGAGCTAAAAGCATATAGAGAAGACTTGTTTCAACATGAGATCCCTCTTGAGGCCAAGACTAAGCCATTTAGATAGAGGAAAAGGCCAATTAATCCACTTCTCTCCATGAAAATGCAAGAGGAGTTAAAGAAGTTGAGAGATGGAGGTATTATTCAGCCCACTAGATATTCATCTTGGGTTGCAAACCTTGTGCCAGTTAGAAAGAAGAATGGAGATATCAGACTTTGTGTAGATTTTAGAAATCTAAATAAAGCATCCATGAAGGAAAACTATCCCTTGCCAAATATGGAAAATATGTTGCAGCTTGTGACAGGGTCTGAGTTGCTTTCTACATTGGATGGTTTCTCTGAATACAATCAAGTGGTTGTCAAAGAATCAGAAAGACTTAAGACAACATTCACTACTCCTTGGGGAACATATGTTTTTGTTAGGATGCCCTTTGGTTTGATGAATGTTGGTGCCACTTTTCAAAGAGCAATGGATGTTGCTTTTTCTGGTTACATCAATGAGTTCATTGCAGTTTACCAAGATGATGTGACTGTGTTTTCAAGGCAGAGAGGTGATCATTTGCAACACTTGGAGAAGATGTTGATCAGATGTGGGAGTATGGCATTTCTCTTAATCCAAAGAAGTGTCATTTTGGTGTGCAAAAGGCCAAGCTGCTGGGACATATTGTGTCTAAAGATGGTGTTATGATAGACCCTGAGAGAGTGGAAGCAATCAACAAAGTACCTATCCCAAGAACCAAGAAAGGCATCCAATCTTTCTTTGGTCAAATTAATTTTATTAGAAGGTTTGTTTCCAACTTTGCTGAGTTGACTCTTCCAATTACATGCATGCTAAAGAAGGACCAAGTTATCAAATGGGAGGAGGCTTCCATTCAAGATTTTGAAGGAATTAAGGATGCACTTAAACATGCACCTGTTTTAGCAAGCCCCAAACTATAAGAGGCCTTTCCAAATATTTTCCTTTGCCTCTGAGTATACCATTGCTTCTGTTTTGCTGCAAAAGGATGAGAATGGGGCTGAGAGGCCTATTGCCTTCTTTAGTAAGGATTTACAAGTAGCTGAGCTGAAGTATACAATCATGGAGAAACAACCATTTGCCTTGGTGAAAGCAACAAAGGTTTTCAGGCCTTATATTTTAAGTTCAAAAGTTGTTGCTTATGTTCCCCACACCATGGTAAAAGATATCTTATCAGAGATGGAGATCTCAAGTAAAAGGTGTAGATGGATGAACAAGCTGCAAGAGTATGATATGGACATCCAAACCAAAAAGTTGGTATGAGGTTTGGGTCTTGCTAAGCTCATGGCTGAGAGCAATTTATAGAATGTGGAAGTGAATCAGCTAGAAGAAGAAAGGGTAGATGTGCTTGCAAAGTTGGTAAGTTTTGAGTGGTACAAGGATATAATATTTTACCTCAGACACCAATACTATCCTGAGTCATTTAAATAAAAGTAAGAAAAGAGCCCTCAAGATGGCTTCTCAAAAGTATATTATCACAGACCTTGGGCTAGCTTGGAAGAACCCTGAAGGTTACCTCTTGAAATGCATAACTGAAGATGAAACTCCCAAGATAGTTGCTAATTTCCATGGGGGAGTTTTTGGAGGACACTTTTCTAGAAGAGTAATAGCACATAAGATTTTGAGAGCTGGTTATTGGTGGCCTACTCTCTTCAAAGATGTAACCCACATGGTTAGAAAATGTGATAGTTTCCAACGTTTCTCTGGAAGACTGAAAGCTTCAGGCTCCCTTCCTTTGTAGCCTATATAATTCCTTCCAAGGTTGTCCTTCCACTTGACATGGAACTTCCTTCACTTTGTGTATCTCTTCGCAACATCATTTTGGAATAGGAAATCCATGAGGCATGATTTCATGAACTTGACATCCTAGAAGAACCACATGATCATGTTTATAATTTTAATTAAAAAACATCACATGATGGCGCAACATAATAAGCTTGTTCATCTACGTACTTTTGATGTGGGTGACCTTGTTCTCAAGCTTGATTATACCCATGACAAAGAAGGAAAATACACTCAGAAATAGAGGGGTACTTACCTCATCCAAGATATTATTGTACGTAATAAATATCACCTTCAAACTAATGAAGGCCACATCTTCAAATAACCAACAAACACCCACTTTATCAAATAGTTCTATGCATGATGAATGTCAGGATTTTTGGCACTCAATTGCCATCTCTCATTTTTTATTTTCCATATTCACTACTTAATCAATAATATTTAATAATTTAACTTACTCGCTCACCTTGGCCTTTCCTAAGGAATCGTCATGGTCTTGTGCATCCTCGTTTAGGCTCATAGTCTTGCTTGGATTTGTTTTATTCTTATAGAGTCTACCTCATGGATTTTTATGATTTTTCAGCATTGTTATTCACCCTTTGGGGTAATCATCCATGATCTATTTATGTGCACCTACGGGTTTTATGGAAATTTCTCTTTGTAGCTTCTACCACAGGTTTTTGCACTTTTTAGTGTTGTTATTAGCCGATTGGCTTTGACACTATGAAAATTTATCTCAAATTTATGACATCATGACATCAATCCCATGGGCCCCTAACTAGGAAATTTTTACCTTAATTTACTAATGATACTCTAGTGTTTCCTTCAATTTTTATTTTTCAGGGGTATAACAACATGGTTTGCGCCCATACATGGTAGGTCGACTGACATTATCAAGTACACATTGGTGGGTATATTTCATTTCAGCTAGTACCTTCTTAATTTTCAACATTTATTTTTAGTTTCAGTGTTGTGTATCATTCTTTTCATTAATTACCCAATTTTTTACTATTACAACATGCGGTAATCAATGACTAGGGAATATGTATACACCTAATTATTTTACACTTTCTATTTTCATACCTATTACAAACATTTTCACTTGTCAGGTTAGAGGTCGCTAATGCAGCTATCTCTAGAATGGATGCCTTGAGGGGATCATTTTGAGACATGGGTATGGTTATTCATGTAACCATTAGGTTAGGGATGATATATGGAGAGAGAAAAACTTTCAGTCCCATTTATGTACTTATTTTTCTCTTATCCTGTTATTTTATCTGTCATTCTTCTAAGATATAGCTTATTTATAATCCCATTTCTTCAACCTTACATTATTGTTACTTTTCATGACACTGCACACTCGCCTTTGAGTTTTCATCACTTGCCAGTGATTGCATTAGTGTAAATTCAAAATCGTGGCTAACACCTTTGCTTGTGGGTGATGACATCAACAAACATACCCCAATTCACATTTTCACATAATCAATCGTTAGATCAGATCAACAGGTACTTTCCATTTGATTTTCTATCTTGTTCCAACTTACACCTTCTCACTTAGCTTTATGACTTCTTGCATCTCGACTCTTTGCTTGGAGATTATTATTTCTTGGATTGGTTTTCTTAGACTTTTTGGTCATCGATATTGAACTAGGAATCAATCATTCCCCTTCTCCACCTGAAATATTTTCTCTCTTGGTGTAGGTCCTTTGGGAGATAGATGCATTAGCGACCTCCCCCAATAGGAAAGTTCTCTAACCCACTTTTTCATTTTTTATATAGTAGTTTCCTACATTCTCTATTTACTATATGTTAGCTTAGTATTTTATGCACATGATAGGTTAGCATATTGTATTTCAGTTCCTTTCATGTTACATTCTTTACTTCAAGTAACATAGATATTTTATGCTTATTTCATTCATAATCTCCCCCATATTAATGATACCTCCATAGGGTTACTTCCACTTCTTTGATGTAGGGCCTTGGAAACCTTAGTATTTCCTAGTATAAGGTTTGATTCTCTAGGGATATGCGATCATATCGTTCCATGTGTCCCCTTTAATTCTATCTATTGTGTGTTGGTATTGGTGTGTCCCTCACTTGTTTCCTTGATACCCTAGTTAAACAAATGATAAGAGTGAAAGATGTATAAAAACATTGTTGCCCACCATACATCTTTGGTGAACTCAATGTGAATGATGTATGGTGGGAAAAAATGTGTCTAGAGACTGTGTGTTGTCCACTCAAAATTCCCTGCTCTGATAAAAGTAAAATTCCAAAATTTTGAGTTATGAGTGTTTTTCTCTAAAGTGCCTAAGTCGTGAAAATTGAAAAAATCTGTGTTTTGGGTCATTTTGTATGTATTTCGGGCCTGTCGGACATTTTTGTCCCACCTGTCCCAAGTACGAAAGTGCATTCTGTTCCCCGATCGGCCGAAATCCCCGAAGTTGTTCCATTTTCGGGCCCGTCGGAACTTTTTGTCCCAAGTGTCCCAAAACTTATTGTGCGAGATGTTCCAATTTCGGCCGAAACACCCGAACCGCGTACTTCGCACTTTCTTGTTCCAAATGTCCCAAATCAAAAAGTGCAAGTTGTTCCATTTTCACCTGAACCGGCCGAGCCGCGTACTCCAGAACTTTTTGTTCCAAATGTCCCAAGTTCAAACGGGCCTTTTGTTCCATTTTCGGCCGAAACACCCGAACCGCGTCCTTCGCGCGTTTTCGTCCCAAGTGTCCCAAAATGCATTTGTGCGTCTTCTCCCCGTTTCGCCCGAACCCGGCCGAGCCGCGTGTTTCACGCATTCGCGTCTCACATGTCCCAAGCGTACCAAGTGTCATTCGTGCTTATTTTTCCCGCTCTACCCGAATATCAAGCCTATTCAAATTGGTGGTTATCTATTAAATGCGCATTCATGGCTTTTCTCTCTCCTAAACGGCTATATAACGAGCATTTCCCCTTTGCATTTTTCGCACTACTTCCATGCTATCTTTCGCTCAAACCCTTGCAATTTGCAAACCTGCGCGTATTCCCCTCCTTCTGTAATTCCTTTCCGAGTCTGGTTTGCGGCTCTGTCCTCCTAGCTACTATCAATATGAAGATCAAGTTTCAGGGACAGGAACAAATTTCACCACTTGAGTCTGCCGTTCGTAATATTGGCGACAGCGAAGCTC
Organism: Taxus chinensis; assembly: GCA_019776745.2. Lineage (NCBI taxonomy): Eukaryota > Viridiplantae > Streptophyta > Pinopsida > Cupressales > Taxaceae > Taxus > Taxus chinensis. Next base: position 203,025,463 of record CM034151.1, read on the forward strand.
GTCATCTTGATTTCAGTGATTTTTGGGCAAGAATGGCGGACGCAAACCCTACACCGATGGCACAGATGATTCACGATAGTGGTTTGGCTTTTGCTGGAGGTTTCCCAATCTCAGTACAGTGTGCTGATACCGTGCTTTCATGCGGAGCTCACTTCGACCCCGTTTCGAGCGAATTGACTAATATACATGGGGAACTCATCGCCAAATTGGATGCTACCCCGCCATTAGCACTGCTCTGAGAATTCCAGAGATGGATAATGCCATAGTCGTTTCCCGAGATCAAGCACAGACACTGTTCGACCAAGACAGTGACAAATATAAGGCACGAGTGGCGAAGTCCTGGCTGAAGAACCCTAAGAAAGGAGCTTCTCGTCTGACCAAAACCCTCTTCCGAGCAGATTTCAATGAAGAGTTGTCAGACTTCATAATCTTGCTGGCTCAGGTTATGGGTTTGCCCTCTACCAACGAATTTCACTTCTAGATGTGCCCGCTCATCAGCATGGTGTGCGAAGGAACGCAAAACATAAATTGGGCGGAAATCATAAGCATGAATTTGGTGGAGCAGCTGTCCAATGTGCAGACAAACAAAGAAGTTCTACATGACTTCGTATCTGATGTATACTCTGGCAGCATCAAGGCAGTGGTTCGGTTTTTCTTATATAGATGCACACAAAGATGATCCAGTATATGCTTACTGCCCGCAGTTCACCCTGGAGACCAGCAACCATAATTTCAGAAGGGTCAATGATGCTTTCACCATGTATGTGGTTAGACTGCTCGAAAGGTGATACTGCTAGAAGGTTTTCAGATGAAGCCATGAACCTGATATCGCAATATGGTGCTTATTTCATCCAATTCAGGAAATTTTCTTATATCAGGCTTGCTGGCTATGAGAGCACTCCTCTGCGGCTTCCCATGTTCTGCAATGATAAAATGGCCTTGATAGAAATATGCAGGCAACTAGACAAGTTGCACAGAACTTGCAGAGATAAGAAGATTTCTGGCTTGCACTTTCCCATCTCTCTGGGGAACTACACTTGCAAAACAGCCCTGGATGCATAGAATATAGAGAGAGCCCTTATTCCTATCACTATTCATTTCTTCAAGCCAAGAACCTGCTTTAACTTGAAGAAGTTCATTGAACAGAACATCAAGATAATCTACCATCACAGGGCTGATACAGAAGACTATTGGGCTGACTGTGTAGATGATTTCGAAGCCAGGAGAAGGCATTGTGGTAGGTTCTCCCCTGTAATTGATCCAAGAGCTCGGTCTATACCAAGTTCTTGAAGGTCTCCAGGATGACAATTCTGATCTATACTCGTATGAGTATGAAAATGTGATTAAGCACACCCCTCTGGAGGACCTGGATTGGAACAGGAAAGAGAGGGATGATCTGGCTGAGATCCTTGCTCCAGTCTTAGTCAGGACTAAGGTCTGGTTTGACAGGATGGTTCGAGAATTCAGGAGGCATTCAGGGGAATCCTCTTCTAAGGATGCTTCAACACCAACAAGAGAAGCATCTATTCCAAGGTTAGGAACACCAGTGAAGACCCTCCTGCCTCATGAATACAAGGACCTGCAGCTTCTACTCCTTCTTCATCCACTCAAGTGTACCAGAAGAAGCTCAAGGAGGTTAAGAAGGAGCCTATGGAAAGTGATCCTCAAAGAAAGTAGGAAGAGTTGCCTATGGGACCATGAGAACATCATTATTCTCAGTGAAAGTGAAGAAAGCGAAGTACCAACTCTTGCAAGTGCTCCTGAAGATCCAGCTGATAAAGATAAAGAAATCCAGAGCACTGAGCTTTCAGGTGATGTTGACTCTTCTGTCGCAATTGCCCTAATTGCCCCACTCACTTCTCAACTCGAATCAACAGCTGCGCAGACCTTGAGCATCATGAGCTCTTTGTCTCTTGGTCCCCTTGCCCCTCCTGCTGATTCCTCTTCCTCTTTTGCGTGGGTGCAACCTTTGGTTGACAAAAGGAAGAGGAGATTTTCCTCCCAAAGCTCAGGACCAAATTTTGATGCCGTTGCAGCCTTGTTGGGCACCACTCCTTCTCGTGCCAAGAGAGCCAAGGCTACCTCTAGAATAGTATCTGATGCTCAAGGTCAGCAATTCTTAGAGATTGCTAAGCCTACAGTGGACAAATCAGAATCAGACTTGCTGGCATCTGACTTGGAGCTTTCGAGAATCCCAATGGGAGAGTCTACTCCTGAAGGTGAAATTCACAACCTCCAGGAAACAGTCACAAGAGTCATTGGAAGGGTAGAGAAAGGGCAGCAAACTATTGAACAGTTGGAAGAACAAGCCCAAATTCTCACAGGTTTCATCAAGTCTCTTTTGTCTAAGGATAAAGTCTTGGACCCTACCCCATTGACTACTCTTCCACCTCCTGTAATTCTAAGCCAAGATGAAGTGCAAAGTATCAAAGATATGCACAAGTATTCTGTCTATGGCAGAGCTATTGAAGCCATGGTGGATGACATGCTTGTTGCTGGATTAAACTTCATCGATGAAGCTTTCAAACTCCACGAAAAGGTGAGCAATGTACAACTGAAGCTCTCCTCCACTATCAATATCATGGATAAAGAGCTCAAACTCTGGAGCAGTTGCATTGTAGACCTCTGAATCATGGGACAAGCAGATGAGAACGTTTTGTTGGCGAGTAAAGTCTTTGATGATGCAAAGGATAATCTGTCGAAGTCCTGGGTCTACAGTGTGGAGTGGAAGATCAGAGTCCTGGAGGAGGCTTTGGGAGAACTGAAGAACAGTTGGCAGAAGGGTGAAGCTTTCAAGACACTGGTGGTCTATGCTTTCAAAGATATACACTGTCATCTTCAGGATGAGACTTCTGGTACTTCCCTTTCCTTACAAGAAATCAAAGCTCAATTCAGAGCTTTTTTTCAAAGATAACCTATTCAAGGAAAGTTCCATCTCCAAGGAGAAAATGAAGGAGATTTTCTCTCTTCAATCTGCCATTGAAGAAGGAAACAAAGATTATCATACTCATGTCGAGTTTGATAATGAGATGGAGAAGTGTCTTGGATTTTGGACTCAATCTACGACCAACACGTCAGTCCCTCGTGGCAGAGACATATCTGAGGCGTTAAGGAAGTTCAGGCAGCGGATTTTGAAGTCAGTGGGTCCCTCTCAGTGACTGGCCATCTGTCTTCTTCTCTTTGTTCTTTTCTCTTCTTCCCTTTCTTTTTCTATTTTCTTTGTAAGAAGTTAAGGCGTTACGATTGGCGGTCCTTAACTATTCTCGGTTAAAGAAGAGGTTACAAAGAATAACTGATTTGTAAGCTATATAATGGCCTTTCCACGCCATTCCAAAGGGAGGAAGAACTTGGCGTATTTTCTGAAAGTGCAAATAGATCAGAAAGAAATCAATACAAAAGGGCTTTCCATTCATTATCTATCTAATCTCTATTATCTCCGTGTTTTCTTTTAATTTCGTGGAGATCATTTGTTTCTAGTTTGTTAGTCTCACTGATTGCATATTTTCAAATATTACGAGTATAGTGATCTTGTATAACCAAGAAGGAACTTTGTGTCCTTGATTAATGAATCTAAAGAAGGTTATTTACAGAACTTTGTGTCTGGTAATCTCATCTTGTGCAAACGATCTTGTTTTAAATTCACTGCAACTTCGTATACATAAAGGATTATTCTGCTATCTATAATTTTGCATGTTGCTCTTCTGCTCATCCTCGTATTTCCTTTCCTCAGTCCTTTTGTAACTGATGATCCTTGTGGAAAACACTTTCGTAATATTCAAGTTCAACCATAAAAACATGTTTTGTATATTTGTAAATAAGTTCGTTTCTGAATAAGGGAACCTCTCCCATTAAAGAGGAGGGACTTATTGTCCCATAACTATTGCTCTTCTTAAAAGTCCTATTTGAAGACCAATAGTTTTTGGCGACTCCGCTAGGGAAAATCATATTCCAGTTCTATAATTTGTCGATCATCGTTTGATCTGGTGACTCCGTGTTTTACTCGAGGGAGAAGGACCCTTGGTATTGAAGACTCTCAGTTTCAACTTTTGGAGCAGCAGGGTTTTCCTCTTCCTTCCACAAGAAATAGAAGAACTCGTTCGACGAGAACTCCACCTGTTCAAGAAAGAAGTCCTGCAGGTTGTATTCCTTCAAAGCCTACTAGTCCCAATCTACGAGCTTTGATCCTCGCTGGTGTTAAAGTTCCTCTCCAAGCCATTTTTCCAAGAATGGTGGTGCCATTACCATGGGGTCATCGTGTCGGGCCCCTGGCCCTTACTCAGCCTTTGCATGAGTTACCTAGAGGTAACCGGAAGAACTTTCCCAAGTTCAAAGGCGATGGAAAAGTGCATCCTGATGAACACATCATAGCTTTCATTGTTTCCTGTGGAGTTCTGGGAGTCGAACATGAAGATGTCTCCGTGAGGCTGTTCATTGAGATGTTACAAGACAATGCTGCTGATTGGTTCTACCACCTTCTGGCAAACGCTATCACCGACTGGAACACGATGAGAACTCAGTTCAAAAACCGTTTCAAGCCGGTAGAAGATGTGCATGCTTTGCTTGCCCAAATTTCTCAGATAAAGAAAGATTCACAAGAACCCATGAGAGAGTTTGTGGCCCGATTCAACATACTGATCAACAAGATTCCTGTAAATACTCACCCTATTAATCAAATTCAAAAGTGTTTCTTCCTAAATGCTCAAACGCCCAAGGTTAGTTATGCACTAAGAAGGGCTAATCTCGCAACATTGGTCGAGGATCAAACTCTTTCTGTTAGTATCGAGGATGACTTGATCATGTCAAGGAAGTTGAGAAGAGACCCTCCCAAATCTAATTCCGCTGCTTCTTCCTCTTCCACCGTTAGACCTAACACTGATCCATTAGTTTAAAAACTTGCGAATGATCTTATTGCTCTAAAGAAACAATTAGCTCAGCATGCCCCCTATGAAGATGTCCCAAGAAGAAATTTCCAACCCAGGAATCGTTTTCCCGGCTTCTCAAACAAGACTAGCACTTAAAGGACCTCCCGTTAAAGTTCCCGTGAATGCAACTTGTGAGGTTGAAGAACCAGATGATGATGAAGACAATGAAGCTTGCGAGGAGTATGCGGAAGAATTTGATGATGAGGTAGAAGAACTTGAGGGATCTCGGGTTAATTTCTTTACCACTGAGGGCATCAATGATGGAGATGATTATGATGAAGTGGTAGCAGACATGAATAGCAAATCATTTACTGTCATGACTTGAGAACAGACAAAGCAGAGGGAGAAGGTGACACAGCCCATAAAGAAATCCAAGGAGCAGTCGACAACTATTCCCCGTGATTACAAAGAGAGGATCTCCTATCCCTACTTCGTCTGCACCAAAGGTGAGTCCTATCAATCCTGCTACCAAATTTTCTTCTTCCTTTTCTCCTAAAGTTGATAATCCTAGAATCCCAAATGATGATGGCCCCATCCACTTCTGGGTCTTTTGATATTGTTGATCACCTGAAAAAGACCAAGATCCAAATCTCAAAAGCTGAGTACTATCAGACCCATCCCAAAGCTTTTGCCAAGATGATTCAATTTGTTAATTCCCATTCCAAAACCACCTCTAAAGGCCTTTTACCTACTCCTCCTTCTGCACCATAGCCTAGTCTGGTAGCTGCTGTCACCTCGCCTGGTGACAAAATTAAACCATTTTATGTAACACTCCTAATAGCTGGCCATAGGCTCAGTAATTGTGTCATAGACTCAGGAGCTTCGGATAACGTAATGCCTGCTAAAGTAGCTCATGCTTTAGGCCTGACCCTCACTCACACTTATGGATCCTGTTACTCCATGGAAAGTAAAGAAGTGCCCCTGGTCGGGAGAATTAAAGATGCGCAAGTGGCTTTTGCTACCTTTCCTGAAAGAAAGTGTTGGATACCATCCTAGTAGCAGATATCCCCCCTTCATACGGGATGTTGCTAAGTAGGAACTTCTGCAAAGACGTAGGTGGGGAAATCCAGATGGACTGGTCGCATGCACTCGTGCCTGTCAATGGACAAATGAAGAAGTTGTTGCCTGAAAAGCAGTCTGAGTATATTGTGCAGAAAACGGATGATCCTAGAGCACAAATACTCTATGAGGATATGGTCATGGAAACTACATGATTATGGATTATTCTGCTATCTATAATTCTGCATAATATCTTTTTCATTTAAGTTGCGTTCGAGAATACTAATAACACAGCAGAATACGAAGCTCTCATTTCTCGGATTGCAGGTGCCAAAGAACACGGCGGTAAGAACTTCCTGCTCGTGGTGCGCAAGTTGATTGTAAAGCAAGTCAGGAGCCTTTACCAAGTAAAAATGGAAGGTTAAGGCATTACCGGAATCAGGTTGGGATTCTATTGTAGGTTCCTGATCGCTTTCTCCATTGAAGCAGTACCTAGGGAGAAAGAACAGCAGGGCTGATTCGTTGGCAGTCTCAGGATCTCTACTGATCCCTCATCCTGATTCTCTCAGGATAAGTTCACTATTGAAATGGGTCCATCGGCCTAGTGTACCTGACAATACCATAACTGGCAACGTTTTCAATGATGATCATCATGTGCTTTCCTCTCCTGGAACTCAAGGTAATTTCGAACCACACTGTATTTTGAGGGAAGTGACAACCTGCCTCGGAAAGTGTGTCCTTTGCCAAGCTGTCACCCAAGAAAGAAGACAACAGATCAGGAAGGGTGCATTAAACTCAAAGGAAACAAGATTCCTAAAGGTTTGGTGAGTTTGGAGGAATTATTTGATAAACATGACAGGTATGTGAAATCTAGAGCTTCCTCTGGACCTCAGCAATCATCTGAGTATGATAAGATTGATATTGGGAATTTCTAATGACCCGAAGCTATAAATATTGGAAAATGTTACAACGCAGATGAAAGAGAAAAGCAATCGATCTTCTAAGAGGTATCGAGGATGTTCTCGCTTACTCTTATGAAGATTTGAAAGCTTTCAATGCCAAAAGATAATGCCATTCTATCTATTCTCTCAAACCAGGAATTAAGCCTTCAAGCCATAACAGAGGCAATACAACCCCAAAATAGCTGACACCATCTTCATTCAAGGAGATTCAGAAATTGTTGAAGCTAAATCATCTTTTCATTCACCCATTCACATGGATTGCAAAACCTTGGTGCCTGTTAGAAAGAAGAATGGTGAGAATCCGCATCGTTTGATTTCAGGAACCTGAATCACAGTCTTCTCTTCAAGATAATTACCCTTTGCCTTGATGGACAAGTATTGCAAAGCAGTACAGGAATCGGAAATGTGATCTATGCTTGATGGATTTTCTGGATATAATCAGATAGAGGTTTGATAACTGCATTCAACACAAGACAACTTTCACTACTTCCTTGGGGTACCTCTTTGCCTACAAGAAGAATGCCTTTTGGGCTTATTAAGCTGGTGCCCTTTCCAGAGAGCTTGGATCTGGATTTTGGAAGCTTGAAAGGGAAGTGTATTGGTCCATATATCTTGATGACCTGACGTGTTTTTCCAAGACAAGAGCGATCATTTTGATCACCTGGAGACAGTTCTGCTGAGATGTCAGAGAGCATGGGATCTCCTGAACCCTAAAACTGTCTTTGTGTCACTGAGGGAAAATTATTGGGCACAATCATTTCCAAGATGGTATTAAATTGATCCTGACCTACGTCAAGCCATCCAGCAAATTCCTCTCTCCTCTCCCAACCAGCAGAGAGGTCGTGCACTCCTTCTTTGGTAAGATAAATTGTCTTGAGGAATATTTCATCCCTGATTTTGCAGAGTTAACTTTGATTTTCTCAGATGAGAACGGAAGGCAAACATTTGGTTGGTCTTCGGAAGGAAAGGAACCCTATGGAGGTATCAACACTGTGGGGGGGATTATGAATGAATTAATCATGCAAATTATATTCTAACTAAAGTAAAGCATGTAGCAAAAAAGGAACCAAAATTCATTATTATAACCTAACATGTCCATAAAATACTAAGCTAACATATAGTAAATAATGAATGTAGGAAACTAATCTATACAAAATGACAAAGTGGGTTAGATTGCTTGGCTATTGGTGGGTGGTCGCTAATGTATCTATCTTTTAAAGGACTATACACTAATAGAGAACAATTTTCAGATCGATAAGGGGAACGATCTAGTCCTAGCTCAATATAAATGACCCAAAAGTGCAAGTAAACAAATCAAAGAAGGAATAATCTCCGATACAAGATTCAAGATGTAAGAAGTTGAGTGAGCAGGTGAAATATGACACAAGAAAGAAATGAAAATGGTGAGTTCTTGTTGATCCGATTTGATGATTATGATGTGATAATTTGAGTTGGGGTCTTTATACCGACGCCATCGCCCGCAAGCAGAGGCATTGGCCAAGATTTTGAATTTACATTGATGTAATCACCTACATGAAATGGCTTCAGACTAGGATGAAAATGTAGAGGGGAGTGTGTAAAGTGTCATGAAAAATAGGAATAATGCAAAGCAAAAGAAATGATTTTGTAAGAAAGCTATATTTCTAAAGAACAAAGGATAACATAAGAGGACAAGAGAAAAATAAATACATAAATGGGACTGAAAGTTGTTCTCTCTCCATGTATTGTCCATAATCCAATGGTTATGTGAATAACCATACCCCTATCCCAGAATGAGCCCATTAAGGAACCCACTCCTAGAAATAGATGCAATAGCGACCTATAAAATGGAAATATAAATTCTTAGTAATAGGTGTGAAAATATAAATAATTAAAAATTAGGTATATATAATAGTGAGGGGCATTATGCGATCAGAAAATAATTTGAAAAGAGTCAAGAACCCCATTAGAATTTAAATTCATCAAAAGTATGTCATCATGATCAAGTGAAATGAGAAACTCATTGGGGAAGATGAGAAACATCATGTCTTTAATCCATCATCATCTCCCCGAGAAGCAAATCAAAGTGAGCTAGTTGATCCATCCAAGTATTAAAGCCATCATGTGAAAAGAATCAATAATTCATCCTTTTTCATGGGAGCATATGAAAACTAAGTTACGCAAGATCTCCCATATATTATCTCATTCAATAAGTGATTTGGGATCAATAAAGCCAAATAAGTGATCTTCATGCGGGGAACCTTGTATGGAATGATGAGCAATAATCCTCTTTTCTATTTCATTCACAATAGTTTTTTGAAACACTTGCTAAAATATTTGTTGATGTGGAAACTCATGTAAGGAAAAAACATTTCAATTGAACCTCATTTCATTATAACCAAGGGCCACTGAACATGAGCCTTGAAAAAGGAAGATAATGAAATGAAGGGACACAAAGGCTCCATATTTTGGGAGGGTTCATAAGAATGTAAGGTTCATCGTACATCCTTTAGAGCCTCTTTCTCAAGAAAGAGTGATCCATCACATCCTCCTTATCTTCAGGGGAATCCAAATATGTCTACCCTTGCAACGGAAATTTCCCATAATGAACAAGACATGATCCCACATCAAGCTCTTGAAAGTTCTCCTGTGACCAACATCATGTCCAATCCTAAAGGGCCATTCCTATGGATTCAAGAGTTGTTTGAAAGTTAACCAAGAACAATAAAACAAGCTACAATTCCCAAACTTTGAGCTATAAAAAAATATTGTGATCCAAGTGGAGGAAGAAGGTGCAACATGCTTCTTATATCTTTAGTGGAACTTTCGGTGATCAATATGCAGAAATTTTCCAACCTAAGAACGTAAATCCCATTAAGGAGATGAATCCATCAAAATATGTGATAACAAAAATTCCATTTGGGGCCATCAACACATGAGGGCGACTCTCATTTTTTCAAGGAATCTTCTACCCACCTCCTTACTTGAAATGAAGAGTATAAATGATTAATTGAGAAATTGGATGAGCATGTGAAAACTCTTAGTACCTACATTTAACCTTTCATGGAGCTAAATTCAATACCTCCACTCCATGTGGAAGGTGTTTCTCCAATCAATGGTTTTGACCCTAAGGTGATCAAGAAGGCGCAAGGGAATATGATGCAAGGGAAGGCTAATGATATATGGCTCGAGAAGATCATCGAGAAAGGAAATATATTTCTCCTAAATTTCCTCTCTCTCCTAAGATATATTCTTTCCACTTTTATGGAAATGAAGAAAGGAAGGAAAAATATTGAAAATGAGAGGATCCACTTAGATGAGGTGTTACCACTAGTTTTCGAGATGAATTTTATCAAACCTCACACCCTTGTGAGTAAAAACATGTGCACATCAACTACTAACAATATGTCCCCAATGTGGGTCTGCATCATGAAGTCCAAATATGGTATGATAAAAGATGTAATCTACAAAATTGACTTTAATGAGGTCTGTAACTATATTCAAGAACTTGGATTCCCTCCACTCATTGAGAATTCATAATCATAAGAACTCATTGTTTCCTTCTAGGAGTTGGTCAAGAAAGAGAAAGGTGGTCCCATTTCCTTCAATGAAGATACCTTAGAGTTCATTTCCAGCTTCAAAAACTCTATTTTTGACATTGAAAGAGATCGCAAAAGATGGCCCAGTTAGCACAATAATATCAGTGATGTTTTCCAACATGGATAAAAGTGTTGAGTTGCATTTGCATTCTAGAAGAAGATAAGGTGACATCGTGGTTTAGTAATTAATTCAAAGGAAAAAATATTATTATGGGATTTCTCCCTTAAGGACCATAATCGAAAATTTATCCATCATAAAAAGTTTCATCTTCATCATATTGGTCAACCCCCATCTCTCTCTCTCTCTCTCTCTCTCTCTCTCTCTCTCTCTCTCTCTCTCTCTCTCTCTCTCTCTCTCTCTCTCTCTCTCTCTCTCTCTTCCTTCTTCTCTCTCCATGTTCTAATTTCTGATTAAGAATGTAGTTTTCGTTATTTTATCCTATTAACATAAGTGAATATCAGTTAAACATTGTAAGAGCCCTTTTTCATCAATAAGAAAAATGCTCACTTTTTAAGAATATGAAAAGTGACAAGTGATGGGGATATATGAAAGGTCATGTGGGGGATAAATGAAGAGATAATTTGTAATTGTATAAATTGAAATGGATTCTCCATTCCAAGGGGTTTTCAATTTTTGATTGAATGTATGTTGTTGATATTACCACTTATACACTAAGAAATAAAATATGCAAATATTATATTTCTTGTCTTATGTTCATCTACTCTCTCTTTCCAAGTTTTCGTATAGGATAATCTTGTAAAAACAAGAAAGGTGTCTATGCCTTTGATAAATGAGTAAATGGAATTATGCATCTATGATTTTTATTATTATCATTTTTAATATTACCACTTCTACATCAAGAAATAAAGCCTACAATTATTATATTTCTTATCTTATGTTCCTCTAGTCTCTCTTTCCAATTTTTCATACATGATAATCTTGTAAAACCAAGAAAGGTGTCTCTACCTTTGATAAATGATTAAATGGAATTATACATCTATGATTTGTTAGTATTATCATTGTTTTCATTTTTTTGTTATTTTAATTGAATGTGGACCTACTGTAGTTATTGTATGTGAACTCTGTTAGTGCCTACTCACGATAATAACCCTCTATCTCCTTATTTCCCCAACTCCCCTTAACCTCTCTTCACTATAAATTCCATCCTTATACCTTGTACAAGGATTTTTCGTAGGTTTGGTGGAGTGTACCTGTGTGATCCCTAGCCTATTGGTCACCTCACAACTTTAGGTTAGTTTACATACAATAATGGGAGCTTCCCCATACACAAGAAGAAGAGGCTTAGCCCCATGACCGTTGGTGAAAACTCAATAATTTTCAACAAGGAAAATTATTTTGTGAACAATTTTTAGTGACTCTACTGGGGAATATATTCCCTTTTCACACCCATAAAAGATATCTGAGAATATAAAAAATATGATTTTCACAGATATATAAAAATTAAAAAATTAAAAATACCAAAAATAGTATTTGAATGTTTAAGAAGGCTTGTTGCAATCCTATTAATTTTTCAGTTTCATTCCTTTCTAAGTACTTTGAGATAAAATAGTAGAAATAAGGTACACACGAGATGATCATGAAAGTGGAATTATTAATCTCGCATTCAAGGAGAAACAAATAGATGATTTCATACTTCTCATTGTACAAGTAAGAAGATAAGTTTTTGAAAATATTCTTGAAGATCATACTAAATAACCAACTACGGAACCACTAATCCTCATTCCACTTAAAGAATAGGAAGGGGAAGAAATGGCGACACCTATGTCATGGGGACAAGATACTGGTCTGTTGGAATTAGATCTACCACTTCATGAACTTACAAAAGGATCAAGAAATTTTTTTCCTAAATTCAACAGAGATGGCAAGAAATGACCCGATGACCATATTACAACTTTCATCTTAGCCTATGACATTCTTGGAGTGTAAAATAGATATTTTACCATGTGCTCATTCATGGAAACATTACAAGATGTCATTGCAAACTAGTTTTACTACTTTCCATCATGCTCAATTACTAATTAACAAGGTATGAAAATTAATTTTGAAGCAAGATGCAAGACTGAAAAAGATGCACATGCAATCCTTTCTCGACTAACTCAGATGTAGAAAGAACCAAAATATTCTATGAGAGATTTTGTGGCCAAATTCAATAATTTCATCAACAAGATCCCTGATGATCCTCATCATACTATGGATAATCATAAAAATTTATTCGTAAACTCACAGCTTCCTGAAGTCATTTTCATACTATAGAGAGTTCAAATAATTAATTTGGATCATGCTCAAGAAATTTCCATTGGAGTGGAGGATGACTTGATCATGTCAGGGAAGATCAAGAATCCTTTAATGAAGGATAAATCCTAGAGTTCCAAAGATGAAATAGATGATCCATTTTTTTGTAATTTGGCCAATGATTTTATAATTTTAAAGAAGGAAGTTTCCCAACATGCATCATATAATAACTAAAACAGAAATCAAATTGTAGGAAGACCCAAAGGCTTTCATTGGAAACTCCACCAGTCAATGTAATATGTGGGACCAATGAAAATGAAGGAGAAGAAATTGTCGAAGTAGTAATTGAAGTGCAAAAATAAGAAGAATGTTTTAGGATTGGGTATTTTGAATTCTCACCTTATGAATATTTTGAATAATCCAAAAATAGTTACTCTTGTGTACTATTCACCCGATCAAAAATAGAGAAAGAGGGATCTTCTTCTAATGCCCAAGCTAATAATTTAGATCCTCAAGTGGTGAATGTATGAAAAACAATAATGAAATTAGGATCATCTATGTCCACTTCTATAGGATCAGCCAAGAGGAATCCCGAGACCATCTTATTCAAGAAATTTTCTTCCTCTTCAGGTAAGTCTCATTCAACTTCTCTTGAAAAATCAATGTCCATTTCTATTTATCTTAAAAATGCAAATACTACCCTTGTCAAGGCTGCCATAGTATTTGATGTATTTACAAATTATCCAAATTTTGACATCATCGACATTTAAAAGAAATAAAAAATTCAAACTTTTAAGTCTACATACTTGAAAACCCATCCCAGGAAATTTGATAGTCTAGTCCAGTTTATCAAAGGAAGTAGTTCGGTTTCATGTTCCAAAAATGCTTCTTCAAAGGAACTATCTCCAGCTCATCATACCACTCCTCAGAACTGTATTTCTTCCACACCCTTCACCTCTAAGAAGATAGAGCCTTTCTATCTAGCCTTATTGGTCAACGGGTGCAAACTAAAAAATTATATTATTGAGCCCAATGCCTTTGATAGCGTCATCCTTGAAAAAGTCACCAAAGCATTTAGTCTCTATCTCTCTCTTACCACTTTCCATTATTACTCCAAGGAAATAAAATAAGTTCCTCTAGTTGGCCAAGTTAGGGATGCTCAAGTACCATTTGATGATTTTCCTGATAGGAATGTCATGATGAGAATTTATGTAGTGCACATGTCAGTCTCATATGGTATGTTGTTGAGTTAAAGATTCTTTCGATATTTTGGTGGAGATATACAGATGGATTGGTCACATGCCACCATCCTAGTCAATGATAAGATGAAGAAACTTATTCCCATTAGGAAAATAAAATACATTGTTTAAAGGCCAAATGACCCAAGAGGGGATATCTTGTTCCAATATTCAAGCTATTACAATTTTTTCATAGCTTTGGAAGAAGATGTTTAGTTGCCCATTTTGATGGATGAGCATCCATGTATCATAGATCTATTCAAAGAGCATCATGGTGACTTGATGAAATAATATTTTGAAAACATGTACTTTTGACTAGATGTGAGCATGAATGTAGTTTATCAACTGAGTGGTGATGATGGTCATGGATTTCTTACCTTGCGACAAAGAATTCCCAAGGTGATGAGAAATGCAGGTTATAAATACAAAATCTTGGAAAATAATTTTTTGTTAGATGAGTCAAAAGTTTCCAATCATGTTCTCAAAGTTCATCATGAAAATATGTTCAATGAATATAATGGTGAATATGAATTTTTCTCTTTCCCAATGGGATTGGGTGACTCTTCAAAGAATGAATGAAAAGGTGCTTAGAACTCTTGAAGTTTAATCTACTCAAGAATAGGATTAATTCATCACGTAAATGGACTCCCTAGTTCTTGGTGGTTGAGATTGGGAACATGACATATAAATATTTCAGCCCCAATTTTGTGCTCATTCCCCTTTCATGTGGATGGAGACATTCACAACGAAAAATGGATAGATGGAATGGTTCTTTATCTCAAGGATGATTTTTTTTGAAATGAAAACCTTTTCACAAGGAATGTATGGATAAGATAATTCTTGCATCTTTCAAGGTCAACTTGACTTAAGGAAAAGGTACTTTCACCATGAAATGGATTTCAAAGCTCAAAATGGACAAAATGGAGAAGTCGATGAATTCTATGTTACATGCTTAACCTTGTTCTTGTTCTCTTTCCAAGATAAACATGGAGCATCAAGAGGCTAGTTATAATGTTAAAGCCTCCAAAACATATGTCGAGAATCAATTTATGAAAGTAGTGGTCATCAAGCAAATTAAAAATGAAGAAAAAATGCCTATAAAATTTTATAGGTCTCAATATGAAAACAACAAGCCTAAAACAATCAAGACTTGTATTCACAACAGTAAAGGAGAATCTACAATTATAATGATCTTTGGAATCAATGAAAAAATGGAAAGAAAGTCCTAAATCAATAAAGGAAATGAACTAACTAATTAGGTCATTAGTTGCAATAAAAATCATGAGAGATTTCTAAAGAAATTGATAAAATGATCATATTTCAATGAGTATGTCAATGGATTTGTAGAAGAAAGGAATTTGGTGATACCTATATACAGGTAAGAACTTAGTTTGGAATGGCACTCCAATAAATGTGGGTTGTCCCTAACATGTACATAGGTGATTTAGGTTGTTTACTATTGTTTCCCTTTTGTTGTTTGTATCCTTTCTTGTCTTGAGTTTCCTTTCATTTTTGTGTGTTCATCATATTTTTCATGTTTGTAGTTTTTCGTGTTGTTCAATGCAGAATTAACTCTATTTACCAATATGATAAAGTATTGGTTTGATAACCCATGAGAAATATGAGGTTATCTATTTCCCCTTACTGTCCAATGTCCCTAAATTAGAGTCATTTGTTGTCATGTGAAATTACCAACCCAAAAATGCAAAATTTCATTCATGAGAACTAAGCCACAAAGTGAAAATGGTCTTCTAAATGTTTCATGAACCCCTCATCCAGTTAGCTTCCTTCTGTTTCCTCATAATATTGAACTTATAATTCCTCCCAATATACTAAATAAGCTTGTACATATGTTTAAATTTATGTGATAAGGTAAACTATTTGATCCAACAAGGTACAACAAAATACATGTTCTCCGACAGGTCTATGAAGGTCAATTTTGGCCATTTCAAGGCATGTGTGTATATTCTAGGAAGGTTCTACAAGATCATAATAATCTAGAGGCTATATTGGAAAGATTTTAAGGTGTTGGAGGTGGTTTAGGAAGATTTAGGGAAGATTTTGTAGTTTAGGGACAAACTATGCAAAATATGGGGTTTTAAGTGTAAGGAATGAATGGTCAAAATATGAACTTGAACTTATCTGAATGAGTCCAATAGCTCCTTAAGGAGTTATAAGGAAATAAAATAGGAACTATAAATTTGGAGGAATTATATATATGGTAGAAGAATCATATTTTATCCAAGACTTGATGGTTTTTCTATCCAATTTTGCACCCCTTGAAAAAAGGCTCAACTTGCAAAATTTTGACTTGGGTAGTATGATGAAACCTCAGTGAATAAGTTGTAAAAAATGGTGTGTTGTAGTGTTTGGAGTAGGTGGATGAACGAAATGTAATGTGATAACATGTACGAATGCTACGAACTTGTAGCATGTTAGAATGTTACCCACCGATAGTATGTATGGATGTTGCTTACAGGTAGAAAGAATGTTGCATTCGACCAGTAGAAAGAATGTTGTGACCGGTCGGTAGTAAGAATGTTGTAACTTTTTGGTAGAAATAATGTTGCAACCAACCAACAACAAGAATGCTACAACCGACCGACAACAAGAATGTTGTAACTGGCTGAATACAAAGAACAAAAATACATCTCCAGCATTAAAGAAAATAGTACAATATACCTCAATAACCAGTTTAAATGAGGTATGGTGCCCAATTCTTCTTCTATGAGAAATGTACCATTGGGAAATGGATTTTTAAGGTTTCCCATACAAATTTTAAGATATTGAATGCATGTTATCAGTGGGTGGAACTGATAATTATATATATAATGTAAAAACCTTTCATTGGTGAGGAGAGGATGTTTTCAATTGTAAAGGAACTCTATCAAAATTGTTCTTGGATAGCTATGATTCGCAAGAAGATTTGGGCATTTGTAGGGTATTCTTTCCTTCTTCCTCTATTGTAATGATCTATACATCTACTTAAAGAAATAAATACTTGTTTTGTAGTTATTATTTTTCCTATATTGTGTTGTATTGGATTTTATTGCCTTTCATTGCTTCTGCAGGTGTTTTGTGCATGTTTTATTATCATTAAAAGTTTTAAATCTATTGTTCTCGATGAAAATGGTGGTTTGAATGTTGTTTTGGACTGTGTTACTAATTTATTCCCTCTCCTTTTTTATTTTCTTCCCATTTTAAATCATTTAAGAGTTTCTTTTCACTTGTTCTTGGTGCTATCACCTATTTAGTTTAAAATTTATATTTCACGCATCTCCTTCTCACCCTGGTCCATTGGAGTGATAGAATAGAGTTAGATAATTGTTTCCCTTCCTAGGAGTAGTTTAGCATTAGGAATAGGTAGAAAAAAATGACCTTATCTAGAGGTCTATCTCTATGCAAGTCCCACAACTTGGAGACAGTCCCATGTTTCCTTAAAATCATGGGTTGTCTATGGCTCAGATTAGGGTAAAATTTTGAGCTCCAACAATTTTACTATGCTCGGTGGGACAAGAATTGAAAGATTTATTTTTAGTATTTTTTAAATTTTTTGAGTGTAACTTAGTAAATTCCAACCTTTAAAGGCTTGTTTCTACACATCTAGAAACTCCAATCTTCATATCAAGTAGTTTCAATAGTATAAGTTCCCAATTTCATGAGAAAAATTCAAACAAGGTCAACAACAACAGAAGAAGGAACTTTGGAGTATTTGTAATTGTCACCAAGGAGAAGAACAAGAGGTAGAGAAATTTAGAGATCACCATCACTACCAAATTGTGTTCTAGAATTTTAAGACCTATTGCATTCATGGCATCACAGAGGAATTTACCCTTTATTAACTTCACTGGTGGAAGCCCTCTTTCTCTTAATGCACAACATGACATACCAGTAGTTACACAAATAAATATTCCATACTTTACTGGTGAGAATCAAGTTACCCCTGCTGAGCATATTTAGGATATTGAAAATTTATGCTCTGTTCATCTAGTTACAGAAGATGATGTAGAAGTTAGGCTATTATCTTCTTCACTAAAAGGCAAAACACTACAATGGTAAAGAGTCTTGAGACCTTCCTCTATTACCAACTAGGATGGACTTGGTACTGTACTTTGTAGTTAATTTGGGGTAAAATTAGACAACATTTCTTTGTTGGAATAATTGGTGACTTTTAAGAGGACTCCCAATGAGCTCATGAAACATTTCAACTTTAGATTTCAGATGACATGGGGAAAAATTCCAACAATCTTGAGTCCAACACCACAAGGTTCTTTCCTTTATTTCATAAGAGCATTGAATTATGATATTGTTGTTATGATATAATCTATGGGTGGTATTCAATTACCTGATGCCTACCTAAAATCCATTAGGGTTGAGAATTGTCTAATAAAATATGGAAAAATATCCCATAGTATTCCTATGCATTTATTCCTTGAATTACCTCAAGTTCAGCAACCTACCATTGCTCACATTATTGAGAAAAGTTCCCAATATGCACCTTACACATCCTATTCTCCTCAAACTAAAAACAATGTTGATGAAATGAAGGAATTGATTAAAAATCTATCAAATAAAGTTATATCATTGAAAAAATAGCAATCCCACTCTTATAAAAATTATCCTAACAAAGAACAATCTTCTAGCCAAGGATTTAACCAAGAATACCAACCCTATAGAAATCAATAACCTAACCAAATATATGGGATGAATAAACAAAATGATAAGTGAAAAGGTCAAAACACACCTCTTCTAATTCAAATAGTTGCTCCTACCTAGTCACTTCCTTCTATCAACTCAATTCAAGCATTGGTTTCAGTGCTAAACAATGTGATAGAAGAAATAGAATGGTATTTCCCATGTAATCAGCCACATAATCAGTTTTTTTGTGTAAGTGAATTGAAAGCTCAGACCTTTATGATTAAAAATTATTCTAATTAGTAAGATCCATGTGTGGAAGTATCCAATCCTAATGTGGAAGGAGTTCAAGAAGTCAATTCAAATACTAATCTTGTGTTCTTTGAGACTAATGACTTATGAGTAATGAATCAAGTAGTGGGAACTTCCAGCAAGCCTCTTACTCATGTTGTTGATAACACGTGGTTCAAGAGGAATGTTGGATTCTTAACCTCCATCTTCTCCTAATAAAAAAACACAATCAATAAGGAAAAAGAAGTTGGAATAGATGTAAATTAATAGATATTTCTTGAGGTTCCTAACAGACCTATTTTAGATAAAGAGTTTGGTTCCCAACCAAAGCTGCTTGTCCCAACGTTGCAACAGTAAAGGAAAGAGAATAATGTACCTCAAATGTATAATTCCATGGGCCTTCCTTTAAAATATTTTGAGAAAATGAAGAAAACAAATGTTAATGTGACATTATGGGATGATCTGACTATTCCATCACAAATGTATCTCTTACATGAAGCTCTCAAGAAAATTCTCCAAGCTGATGCAATTGTTAAAAAAACTCATGATGTTGTCAATTTGTGCCAAGAAAAGGAATAAAAGGTAAGAAAATATGTCAAGACCCCACCCTTTTATATGTATTTAATTGTGGGAAAATATTCGGTTCATAATTACATGATTGATTTAGAGGCTAGTACTTCTGTAATGCCCAAAAATATTGTTGATATCCTACGTCTTAATTACAACCTTATTTCTAAAGGTGTCTTGTAACTTGATGGTTTAACCGTTGGTGTCCTAAGGGTGATAAAATATCTTAAGTTAAACCTCCATGCTTTTCAAAGTCTAACCATAACTATTGATATATCAATAATTGACTTGCCTCTCATGTTTTCCATTTTCTTATCAAGAGATTTCACAGCCAAAGTAGGTGGCTACTTGTCTTTATATTGGACTCATATCCTCCTAAAGACTATATATGGTACAAGATTTTCCATACAAATAGAGCCTATATTTTCTTACCATATCGAGTCTTATGATCCCACTCCTCTCCAATCAAATTGTCTTATACAAGATAAGTATGAACAAGAATCAGTTTCAAAAGAGCATCCTATTCCTCCTTCAATACTTGATCTTTTATTAGATGAATGGTCCAAGGAACATTATGAGTGTGATCCTTATGAAACAACCTTAGAAACTTGACTTGGAACATACTACATTCTTAAAGAAGAGTCTACTTTACCTGCACCACTCAAGAAAGAAAAGGATAATACTTCAGGACTATGGAAAATGTTCTTTTATGGCTCTTGAAATAGAAATGGAGCTGCGGTAGATGTTGTATTAATTTATCTGATGAACAATAAATTTTTATTTTCCCATAGATTGTAGTTTACATGTTATAACAATGTAGCAAAGTATGAGGATATGGTGCATGGTCTGAAAATAGCTAAAAAGAAGGGAACTAAAAAATTGAAAATATTTGGGGATATTGAATTGGTCATCCACTAGTTTAGAGGGAAGTGTGATAAAAATAACAAGATTTTAAAATGTTACAAACACCTAGTTTGGGATATTTTAGAGATTTTTGATTCTCTTGATCTACAATTAGTGCCTAGGAAATTAAACAAATAAGCATACCAGATGGCAGCCCTTGGCTCACAAATATCACATGATGAGGATATTATAAAAGGTAATATGAAACATATCAAGGTAGTGGTCAGACCATCCATTCTGGATAATGAAACCAACTGGAAATTTTTTTACAATGATGACAAAAATATTCAGTTCATCCACAATTAAATTGAATTTTCTTTAAGAATGCAATCTGATTTGCATGAAAACTATGGTGATAAAAATAATCAAATAAAG
The DNA here is from genome assembly GCA_019776745.2 of Taxus chinensis. NCBI lineage: Eukaryota > Viridiplantae > Streptophyta > Pinopsida > Cupressales > Taxaceae > Taxus > Taxus chinensis. Next base: position 203,046,187 of record CM034151.1, read on the forward strand.
AAAAAAATTCCAAAAGGATTGGTCACCTTAGAGCATATTTTCAGTCCTAATAATGAATTCAGAGGTGAAGACCAAAATACAATAGCAAGGTGTTGTTGTGAAAAAGTGCAACAGGAAAATTGACAATTCCCAAGCATGACAACTATACCCAAGTGTTAATTTTTTCAAGTCTCGTCATTCCAAGACACCTCGAGTCTATCCAGTCATTTCAAGTGACCTCCAAATTAATGTTATCTCATCCCCTAGGTGATTTAGGAAATTCCATTCATTCCCCCTAGGTGATTTTAGGAGTTCATTTGCAAGCTACAAGCAGTTGTGGGAAGGGCTAGCACTGGCCTTCCCAAGACTGGATCAACCCCCTGGAGTGGAACAGAAGGGCCAAATTTAATTTGGAGATGAATTGAATACTTTAGAACATCATGGAAATTATTTTGGAAGGTTTGGGGAAGTTTTGAAATACTTGGAGCAGTCTGAATAAAAAATAGGGTTCACAAGCGTAGGCAATAAACATGCCTAAAAATAGTTGTTGAGCTTCAGAAGAAGATTCCAGGAGCTCTGGATGGAGTTAGGAGTAAAATGAAACATTTATGGTAATATGATTCCAATCCATACATGATTGTGAAATCATATTTTTCACAACACTTTGGCGCATCAAATCTGCAGGTAGTTTTTCTTAGGCACATGTGGAGTACCAATTCACAATACCACTTTTTCATGGATCTAATGGATGAATAAAGACATGAAAACCACACAATTGGATTAAAAAGGCCATTTCCAGTTAGAATCATATAATTTTTTTCCAAAAGATGTCCATTGGGAGCTCAGGATATCATCATCACAAGTCACCCTCTTAGAGCATGTTCGGGACTTAGCCATACTTTCAGAGGACACGTGTCAGATCTAGGAGCCTGGTGGGATTTTATGTCCCCAACATCCCTAAGGTCAGGTATATCAACCTTGGAAAAATTCACCCAACCCCCATGTGACCTCTGGGACCCTCATGTGACCTTCAAACTTGATAGTTTAGCCCCCAGGTGCATTTTTTGAGCTCAAATTCTCTACCGTCGGATCGAAGACATGTGTCATCTCCAAGACCACCATATAATTTTATGTCCCTCACATCCTTGAGGTCAAGGATAGAAGACATGGAAAAATGTGCCCAACACCTATGGGGAGTCCTTTGGTCATCCATGTGACCGGCTTTCAGCCCCCAATGCTTCTAGTGTTTTCTGATCAGGGACATGTGTTGTCCTCTTGCTCACTGTGGAATTTGATGTCCCTCATGTCCCTGAAGTCATGGACATCAGATATGAAAAAAATTTCCCCACCCTTGCGTGAGAATTTTTTGAATATTCAAATCCAGCACTTAGTTGTTTCTTCCCCCTCATTTATCCTTTACAGCTTCTCACCATTTCATGACCTTGTTCTTACTTTTCCAGACACCCGGTCTGACATTACTGATATGAACTAGATCTGTAATGGTCACCAAAATCTCCAAACCATGAAAACATAGTAATATCAGAGAAAAAAGTGTTGAAGAAATGAAGAACAGGAAGAAAATGAAGGTTTTTTTCCACATAACCGTGAAGTCACCCGATCAAGAAATCTTCAGGTCTCACAAGATACAATTCGGATCGAGGTGTCATCTTCTAAAAACTTGCACATTTTTCAAGATGATTATGATGTAATAAATGGGAGGTCAAATGGTGCTCTAAATTATTTGTTCCAAAAAAATCCTCACTTTGTGCGCAAGCTCACATTCGTTGAATTTCCCATCATTCCAGCAATGGAAACGAGCTAAAACCTTGCACATGAGCTCCAAATGAAAAACCTATCACAATGGAGTTGTTTTCATCATAAACAGAGATAAAAAATAGACCTAAAAATTTTGAGCTCCATTAATGGCCACCATGGCTGCTCCATGCTCGAATCCACTTCCAGGTGGAAATTTTAAATTTTATTTCCCAGCATTTTAGAGGGGAAAAGTATGTGAAATTTGGAGGATGTGATAGCGCAGGAATAAAAATCTAGAAAAATAGAATCCATCACAAACTGAGCACCGAAAATCCTCTTTCTAAAAATAGTAATATTTCCTACACATGCTTGTTATTTTTGGTAAGTCTTCATCAAAAGTGAATATGGAAAAGACAATATGAAGTGAATACCTCCAAGAAGCCAGAATGATTATCCGGAGAAGAAAACAATGAAAATGATCACTTACTAAAAATAGTAAGTTCCTTATATAGGTTCTTACTAAAAATAGTAAATCACCCGAAGAAGTGGTCAAAGCAAAGGAAGTGTGCATAATATCAAATGAGGGAGTTCATGACATCATGATGGTCAAAAAGAGGCAAAAATCACATCTAACTAAAAATAGTAAGCCTTCCATCTGGACACTTACTCTTAATAGCAGGTTGTTCTCAAAGGGAAAGTTTGGCATAATGAGACATAGAGGGGTGATTGTCTTAGGGAGCTGGATAATGTTTTTTGACACTCACTACATACTTCGGATCATAGGTATATCATATGCAGGATAGGAGATGTGGTCATCAATGAAACAATTCACTCAACTTGGTGAGCATTTGTGAGCTAATTTGAAGGATTTTCACAATGTGCAAGAAGTTTAAAGATTCAAAATTTCACTGCATTTGGAGCTTTCCATCAACGAGGACCTGCGGACTTCATCGGGAATGACATCCACTCTTCTTCTTCTCTCTCTCTCTCTATCCTCTTCCCCCAAACTTTCTCTCACTTTCCAATATTTTAATTTTGCCTTGGGTTACAATTTTTCATATGTCCTAATGTTCCTAATGTAATAAGTCACCTTTATGTTATAAAAAGGGACTTAATATTCTCATAGGAAGTTGAAAATTTTTAAGTTGCACAAGGACATATGAAAATTCATTGGGGGGTAGATGATAAGTCACCTCTCATTCTATAAATTATAATTCCATTCCCATTTCAAAGGGTTGGTCATTAATTTTGTGAGCTCTAGAGTGAATTCTACCTTGAGAGAACAAAGGAGATAGCCAAATTCTTCCTTTCTCCCACTCTCTATATTTCCTCCATTCTCATACTATATACAACTTGGTTTAAGAAATTGATACAAAAAGGATTTTGGAGCCTTTTTTGATGAAGGGGTTTATTGATACTTTGTAATCATAAATTTCATTTGGTCTTGTTGCTATGCGCAGAGTTGTTTCCTCCTAATTTTAATGGATGTGATAAAAAATTTAATTGATGTATACAGGAATCCAATTTTCTACCTGCAACATTAGTTCTCCTATCTAATTTGTCACTCCCATTTCCCTCTCTACAGAAAAATTCCTCTCTTGTAAGTATCTGCATGCTTTTCTGTAGGGTTAGCGGAGTGTCCCTGTTGGATCCCCGGTGGAAAGGCCACCACATAAATGCACCTTTTTATGCACATACATATATGATAGTTACACCGGTTAAGTAGAGGGAATTAGATTCCTCGAGCATTGGCAAGAAATCCACAAGTTTGTCTACCCAATAAATTTTCTTGCCAATAGTTTTTAGCACCCATCGTGGGGCAAATTTAACAGCATCTGCACCCAAAATATGACCGCAAGGTCCCAAAATTAAAAAAAATGAAATATTGAAAAAACAAAAAAAAGAGAATTCATGAAAATCCATTACTAAAAGATAAACTTTCAGTTCCTGCATGTGACCTTTCATATTCCATAGTGTCTTTTCATATTACCACTTCAATAATTTCCAAAAGCTAGTTGAAGGAAGATACACCAAGTTGAATAGGTCGAGAGGTGGTGTTGTTTCAAATTTTGAGGCTTTACAAAATCAACAAGAACAAATTATAGATAATCCATACTTCTTCTTTCAAGCCTCCTCTTCATCTAGCTCTTCAATCATTTCACCTGGAAATACTATCCAAACTCCTGTTGATACCCCCCTTCAAATTCTCTTGTTTTTCAACCACCATTTAACATCATGTTCCCAGAAGAAGAATATTTTGAAGAAGAATTTGTAGAGGAATGGGATGAAGAAAAATCAGAAACAACAATGGTGGATAAATTAGAAAGACCTCAATCCATTGTTCCATGGGGAAGGAATAAAATCCCGCCTTCTCTTGAACCCCCTCTTCACGATCTATCAATGCGTTCCTACAAAAACTTGCCAAAGTTCAAAGGTGACAAAACAAAACCCACTGAAGAACACATTCCTTCCTTCAAAAAATCATGTGGAATTATTGGTGTCCAACATGAAGATGTTTTTGAAAGACTGTTCATGGAGTCCCTCCAAGAAAATGTAGTAGAATGGTTCTACCTCTTACCTACCTGATCCATCAGTTGTTGGAATGATGTCAAGAATTCCTTTGAGGAAAGATTTAAATCAAATGAATACTATCAGGACCTCTTAGTGCAGTTGGCTAAATTGAAAAAAGAAGAAAGTGAAACTATGAGAGACTTCATGTCTCGCTTCAAATGGTTTCTTCGTAGGATACCTGAAGAAGATTCACTATCTGAAAAAAATGTCAAGAGATTCTTCATCAATGCTCAATCATTAGAAGTAGGATTTTTTTTGCGAAGATCCCAACCAAGGAACATTATGGAAGCATAAAGGATGTCCATTAAGCTTAATGGTGATCTCGTCCTCTCGAGAAAGATCAAGAATCCATCAAAGGTAAAGGCCCAACATCCTAGAGACGAGAGAGCCAATCCGTCACTGAACAAATTTTGGTGAATGATATGGCATCTACTGAAGAGGGAGATTATTTAAGAATGAGTATCTTATCTAAAGAAGCAAACAAAAATCAGATTGCAGGAGCACCCAAAAGGCTCACCTTGGAGGCCCCACCCATGAATATAAATTACATATTTCAACAAAGTGAAGAAGAGCTTGAACAAGAAATTCAATGTGGAAAATTCCTAGAGATCGACGAACTTGAGAACAATAGAAAAATTAGATTTTGTGAGTATTATAGAGGTGATAAAGAAGAATGAAGAGGATGCATCCAGTTTCTCATCTACGGTATTCACTCATTTTCATTCCGAGAAAAGAGTCATCTCCCTCCACTTCTACAAATGAAAATAATGTTGATGATCCTCATGTTGTTGAAACTCCGCAAAAAACAATAATCAGTCAAGGATCCCCACTTCCATCTTCCATGAAGTCCACATTGTTGGAGGCTGACCCTAACAGCAAGTAATAAGACTCCTCACAATCCCAATTAAGGTCTTCTAATGTCCTCTTCTAAGTCTAAATCTAAATCTACTCCTACAAAATCTAATACCTTGAAATCTCCTGGTGTGGCATTCAAAATACCTTCCTTTCCTCAAACATCAATATCACGATCCTAAGCCTATCTAAACTCCAAAATCAATCCCTTGACCACCCCTTTTTTTCATCTGCTCCCTTTTACTTCATATAATATGTAAACAAAGCCAAAGTGTAGATTACTGAAACTAAATATTTGCAGACCCATCCTGAACAGTTTGAGAGGTTTGTTCGATACATCAAGAATGGTAGTCCAACACCGAATGATATAGCTCATCATCCTAAAGGAATACTACTCAAACTACACGTACACCTCCCTCACAAGAACATGAATTTCTCTGAGTGCATCAAAGACATAATAAATTTGAACCTTTCTACGTCTCCCTTCTTGTTAGATAATATGTATTGCACATGATTGTATAATAGATTATGGGTGCCTCGGACAACGTGATGCCTTTGAAGGTCATCAAAGGCTCTCAAACGTCACCATGACTCAACCTAGTGGCTCTTGTTACTCTTTGTTGTCAAAATAGGTCTCACTTATAGGGAATTTCAAAGATGCAGAAGTGACTCTTGCCATATATTTCCAGATAAGAAAAGTTTCAACAATGATTTTGGTAGTAGACATGTCCCAGCCTCGTTTCAAAATGTTATTGAGAAGAACTTTTCTTCCGAGACTTGGGAGAAAAAATTTAGATGAATTGGTCTTCTACAACCATACCAGTGAAGGGAAACATGGATAAATTGCTTCATTAGAAGAAGATGGTGTACATGGTATGAAAGTACAAAATCCAAGAAGCTAACATATTGTATCAAGGTAGCAGGGAGATGAATCACTTTGTGACAACTGAGAAGGAAGAGGATATTCCCATCTTGATAGGTCCAGATATGCCTTCCCCAGAGAGATTTGGACTTTTGAAAAATCATTGAGGAGATTCGAGTTACAAGAGGGCAGACCCAAAAAATTACTAGATGATGCAAACCATGAGGAAGAGGAGATGATTCTTGGTGATGTTCAAGAATAAAACTCTGGTTATATGCTTATCCAAGATGAGGAGTTATTCTCATTCCCATTTGGGGATGAAGATGATCTTAGTCAAACCATCTATGGAGAGACAAAATCAGTATTGTGATGAGATCCTGTGAAAGGTTTGAAAGAAATCTTCATGTACAATAACTGCTTGAGAGCTATAAAAGAAACTGAATGATTCTGAGCTCAGTCTCTGAGCTCCTGATGCAAGCCACGAATCTATGGAAGACAAACGTGAAGTTGATTTGGAATCCTTAACCAATGTGATGGTTGGCCATATTGACATAAATCTAGATGATAAATATGATGTCCACTCTTAGATTCTAATGGTTGGTGGATAAAATGACTGAAATTGAAGATGTTTTCTTTCCCATTTGAAGAGGAAGAATATTTCCATGATGAACAAATTAGAAGCAATAAATTTTAAGGCCTTTAAATTTGAAGCTCCTCTAGATGAAGGATTGGTGATAAAATGCAGCGATTCCTAAGATAATGAGGTAATCCCTCTAGATAGTTTCCTTGAGCTGAAAAATAATGATTCTTCAAAGGCGTACAAAGATGAGCTGCAGAAAATGATGAAGCATAACTCCGAAGCAATAAATCTTAGATGCAGTAGAAGTATGTAGAATACCCCTATCTTGATTCTTCTTCTCTTCACTTGTGTCATGAGACATACAAGACAAGTATGAGGTCGTCCTCTAATCCTTCCTCGTCAATACTCAAGTACCTCATAATAGAGTAAAGGAAAAAGAATGAAGTCTAAGGTTTCGCATGGAAAAGAAGTCAACAAGCAGAGGCCTGGGAAAGAAAGTAACTCAAAATATTCAAAGGAATTGGAACAAAAATCAGCTTTGGGGGTAAGCGATGAGATGTTTGATGGAGAATCAACTATATGGATAAACATGGAAGGTAATTGGCACTATGAAACCAATTTCGAAGAACATGAAGGTAGTGGAATTTCCCAGTAAGGACCTAAGCATCAAGAATCTCACGTGGAATCAATCCTACCAAGTACACAAAAAATTGTGAAATCACCTAGCTTTCATAAGTAGCTAAGGAGGGGAGGCTACTTTTTGGAACCTGTCAATGGCTTCGCAAAACATCATCATTCAGTGTTGCCTCTTCAGGGGTAACTTTTGAGAAATGAAAAGTGCTTCAATGAAAGTGGGTTGTCCCCCACCTTGTACCATAGGTGATTTCTAGGTGTGTCCCCCTTTTTATGGCATGTTTCCCTTTATGTTGTGTTGTGTGTTTCCTTTCCGTCATTTTGTCTATGTGTGTGTGTTTTTGTTCTTTGTTCTCTCTCTCTCTCTCTCTCTCTCTCTCTCTCTCTCTCTCTCTCTCTCTCTTTCTCTCTCTCTCTCTCTCTCTCTTGTAAGTTGTACATGACTCCGCAGAGCCCAATGGATAATGCACTGGTCAATATGTTACAAGTTGATATTCTAAGAGTTATCATGACATGTCTTTGTTACACCCAGTCCATGTCATGTCCCCAAACTAGAGCCAGTTGTTGTCATGCAAAAGTGCAACAGGGAAATTGACAATTCCTGAGCACGACAACTATACCCCAATGTTAATTTTTTCAAGTCTCATCATTCCAAGACACCCTGGGTCTATCCAGTTAGTCCTAGTGACCTCCCAATTAATGTTATCTCATCCCCCTAGGTGATTTAGGAAATTCCATTCATTCGCCCTAGGTGATTTTAGGAGTTCATTTGCAATCTATAGGCAGTGGTGGGAAGGGCTAGCACTGGTCTTCCCAAGATCAGATCAACCCCCTGAAGTGGAACGAAAGAGCCAAATTCAACACAGAGGTGAATTAAATACCTTAGAACATCATGGAAATGACTTTGGAAGGTTTGGGGAAGTTTTAAAAGACTTGGAACAATCTGAATAAAAAATAGAGTTCACAAGCCTAGACAATAAACAGGCCTAAAAATAGCTGTTGAGCTTCAAGAAGAAGATTCTGGGATCTCTAGATAGATTTTAGAGTAAAACAAAATATTTCCAGAAAGAGGATTCTAAGACCTACATGATGGTGAAATCATATTTTTCAAAACAATTTGGCGCATCATATCTGATGATAGTTTTTCTCATGCATAAGTGGAGTACTAAATCACAATTCTACTTTTTCAGGTATCAAATGGACCAATCAAGACAAGATACCCCCACCATTGGATTTAAAAGGCCATTTAAAATCATGATCATATAATTTTTTTCCAAAACAGTCCATCGGGAGCTCAATATATCATCCTCACAAGTCATCCTCTTAGAGCATGTTCGGAACTTAGATGAATTTTGAGAGGACATGTGTTAGCTCCATGAGCCTGGTAGGATTTTTATGTCCCCGACATCCTTGAATTCAGGTAAATCAACCTTGGAAAATTTTTCCCATCCCCCATGCGACCTCTGGGACCCTCATATGACCTTCAGAATTAACAATTTAGTCCTCAGGTGCATTTTTGGAGCTCAAATTCCATGTTGTCAGATCGAAGACACGTGTCAGCACCAGGACCACCATGAAATTTGATGTCCCTCATGTCCCTAAGGATAGGGATATAAGACATCAAAAAATGCACGTAGCCCCTATGGGGAGTCCTTTGGTCATCCACGTGACTGGCTTTCAACCTGCAATACTTCTAGTGTTTTTTCAAGAAAATCCCCTACAGTTGGATCAAGGACACCTGTCGTCCTCTTGCTCAGTGTGGAATTTGATGTCCCTCACACCCATAATATCAGGGACATCAGGCATGAAAAAATATTCCCCACCCTTGCATGAGCATATTTTGAATATTCAAATCTGGCACTTAGTTGTTTCTTCCCCCTCATTTCTCCTTAACAACTTCTCACCATGTTATGGCCTTATTCTTTCTTGTCCAGACACTTGGTCCATCATTACTGATTTGAACCAGCTCCGTCCTGGTCACAAAACTCTCCACACCATGAAAAAAAAAATATCAGAGAAACACGTGTTGAAGAAATGAAGAACAAGAAGAAAATGAACCTTTTTTGCCAGATAACCACGAAGTCACCTGATTGAGAAATATTCATATCTCACCAGATACAAGTCAGATTGAGGTATTGTATTATGAATACTTTCAAAATTTTCAAGATGATCATGATGCAACAAATGGGAGGTCAAATTATGCTCTGAATTATTTGTTCCAACAAAATCGTCACTTCATGCACCGAATCACATTCGTTGGATTTCCCATCATTCAGGTAATCAAAACGAGATAAAACCGTGCACACGAGATCCAAATGGAAAACCTATCACAATGGAGTTGTTTTCATTGCAAATGGAGACAAAAACTAGACATGCAAATTTCAAGCTCCATTAATGGATGCCATGGTAGCTCCATGCTCGGAGCCACTGCTAGGTGGAAATTTTAAATTTTATTTCCTGGCATTCTAGAGGGAAAAATTATGTGCAATTCGAAGGACATGACCATGACTATGAGATAAATCAAGAAAAATAGACAACATCACAAACCAAGCACTGAAAATCCACTTTCTAAAAATAGTAATCTTTCCTACATATGCTTGTTATTTTTTGTAAGTCTTCGTCAAAAGCGGCTATGGAAATGGAAGTGTGCACTAAAGACCTCCAAGAATCTAGAATGATTATCCAAAGAAGAAAACATTGAAAATGATCACTTACTAAAAATAGTAATTTCCTTATATAGGTGCTTACTAAAAATAATAAGTCACCCAAAGAAGTGGTCAAAGCAAAGGCAGTGTGCACAAGATCGAATGAGGGATTTCATCACATCACGATGGTCGAGAAGAGGAAAAAATCACCTCTAAATAGAAATAGTAATCCTTCCATATGTACACTTACTATTAATAATAAGTTGTTCTCAAAGGGAAAGTTTGGAATAATGAGACATAGAGGGGTGATCATCTCAGGGAACTAGAAAATGTTTTTTGATACTCACTACATATTTTAGGTCACAGGTATATCATACATAGGCTTGGAGATGTGGTCATCAGCGGAACAATTCATTGAACTTAGTGAGAATTCATGAACTAATTTTAAGGAGTTTCATAGTGTGCAAGGAGTTTGAAGATTTAGAGTTTCACTGCATTTGGATCTTTCCTTCAACAAGGACCTACGGACTTCATTAGGAACGACATCCCCTCTTCTTCTCTCTCTCTCTCTCTTTCTCTCTCCTCTTTCCCTGAACTTTCTCTCACTTTCCAATATTCTAATTTCACGTTGGGGTTGCACTTTTTCATATGTCCTAATGTTCCTAATGTAATAAGTCACCTTTATGTTATAAAAAGGGACTTAATATTCTCCTAGGAAGTCGAAAAGTTTTAAGTTGCACAGGGACATATGAAAAGCCATTAAGGGGTAGACGATAAGTCATCTCTCATTCTATAAATTGTAATGCCATTCCCATTTCAAAGGGTTGGTCATTAATTTTGTAAGCTCAAGAGTGCATTCTACCTTGAGAAAACAAAGGAGATAGCCAAATTCTTCCTTTCCCCCACTCTCTATTTTTCCTCCATTCTCATACTATGTACAACCTGGTTTAAGAAATCAATACAAGACTAATGAGTTTCGAGCCTTTTTTGACTAAGGGGTTTGTTGATACTTTGTAATCATAAATTCCATTTGTTCTTGTTTCTACGTGTAGAGTTGTTTCCTCCTAATTTTAATGCATGTGATCAAAATTCTAACTGATGTATGCAGGAATATGATTTTCTACCTACAACATTAGTTCTCCTATCTAATTTAGCACTCCCCTTTCCCTCTCTATAGACAAATTCCTTTCTTACAGGTATTTGCAAGATTTTTCATAGGGTCAGTGGAGTGTCCCTATTAGATCCCTATTCGAAAGGCCACCACAGAAATCATCATTTTCATGTGCATGCATATATGGTAGCTGCACCGATTAAGTAGAGGGACTTAGATTCCCAGAGAGTTGGCAGGAAATCCAAAAGTTTGTTCACCTGAAAATTTTTCTCGCCAACATAAGGAAAGAATACTATCAACCAATAACCATTACATAAGGCAAGAAAATTATGCTTGGAAAGGTATGTGATGAAAATGAAAAACAAGATTTTATCTTCTTGTGTCAAAAATTTAATGATTTATTTTCATGGGATCATGAGACCTTAAAGGGTTTGATCCAAAAAATTTCCAACATTCCATTGATATTGATCCTAATGTTAAGCTAATTAGACAAAAACAAAGACTAGTGAATCCCAAGATACAACCCCTCATGAGGAAGGAATTATCAAAACTGATTGAGGTAAAAATAATTTTTCCTATCAAATAATCTACTTGGGTGGAAAATCCTATCCCGGTGAGGAACAAGAATGGAGAAATTAGAATTTTTGTTGATTTCAGAGATTTGAACAAAGCCTCTCTAAAGGATCAGTATCCTTTACCTTTTATGGAGAAATTTTTGTAAATTGTGGAATGAGATGAAAGGTTCTCTATGCTTGATGGCTACTCAAGTTTCAACCAAATCAAGGTTAAGGAGGAGGATCAATACAAAAATGTATTTACAAACCAAATGGGGAACATATGCATATATGAAAATGCTTCTTGGTTTATCAAATGCAGGCTCCACATTCGAAAGAGAAATGGACATTGCTTTCAAAGGGTATATTATTGAATCCATCCTTGTCTATCTGTATGATATTATTTTCTTAAAGTATAGTAAAGATCATATCAATCATTCTGAGAAGGCATTTGAAAGATGTAAGGAATATGGGGTGTCTCTTAATCCCAAGAAATGTAACTTTGTAGTCCCTAGGGGAAATATTTTTGGGAATATTATTTCAAAGGAGGGTATTTTCATTGATCCGAAAAGAAACTCAACCATCTTGTCTCTTTCCTTTCCAACTCACAAGAAAGCTTTGCAGTCATTCCTTAGAAAGATTAACTTTGTTAGGATATTCATTCCTAATTTTTCTGGATTAGTCATTCCTGTTACTCTAATGTTAAAAAATGATTAAGTTTTTAGATGGAAATCCAAAGGAAAATAAAGTTTTTCCAAGATGAAATAGGAAAATACTCAAGATCCTACACTTATCAACCCTGACTATTCTAAATATTTTATCTTATATGCATATGGAGTTGAATCTAGCATTGGTGTTGTTTTGACTCAAGAAAATTATTAAGGTTCACCACAACCAGTGGCATTCTTTAGTCAAACACTGAAGGATTATGAATCGATGTATAAACACATTAAAAAATAGGTGTTTTCCATCATGAGGGATCTAAATAAATCTTAGAGTATTCTTTCCACTAATCATATCAAAGATTTAGTCTCACATTCCAGTGTGAAAGACTTCATTATGGTTATAGACATCAATGATAAAAGAGATGGATGGGTGAAAAAATCATGGAATATGATGTGACTATTAATGCCAAAAATCTAATAAGAGGAAGAGAAATTTGTGAGAAGATTTCTTTGGATGCTCAGAATGACCAAGAAACCTCCTTTTTCATGACTGATGAATCTTCACACGATGGTGAAATTCAACAATATGAAGGTAATGCAATTGATAATCATAGTTGGATTGGTGATATGACTACCTTCTTATCTACTAGTACATATCCTCTTGGCTTACATAAGAAAAATAGGAGACATTTGAGGCTGTAGTCCATTCCTTATGCATTAATTGATGGGTTTTTATTCAAAAGAAACATTGATGGAGTTTTTCTGAGGTGTATTGAAGGTGAATAATAAGACAAGGTTTTGAGAGAATTCCATGATGGTTTCTCTAGTGAAAATTTCTTTGCCAAAGCTACTGCGGTGAAAATCTTAAAAGCAAGTTATAAGTTATTTTTAGCCTACACTATTTGATGATTCTCACAAATGGGTTAAAAATGTAGGGAATGTGCTTTCTTCAATGGTAAGAAGAGACTGGCTTCTCTTCTACTTCATCTAATTCAAGCAGATCATACATTTAACCAATGGGGCCTGGATTTCATTGGTATCATTAACCCTCCATCAAGTGCTAGTCACAAACGGGTTTTGATAGAAACAAATTATTTTACCAAGTGGACAAATGTTGTGCCACTGAAGGAAGCAACTAAATAATTTATATTGGATTTCCTTAAGTATATTATGACAAGGTTTGGTATCCCTTAGACTATCATCTCTGACAATGCAAAATATTTCCTAAGATCTAAAATTTCTGATTGGGCTCTTGGAATCAAAATTTATTTGAATAACTTCCTACCAATCTATTAACCTTAAGGTAATGGTTTGGCAGAATCCAATAACAAGAAATTTATTAGGATCATGAAGAGAACAATGGATATTAATCAGAAGGTAGTGACATAAAAAGGTGATAAATTCTCTTTTGGCTGACAGGATCACAATGAAGAAGGAAATTGAAAATTCCCCTTATAAAAGTTGTCTATGGAAAATAAGCCACACTTCCTTTGTCACTTGAATTTCCTTCATTTGAATTAGCCCAGCAATTGGAATTTGAGGGTACAAATCAAGGAGAAATCCAGAATGGTAGAGTTAGTTGAGCTTGAAAAGTTAAGAAATTATGTCATGATCAGTATTGGAGTAACATCAAAAATCAACCAAGATAGCGGTTTGATCATAGGGCTAGGAATCAAATATTGAAAGTTGGTTATCTAGTCTTAAAATGGGATGATAGAACAGAGCTAAACTAGGGAGACACTCTAAATTTTATGCAATCTTGATTGGTCCATATATAATTAGTGTTTACAAAGAGGCTAACTCTTTTTAGTTATCTAACCTTGTTTGAAATGTATTAAACATCCTAGTTAATGGGAATTTATATCAAGCATTCCCGTTAAGTTGTTTAATTGCATCTTGTACATAGTATAGTAGTTTTATCAATTCATTCTAAGTTCATGCTAACACATTGCCTCGTTAGTAGTGTAGGTTTCAATCCCCTAAGTGTTTTATACATTATTGTTGTTCCTTTCGGATGACATGGTTTTACACATCATTTCATAGAGGATTATGGAGAGGTAGGATTTGGGGTAGAGTTTCAAGTTTAGATCATTTTTTCATATTTTTCAGGTTGACTCTATGCCCAATGGATGCTTCAAGGCCACTGATCTCTTCAATCTAGCAGGAAGATTACCCTCATGAATCGTCAAACTGTTATTTTATTTTTTACCTCTTACAAAATTGATCAAATTACTAAATCTGAGAATTGGGAAGTATAATGGATTCTTGGAGAAGAAACTTGAGAAAAATGGTGTTTTTTGGAGATTAAGGTCCTGACTGACAGAACCAAATGAAATGCTCCCAGCATTGACATGCTTCCGACCAAAACTAAGAAAATTACTCCCAACCAACACCAAGATGACATGTTACTAGTCGACATACTCTTAGCCAACACCAGATCGATATGATACCATCCCACATGGTCCTAGATAAAACCAAAAAAACTTCTCTCAGTCAACACTAGGCCAACATGCTACCGGTTTACATGCTCCTAGCTGACACACAGTTAAAATACAACCAGATGACATACCCCCAACTAACACCAAGAAAAATGATCCCAGAAGACACAAGGTTAACGTGCTACCAGACAACACATCTTTAACATTAAAGAAAAAAATTCAAGGTAGGTCCAAAACCAACTTTAAGGAGGTATGACACCCATTCCTTCTCCTACAAGAAAATTACCACTAGGAAATGCATTTATAGGGTTTCCCATACCTCTTTTCATAATATTAATGCATCTTTTCGGTGGTTGGAAAGGGAAATCTAAGTTTCTCTCTTCTATATATTGTAATAACCTCTCATTTTTAAGAGGGTGATGTTCAAAATTGTAAAAGAAATCTACCAAAATTGTTCCTGAATAGTTATGAGTTGTAAACCTCAGATTTGGGAATTTATTGGGTGATTCTTGCCTTCTTCCTCCATTGTAATGATCTGTGCATTTGCTTGAAGCAATAAAATACTTTTTGTGGTTATCATTTTCCCTAGCTTGTGTTTGATTGCATTTTACTGCCTTTCATTTATTTTACAGGTGTGTTACACATGTTTTATTCTCCTTGCAAGGTTTAAAGTTTTTGTGCTCCATGAAAATGGTGGTTTAAATGTTGTTTTGGACTATGGTACTAATATTTTTCCTCTCCTTATTCATTTTATTCCCATTTTCACTCATTTTAGTGTGTCTTTCACCTTGTTGTTTGTGTTATCACCTCTTTAGTTTAGGATTTATGATTCATGCATCTCCTTCTCACCCTAGTCCCTTGGAATGATATATTAGAGTTATATAGTTGTAATTTCCTTCCTAGGAGTAGTTTAACATTAGGAATAGGTGTAGGAAGTTGACATTCTCTGGATGTATCTCTTTTTCCAAGTCTCAAAACTTTGAGACAGTCCCATGTTGCCTCAAAATCTTAGGTTGTCTATTACTTAGAGCATGGTTCAATTTTGAGCTCAAACGAGTTTCTTGAAACATGTCAATATTTGCATAAATACAATTATGTCCTAAAAAAGGATCCATTTTTTGAAGTTTCAAGATGAATTAGGTTCTCAAGCATATTCCAATGATCTTATGAGGTATATTGGAGTCAAAATGATATAAAATATCATCTCAAAAGACCTTTCCAAGCTCCAAAAGAGAAATTTTCAAGTCCTCACTAGTCAAGAGTGTGCAGATCCCATACTTAGCCAATTTTTTTACTGCTAAATGTGAAATTATTCCTCCATGGCACAATTTTTTGTCCCCATTGTACCTTTTCACCAAGGGGATAGAGGGGAAAATATATTTCACCCATGAGCAATCCCTTTATCTAGTCCCCCATGTGACCCTTCTCAGCTCCGTGGGGTGCTTATCTAGCTAACTCCTTTTCCCTAGGGCTGCTTAGATTCCGAAACTTGACATCATATTGCTCTAATGATCCATTTATTTTCCCTTTATATCTTTTCACCAAGGGTACAAGAGGAACAATAAAGGGTGCTCATGAGCAATCCCCCTTGTTGGTTTTCCATGTAATCCTCACTTAGCTTCCCAGTTGTATTTTCTATCCCCTATGTGATTTTTTACCACCATATCCTCATATAATTCCATGTTTTAGCACATTTATCCATTTACTATAAATTTTTACCTTTACACGAACTATACAAGAAGTACAATAAATGGATCCCATTAGAAATTCTTCTCATCTAGTTCCTCATGTGACCTCACATAGCTCCCTTGGTGTTTGCTCAAGTTTTTCATCTCCCTCACACTTCACCACATGCTAAAAATTGGCATCATTTTTATCTAATGCACCCATTTCTATCCATTATGTCCCCTTACACCATTAAACCTGGTGTTTAAATCAACATAAACTCCACCTAATCTTTTATATCACCTAGGGTCAAACCACAGTGAGCAAGGAAATAAGAAAGTGAAAGGTAGGGTGTTTTTAAGCTATATTTTTTACACTCTTAACCTATCCACCACTTTTTCTACTAAAAAACCTTCACAAAATCATATTATAGCATTGGTGCTTCCCAAGATCTTCCAAAATAGCCATGTCTTCTGAAACAAAATTTATCTCATAACTCACTAACCAGAAATCTGGTTACACTGATATTTCCATAGATTGTTCTACTCCTAGGAACATTTGAGATGAATTTAGCTGAATGTTGAATTATTCTATTTCTTTTTCATAGTATCAATCTCAAACCCTACCTTCCAAAGTTTCCTTTTTGATTTCCAAGAGTTCCAGTGGAAGAAACATATTGAAAATTTGAGCACAACATCCCAGTACAGAGCCGAATTCAACAATGGTGATTTCATTACAATACAACACTAGTAAGTTAGGTTTCCAAAAATATCATATACTTTGTATAGTGTCTTGATAAAATAGTAAACCTCCTAAAATAGAAAGATCCACTCATTCAACACATCTATAAACATTGAAGAATAAAAAAGGCAAAATGTGTAACTTTCCAAAAATATAAGGTTATGGAAAAGAAATTTTCTAAAAATTGAAAAACATCACCAACAGAAGCAATCTAAGTTCATTATGAGCTTTGAAAAACTAAGTTTGCAATAAAAAATTCCCAAAATAACAGCTCCGGATCCCACCTACCAAAAATAGAATGTTTCCATTTTCAATGTTGAAAGTTACCATTGGCTCTGTTTTTTCTCATCTTGCTACTTTTCCTATCTTCACATGGTCTTGAATTTTTCACGTAGATCAAACAATAATATTAACCCTCTACAGGGATCCTAAATAATGTTTCTGATCATATTTTGGTAAGGAACATGATAAAGCATATCTAGGCATAGCAGGTGAAAGTCAAGGGCATTGTGTGGTCAAAAAAGAATGTGAAAAGATTCAAGAACCTCATTAGAATTCAAATTCATCACAATGATGTCATTATGATCAAGTGAAATGATAAAATCATCATCCAAGATATGGAACATCATGTCTTGAATCCATCGTCATCTCCTCGAGAAAAAAGTCAAAGTGAGCTAGTCGAGGTATCAGAGTATTAAATCCATCCTCTGCAAACAATCAATAATTCATCCTTTTCCATCAGAGAATATGAAAAATAATGTATGCAATCTCTCCCACATCTTCTCTCATTCATAAAGTGTTTTGGATTAAAAAAAGGTAGATAAGTGATCTTCGTGTGAGGAAACTTGTATGCAAGGATGTGAAATCATCCTCTTTTCCATGTCATTCACAATAGTGTTTTTGAATACTCAATAAAATATTTGGTGATGTGGTCACTCATGTAAGGAAATAAAATTGCAACTGAACCTCGTTTCAATAAAACAAAGGGCCATTGAGCATGAGCCTTCAAAAAGGAAGATAATAAGAAGAGGGCACACAGAGGTTCCATATTACAAGAGTGTTGGACCCTAAACATTGGCTAAGTACTAAGAGGCGCACGTGCACAAGACCAGTGAGAAGAAGGGTGCTTTGGGGAAAGCACACATGACAAAGGGGTTTAAGAAGGGTTTAAGTGAAACTATGGCACACATGGGAGGAAAAACATGGGTTTAAAGGACTTAGCCATATTTGGCATTCTAGAGGCACTTGAGGAAAAGTGTGAGGACCCAACTAGGCATGATGAGTGGATCTGGTGCCGGCTTGGAATGTTGGAGGTCAATAAAAGGATATTCTTCGTAGGGAATATTGCTAGAAGACATCATTATAGAGAATGGAGGGTTTGCAAAGGGATAAGCATTCACCTATGTGCTTAGAGAAGGTATGGTGGTGGGTGATGATCTTATATAAATAAATGCTCAGGCCATAGACATAGAGAGAGAGACGAGAGATAGATAGGACACTGAGGCATAAATACATAGAGTAATGAAGTTCTTCAGTAATGTTAGGGTTTAGAGAACTTCGTGCTATAGGGTTGTAAGGGATGTCATAAGCATATGTATGGGTACAAGGATCTGTAACAAGGAATAAAATGGGGAAAATATAGTTAGGATCTCATATCAGGAAGGTTTGCAGGAGACAAGTCTTTGTCATTTAATGTATATGGTCTTAGATGAACCTTTTAACTGTAATGTGGGTACCAGAACTCTTTTAAATGAATATATATGTGGGTTCATTTTGTATAAATTATTTATGGGTGTAAACCCTTGTGTTATATAACTTATCATGGATTAGATCAAGTTTATTATACTTCTTACAATTTTATTTATCTTTTGTGATGCATTAATGTGTAGATATGTTAGTTTCATCTTCTACCTTTTTAAGTAAGTAAATGTACTTCTTCTTCTAAAAATAATCCTCCATTGATGGTGGAACCTTCACACAAATATCACATAAAAGAGGGGCTTAGAACTCACTCATACCTCATGTGAGAATCCATCTCCCATTGGGTGATAGGATGGCGTGCTTGGGGTTAGAAAGAAGTAGTAAGGGTAAGTAAATGACTAGATCTTGGTTCCATTATTGGGACCTCTTTTTATAGATGTTGTGAGAATGGTGTGTGATGACAGAGCGCTAGACCTTGGATAGTGTCGAAGCATGGCTTAAAAGCAGGGAGGATGAGTTTGCTCAGATATTTCGTTCTAAACATGAGTTTGATGCACGTAAATGGGTAGATGAAAATATGTATCATGAGCTATATGAGACCTACTTTTGTTGTTTTCTAGTGGAGTTGTACAAATGGCTCTCGATATATGCATCTAGATCAAGCTGGTACTATAGACGTCACATATGGACCCAATATCAGTATCATAGATTGCATGATGCTAATCCGACTTAGGCACGTGATGTTTATCATTGGTGGAGTAGAGTTTTGATGAATTACACCTTGGAATACGTGATTTCTATGTATTCTTATCCAGAGATTACTAATTTTGAGTTCTTGAGGGAGATAAGAGGATCGTTCTTTCATGCTATCCTTGTAGCTATAAATATCTTGATCATTATGATGAGTTTGGAAGAATTTTCTATGGGCGGATAATCTTCTTTTGAGCACTAGGTGAGGAAGCTAGAGTAGAGTAGGAAGCTATAGATGACTCAAGTATAATGAATCTCGTGAAAGGGAGTTAGATAGAAAATGAAAATTTTTAGGAGCAATGGATTTATGGAGGCAGACGTTGTGGGAAGGAGTTGAGGTTCACGCATAGGAAGTAAATCTTGAGTAGTTTGTGCTACCCCATCTTGGCAAGCGTGGGAGAGAGACCCCTTTAGCTTTTGATGAGATCTCATCACTTGGAGAAAGGAGAGCCTTCAGCGCGCATATGAATTCACCTGGTGACAAAACCCTAGTGCTTATTTTTCCAAATCCAAAGATAAGTATTACTAACCTAGTTGGTATTGGTGGAAGTAATTGATTAACACCTAGGAGGTATAAATTTTCATTTGGCACATCTATGGCTGCACAATTATTTCCTATGTTTGGAGGTATAATGTCTAGAGTGACATTTGGGAAAATTACGGGCATACAAAGCTTGGGTATTGCATCTAGAAGTGGCACGACACACACACTTGGTAGTGGTGTAATATCATAGAATCTTGGCACACAGTTCATCGCGACAATGGGGACAGAAGGCATGAACACTTCAGGACATTTACTATCTATGAGAGGTGGATCTGGTGGGTTAGGTCGAATATGAACTAGCGAAAGTGGTGGACCTGGTAGATCTAGAGGATCTAGTGGGTTAGGAGGGAAAGGCACTGGTGGATTTGGTGGTGGAGGAAACATCAGAGGGAATCTAGGTTCTAGATCAGGTGGACAAGTGCCTCAACCACCTCAGCAAATATTTTTTGTTATTTCCTTGCATCTACTAGATTATAAAGGTGTCGAGGATGCTACAGAACATGTACACAAATGTAATTTTCTATGGCACACAAAGGGGATCACTACCCTGGAATGAAAGGCAAGTCAGTATGAAAAAAAATTGTAAGGGCGTGTGCATAGTATGTACTAGAAGTATGACCCCCAATAGACAATAGTATATTATAACATGTTGCGTAATTCCGTCTTAGCTGAATTCTATATTCCTGAGTTTTAACATAAGAGAATTAGCGTGCTAAAGGAGATTCAACAAGGTATGTCAGAGAGTGTGCAGAAGTATGATGCGTGTTTTAAGAATCTCTTATCAAAACTATCTTATGATATTCATCCTTATTAGCATGTTCAATGGTTCGTTGGAGGACTAATAATTCCTTTCAAAAGAGTGCTTTCGCATAATAATTTCACAGACCCATGTGGTGCCATAAGAAGAGTGGCTACCAGTGTTAGTCCTTTTCTTGAAGCTCATATTTCTTCAACTAAAAAATACCTAGAGAAGCTATCTGTGAACTTGGCCCATGAGACTCATAGTGGCCTATGGTGCATGGATTGTGAGGTAGAGGGGCATACGAAGGACAATTGTCCTTAGAGATCAGTACGTGCCATGACGGTGGACTTTGATATTTTCCATAGAGATCATGATGCAAGTAAGTTTCCACTACTGCAGCGTGTGATCTGTAAGAATGTGTCTTGTTATTCCAAGATTCACACCTCTACTACTCATAACACCAAGGATTGTAGATTAATTGACCAGATACATGATGCCATTAATATTGGTGTGTACCAGATCAACGTTGCAAACAATTCCAAGGATGATGGTAATCATTATGAAGGACGCGTGGATGGAGGAGCTCATGGAAGAATATTTTATAGCGGTAAAAGAGATGAATTCCCTCGCGGAACTTGTTATAACTGTGGGTCCACAAAGCATTACAAGCACAAATGTCCTAACCTACTACAATGTTCATGGTGTGGGAAGAAGCACAAGAATGAGGATTTCTTGGAGCTATTTGAACACATGAGATAACAACAATGAAAAGACAATGGCGCTAAGATGGTAATCCTTAAGAAAGTAGACTCGCATTGGATGCCAAGGGTGGTGCACGAGTAAGAATTAGAACCTGTACTAGTAACAATGTGAGATGAGACTGCGCATGCTAGGGATAGACCAAAGTAGAGACCACTGATTATAATATAAGAGGTGATGTATGGAAAGTATCCGGACCATACCTGTCAGAAGGAATTCTATCAAGAGACCATTGACATAATCAAGATTCTTGAAGGAGAAATTTAATCTCTAAAGGAGAAATCTATGAAGTTAGGGTAGAAGAAAATCATTAAGGTCCCTCAATCAGATATAGATGATATAAGGGAAGTGTGTAAGATGTTACGCCAAGATAATATAATTCCTCTATTAGGAGAATGGTTGAGGGATAAGATACTAAGCACTAGAGCAGAGTGCGAGAGGTACATTTTACATGCTAACCTTCCTCCCCACAGCCTTGACTACGATAAGGAGATTACCTTGAATGCATTTGTTAATGGATGGCTCCTAAGAAATATTCTAATTGACACAGGCACAGAAGTTAATGTTCTCACCCTGGATGCTTGGAATCAAATGGGAAGGGCCCCATTATAACCATATTCAAATGTGTTGTATATGGCCAATAAGACAAGGGCAAAGGCCATTGGTGTTTTAAAGGATGATGCTATAACTATCCAAGGGGAAATTCACTTGAGAATTGGAAGTATTAGCACTTTTTGAGGCAGAAAAATTTCTAGTGCTACTTGGGCACCCATGGTGCTATAAGAACAATGTTGACTTACGTTTCAATAAGGGGTATATAAGTTTTGAGAAAAAAGAGGAATGTGTTATCATTCCTTTGATGGATGGAAATTTAGTGCCCTATATTGAGCCTTTAGGAGAAGAAGACGTAGACAAAATTTACGTGTGCACTATCTGGGACCCTAAAGTTGTGCAACCGATAAAGGAGGGCATCATTCAGTGGGAAAAAACTCAATCTATAAGTGATATAACTAGTGTGTCATGTGAAAATTAGGTGCATGGGACATATGAGTTGGTTAGAAGGCAGTTAAGAGGCTCTTTGACAAGAGTAACAAAGGCGTGGTTAGTCAAGCTCCTATGAAGAAAGAAGTTAGTAAGTTATCCTGGGGGAGCCAACCCTGATGTTTTCTTGTAAGAAATGAATACCTAGTTGAGTTGTGAGATTGAAAGGAGAAGGATGCTTAGCTATACCTTTCTCTATACCACAACACATTGGTGGGTGACCCATAGTGATAAAATTCTATAGTGGCATGAAGTGAAAATCACGTTCTCTATTAGGTTTTTCCAGAGCAATGCACCTACTATCATAAAAACATTTCATGGAAAGGAACCCTCCTCGTTTCATTTACAAGCATGTGAGAAGGCATGGATAGAAGGTGCAGAAGCCATGCCACATTATTTACAGGTGTATAAGTTGTATTCCACCTTAAAAGGCTTTGTGCGTGTGTGGTACATTCATCATAGATGTGTCGTCATATAGGAAACTGGCAGGACTTGACGAATGACCTCCTTCAATATTTTGAATATCAGAGTACTAAGCCATCAGTGGATGAGGCGTTGCAAGTTTTTAAGCACCTATATATGGGAGATAGTGCCATGGCGGAGGATATAATAGTGGAATTATTGGGTGAAACCTTTCTTATAAGCGCGCTTTGATGAGGATAAATCTGAGGGGATACATCTTGAGTGTGCATGAATGGAAAAAGAGAAAGGAAATTTGGTCTATGTGATAGATGGTGAAGAAGTGGAAAATTTTGAGTTTAACCATACAATGGGTATGCGCAAAGTTATGGATAGTGCTGATGAGAAAGCACACACCTACCATGAACCCCTGAAAACCAAGAAAGTTAACATTAGTTCGGATGCCAAACCTAAGCAGGCTACTATTGGAGATTATTGGACATAAAAGTAGGTTTCGAACGTCATCGATCTATTGTGAAATTTTCAAGACTTATTTCCATGCGGGTACCATGAGCTTAAAGGATTTCACCACTCCTTGGGAGAAATGAAAATAAAGTTAAAGGAAGGTGCGCACCCAATTCAGAAGAGACCTTATTGAATGAATCTAAATATTTGCATCAAATTCAAGAAGGAAATTGATAAGATGATCACATCAGGAATCATTCAGGTCATTAAGGAATCAGTATGGATAATTCCAATGGTCACCAACATTAAGAAGGATGTTAGGATAAGGATTTTTTTTATTATAGGGATTTGAATGTGGTATGTGTTATTGACCCTTTTCCAACCCCCTTGACTGAGGGGATCTCTAGAAGGAGTAGCTATGGTGCGATATCTATTCCTTCACAAATGGATTCTTAGGATATCACCAGGTTAGAATTGCAAAGGAGGACTAAGAATAGACAACTTTCGAGACTAGAATGTGTAATATTTTCCTATACACAATCATGTCTTTTGGAATAAAGAAGGTGCCTACTGTATTTTCATGCATTGTGGTGTAGGAATTTAAAGACTTTATCCATAAGTTTCTTCAATTCTACCTTAATGATTAGACAATATATAGATTAGTGAGGAATCATTGTGACAATCAAAGGTTGATGTTTGAAAGATATTGGTAGTTGAGGATATCCCTCAATATTAAGAAATATGTTATTTGCTACTCCATTTGGAATCCTTTTGGACACATATCATATGTAAGTAAGGCTTGCTGGTGGATCCTGCCAAAGTTTTTGTTATTATGGGATTAGGGAAACCTACCAATCAAAGTGCAATACATAGATTCCTTGGGCATATGAGGTATTACCAGAAATTTATTAGGGGGTATGCCAAGATCATCATTCCATTGGAAAATTTACTACAACACAAAAGGGCATTTCATTAGGGAGAAGTGCAACAAATGTCATTTGATACACTGAAGAATATGCTTATCATTATGCCCATATTACATTTTCCTTCTTAGGATAATCCATTCAATGTACATGTTGATGCTTCAGGGATGGAAATTGGGGCAATCTTAAAACAACCTAGAAGATGGAATTGTTGACCACCCATTGTGTTTTTTGCTAGTAAAAAGCTAACCCTAGCAGAACAAAACTATACTACTATTTAGCGTGAAAGCATTTTCAATGATGTACGCAGCTGCATAAATTTAGGTAGTATATGTTAGCAATACCATTTATACTCTACACGGACCACATGACATTGGAGTACTTGGTAAACAAGCCCATTTTACAAGGGCCCATATGTCGGTAGTTCTTGTTGTTTCAATAATTTGAGTTTACAGTTGTTGTGAAACAAGGTAAGATTAAATCAGGACCTAACCATTTATCAAGGATTGATTCAAGGGAGGACACACAGAGTATTGAGGATACAATGCTAGATGTACAACTATTTAGATTTCTATGTGCACCCTCTGAATTGGAAGATATTGTTGTATTTCTTAAGATGGGTGTGGCACTAGAGGGAATGAAGACTTTAGAAAGGAAGAATTTATCCATATGCATTGTTCCCTACATGTTAATTAGTGGAGACTTATATAAGATATGCCACAATGAATTTTTACACCAGTGTGTGTTAGAACATGAGTGTGTTGCAATCATTAAGGAAGCATGCATTGGAATTGCAAGAGGACACTATGGAGGAATGTAACCACATGTAAGATTCTTCTAGCAGCTTTTGTATCAAGTATTTCAAGGTCTGTGACCACTGTCAGCTCCTTGGTAAACCAAAGAGAATATATTAAATGCCATTAAGACTAATTTCTAGTGCAAAACCATTTGAGAAATGGGAAATTGACTTCATAGGACCTATTTCCCCAGCTGCGTGAAGGTTAGGTTTGCATTATATCATTACATGCACAGATTATCTTACAAGGTGGGAAGAAGTAGAACCTATAAGGGATTTCACAATGATAACAATAGCTAGGTTCTTATGGGAAAACATAATCAGCAGATATGGATGCCTGCTGAGTTTAACAAGTGATAGGGGAACTCATTTTTTGAATGAAACATTTATAATTTTGTTGGTATAATTCATGGTAGCCCACCACAAGACTACCTCCTATCACCCACAAGCTAATGAGACTTCTAAGGTGTTTAACAAAATCCTAAATCACACGTTAACTAAGATTTGTGATGTGGTTATAAAGCATTAGGATGATAAAGTTTCTAATGTGTTATAGTCATATCAGACTACTTATAAAAGACTGAACAAGGCCAAACCATTTCAATTGGTTTTTAGTTGGGAAGTGGTGTTTCCTATTGAATTCATGTTACCATCACTACATATAGTGCATGCAAGAGGATTAGCTGATGAACAAGTACTTGAGTAGAAGACTGATAAGTTAATGTAGCTAGATGAGAGGCGGGCTATTGCTCGTTGGAGTCATAAAAACAAAAAAATCTAGGATGAAGGCATGTCATGATAGAAACATCAAGAAAAAATAGTTTGAGGTTGGGTAGATGGTTCTATTGTATGATTCCAAGTTTCTATGCCATCTTGGGAAATTCAAATTCCATTGGATGGGCCCATACATTATATCATATATACTTGATTTAGGCACTTTCTAGTTACAAGTGTTGGATGGAACATGGTTACCAAACCATTTCAATGGGAGTAGGCTAAAGGCCTACTATAAATAAGTCTTCTTTGTGTTTTTAAATAAGGCATTGTTGCCAATTAGTTTAGGTTTTTCTTTTTTTCAGTTTCCTTTCTTTGTGTTTCTCTTTATCGTTTCCCTTTTTGTTTGTTGTGTGCGTGTTTGTGCACTGGTAGCCACTTATTATTTTCAAAAAAATTCTATGTGTAGAGGAATGCACATCTATTTTTGTGTGGGGTGAAGTGATGTGACAAGTACTGGAAGCTGGTATTAGAATTTTTGTTTCGATGGCCCGGGTTGAAGGATCAAAATCATGTAGTTTGGAAGAGTGCACATAGAAAAGGTGAACATGAAAAGGTTTAGTGTCAGAAAGGCTTTACAAAAACCATGTACAAGGGTGAGAAGAACAGGAACAACATAGGGTAGGTGATGTCAAAAATTAGGATAAGGACAGAAGAAGTGCTTTCGGTGATGAAAGCACATGCGTAAGGATCTTCGGTCATTAAGGGTTTTTCCCACCAGAAGGTCGTAGAATTTTTCACGTAGGATTAGGTGCATAGGGGTAAAAGCGGTGAAGGTTGGCATTAGAAAAATCCACCTTTAATGCAAAAGTACGTTGGTAGATGGCATGCCATTTGTTACAGAAAAAACGCAAAAGCTATAAATAGAAGGTCGGGGTGTATTATTGTTTACCTTGTATTTGTGTTATCGAAGAACTCTCATGAACTAGGGAATCCTTGAAGAAAAGTTGTGTAAAAAAGGATTGTGAAGATTTACATGCATATCTAGTTTGATCAGCAAACCAGAGTGGAAAAAGAGTACATAGGCATGAGTGGAGAAGGTTGTGTGGAAGAATCCTATGAGTGATTATGCCATCTTGTGGAAAAAGGGTTTTCCAGGTTAGGGTTCCACGGCTAGGGCACATGATTGAGGAGATTTTCACAAAGGAGTGGAGCCATAGAGTTGAGAAGAGCTGGGATCAGGAGAAAGGAAGAAATTTTAGTGACCCAATGGAGAAATGACACCAAGGAAAGCAACAAATTTTTCACCAAATAAGGGAAAGGGCAAGGGGAAACAATTCATTTCCACCATTTTCATTAAATAACGGTACGTGGAGATGTAATATCTAGACAACATATTTCTTGGAAAAGAATGGGTGTCTCATGTTAGAAAGATGGTCATGAGTGACTACAACCATTGAAGGAGCACCAGAGAGAATGAGATGGAGACAAGAGGACACCAAATGGAATGCCTATCTATGATGATGAGGTAAAGGTGAAAATGGAGAAGGTTGGGTTATTGTAACTCTATGAGTTTCCCTATTTCAGAAAACCTGAGTGACTATACCAGTGGTTAATGTCACAAGTACATGAAGACCACTTCTACTTTACAGGATGGAGGATGTAAATAAATCTCCAAATTATTTCTAAGTTTATCGATCTTATCTGTGAAGGAGAATCATTTGATGATGACTTGGATGATAAGGAGGCCATTAAGAAGACCATTGAAGCTTATGACTATAAGAAGGGGTCGCACTACTTCAACATTTCTATGATTTGTGACCCTATAATGAGGATGGCATGCTTGGTCACAAAGTTTAATGGGAAGGAGAGATGGAAACAAATCAACAAGTTTTTCTTGAACATTTTTCGTAAGATCTCAGAGGGGACCATCTATAACCTATCAGTTTTCATAGCAAAATAAATCATCAACACCACGTGTGATGGAGAAAAGATCATGTTTGGTAATGTCCTCCTTACCATTTTCTTTTTGGATATTGGAGTTCCCGATGGGCCAGATAATTTTTTTGGGAATACCTAGATGAGAACCCTTCCCCTGCCAAAATATTTGAGCAATACACTTGTGACACCATGACAACCACCCACAAGGCACACCTAGAAAAATGGTATAAAGGGATGCATGACACATTTGGTGCTAAATGGAGAATACCCAAATAGTTACCTATTTTACTGTAAGGGGAGGCTGAATTCACCATGTAGCAACATTTTTGTATTGGTAGGTTTACTCTGGAAAATGGCACTAAGAGTCCCTAGTGAAAATTTTCATCTCCTTCAAAACACAATACTTCCAGGCCGAGGTCAAATGATTCAAAGAGGTGAGGAAGCTAAGGGTTAACCTCAGCACATTAGACCAAGATTACTGTGAGCTGGACTGAACATTGATATATCCAAAGAACCACACATCTATGGATAAGTATGTCTCCCATTACCTAGATATGTTGAAACTAGTAACATTTCCTATTGTTGGGAGGACTGAAACAAGGGTATACCTGCATATAAGGCCTAAGTATGAGAAAGGAACTTACATTGAAAATTATGTCTCTATCCAATAATACCCCACCATAAGGAAGAAGGTCGTGCCAAGGAAAATGGAGAGAGAGGAGACCTCTAAGAAAAAAGCACCAAATACACATACAATGCAGTTTTTAGGCATGCAAGATTCAGGCACAAAACCAAGCACCTATGCAAGGAGAAAGAAGTCCACCACATAAGACAAGGAGAAGACACTTGAGGAAGAGGCACCTGAGTAAGAAAATTACCCTAAAAAAGAAGAATCATCGGTAAGAAAGGAGTCGCCTAGGGAAGAAGAAAAAGAAACGTCTTTAGTTAAGAAGAAGCAAAAAGTAACAAAAAAGGAAGAATTAGAAGAAACAAAGAGAATGGAGGATTATAAGGGTGACAAGGATGATGAAGAGCACAGTGAGGGCTTATAACCATCTT
Source organism: Taxus chinensis (assembly GCA_019776745.2). NCBI lineage: Eukaryota > Viridiplantae > Streptophyta > Pinopsida > Cupressales > Taxaceae > Taxus > Taxus chinensis. The sequence continues at coordinate 203,075,072 of CM034151.1, forward strand.
GTGTATGATGCACATGAGTCAAAGGAAGAGGGAAATGAAGATAAGGATGAGGACGAAGGAGGCACTCACGGAAAGGGGGAAAGTGAAGAAGTAAACATGAAGGATTAAAAGACTCCAAGCTTGACTAAGGAGAATATAGAGGATGCCGTAGAGAGGGAGGTAAACAGGAATTATAAATAACTTGGTGGATCAAGAGGTGGAGCGAAGTGCCGAAGAAGTACTCAAAGAGATGGAGGGAAGTGAAAGTGTGGGAAAGGACTATGGAAGCATGGGCAGAGACCCCAACTTAGTAGTAAGCTTCCCAAAGGTATCGCACATTATGTGGAAAGGATGTAGTAGTAGCAGCAGAGGAACAAGAAATGACTTACATAAATTATCCAAATAAGGTATTGCGCACATGTTTCCAAAGTATCGTGCCTTCAAACCAAATCCTTGCATGGTCTTCTTTCAATGAAGAGGGTGCATACCCGTGCACGAGGAAAATGCTATCTTGGGATTTTGAGTCCCATGTTGATGAACAAAAATTCAAGGTCAACCGAGATGCATTGATGAAGATACTAGATGCCAAGGGAGTAAACACTCTAGTGAATGTCCAACAAGTGTCCAATGAGGAAGTTTGCAATGTGCTCAAAAAATTATTGGTAGAATTTGAGTCGAGACTCTTTGGGATAAATGACAGAATAAGGGTCTTTTCAGAAGATCTTGAGAAGAAAAATGAAGAGATCAATGAAAGAGATAAGGAGATAAAACCTAAGGAATTGATCAGTGCATAGTTAAGGCACGAACTGAGGGATGAAAAGGAAAATGTGTGTGAGATCCATAACAAGACAGAGATTATTTCAAGTGTCATAATCTTGAAGCACTCAGACCTGGCCTCGCCTAAGAAGAAATATGAGTCAACCATGCAATAATTGGAAGAATTGACCCACATCCTCACCATGGAAAGGAGGTCACTCACATTGGAGTCGATAGAAGATACGTTGGCGCGCCAAAAGGAGAAAGAAAAATTAAATATTTGGGAGACAATTACTCAGTATTTCAAGATCCTTTTCAATGTAAAGACTTCCGCACAAATGGCTGAGGATGTATATGATAATTGCACTAACAGAGACAAGGTAGCAAGTATATTGGTTACTACGCATGAGGCGGATCTGAAGGAATTTAAATATAAGAAAAAAGGAAACAGGGTAGAGCATGATAAGATCCTAGCCAAGGTTGAGAAAAAATGGAAGTAATCGAAACCTTCCAGTGTTCGATTAAGAATTGGCTCAAGGAGCTATATCCATAGGTCACTCACATAATGGATGCACTAGATGATCTTAGCAAGCAACAAGAAGGAATTATAGATACACTAAATGCTAAGAGAAATGAATTAATTTTTGATAAAGTGAGTGCTCTAGTAGGTGACCTTCTTCAGTAGGCACAGGGTATGGTAGATGCCTGGGAAAATATTGAGGAAACCGTGAAAAAAGAATTTCCACTCCTCTTATTGCAGTAGCAGATTCTTCTATTCTTTCATTCTTTATTCAGATTGTCCCAGTTCCACTATTCTTTATTATTTAAAGAAACCAGATTTTTCTGAGGACGGAGAACACACGTAGTGTGGGGTGGTATTGGACCCTAAATATTGGCTAAGTACCAAGAGGCACGTGCATGTAGGACCAGAGAGAAGAAGGGAACTCATAGGAAATCGTGGAGGAAAAAGTGGTTTAAGAAGGGTTTAAGTGAAACAAGGGTGCGTGTGGGAGTCATAACATGGGTTTAAAGGACTTAGCCATATTTTGCATTCTAGAGGCACTTGAGGAAAAGCATGAGGACCTGAATAGGTGTGATGAGTGGATAAGGTGCCAACTTGGAACCTTTGAGGTCAAGAAAAGGATATTACCTGCAAGTTATATTACCATAAGACATCATTATAGAGAGTGGAGGGTTCGTAAAGGGATAAGAATCCACCTATGGATGACTACATCGACACTTGGCACGTGATCTACACTTAGAGAAGGCATGGCAGTGGGTGCTAATCTTATATAAAGAAATGCTCGGGCTAGAGATAGAGAGAGACGAGAGATAGACAAGACACTCATGCAGAAATACATAGAGTAACGAAGTGTTGCAGGAATGCTAGGGTTTAGAGCACTTAGTGCTAGAGGGTTGTAAGGGATGCCATAAGCATATGTATGGGTACTGGTATTTGTAACAAGGGATAAAATGGGAAAAATTATAGTTAGGATCTCATACCAGGAAGGTTTGTAGGAGACAAGTCTCTGTCATTTAATATATATGGTATGAGATGACCCTTTTGACTGTAATGTGGCTACCATAACTCTTTTAAATCAATATATATGTGGGTTTGTTCTATATAACTTCTTTATGGGTGTAAACCCTCATGTTATATGACTTATCATGGCTCAAATCTAGTTTATTATACTTCTTACAATGTTATTTAGCTTCTGTGATGCATTAATGTGTAGATATGTTAGTTGCATCTTATACCTTTTTAAGTAAGTGAATTTACATCTAGTTCTGCTAATAATCCTCCATTAATAGCACAAGCTTCTTATAAATCTCACATAAAAGAGGGGCTTGATGCTTGTGCTTGCCTCGGGTGAGCACCCAATGCCTTCTAGGTGATAGGCCAATGCACTTCGGGCTAGAAAGAAGTATTAAGGGTAAGTAAATGACTACAAAGAGGGTTCATAAGAAGGTAATGTTCATCATAGATCCCACAAAGTCTCTTGGGTCCAAAAGAGTGATCCATCATAGCTTACTTCTCTTCAGGGGCATCCAAATATGTCTTCCCCAGCAATGGAAATTTCTCATAATGAACAAGATGTGATCCTAGTTCAAGCTCCTGAACTAGGATCCCGTGACAAAAATCATGTCCACTCCCAAAGGTTTATTACCATGGATTCAATACTTACTCAAAAGTGAAGCAAGAACAAGACAAAAAGTTGTAATGCCCAACCTTGTAGCTATCACAAATATCTTGAGATGCAAGTGGAGGAAGAAGGTGCAAGTGGCTTCCCATCTCTTCAATATAACTTTCAGTGGCTAGTATGTACAAATTTCCTGACTTAAAAATGTAAAGTCCATTAAGGAGATTAATCCATCGAACTATATGATGAAAATAATTTTTTTGGGACCAACACCACATGAGAGTGACTCTTATTTTTATAAGGAATCTTCTACCCATATATTTTTTCAAAATTACGAGTATAAAAAAATAATTGAGAAATTGGAGGAGCATGTGAAAACCATCAATACCTACATTCATCCTTTCTTGGAGCCCGATTCAATATCTCCACTCCATGTGGAAGACACTTCTCCAATCAAGATCTTTGACCCTGAGGTGATCAAGAAGGCATAAGGGCATATGATGCAAGGGAAGGCTAATGAGAGATGGATTGAGAAGATCATCGATAAAGGAAAGACATTTATCCCAGAGGTTATCTCTTTTCTTAGATATATTCTTGCCACTTTGTTGGAATGTAAGAAAGTAAGGGAAAATATTGAAAAGGAGAGGATCCACTTGGATGAGGTGTTCCCACTTGTGTCTGAGATGATATCTCCTAACTCTCATACCCTTGTGACTAAAAAAGTGTTTACATAAACTAATGAAAAATTGTCCCCATTTTGGGTCCGCATTAAGAATTTTAGATATGGTATGATAAAATATGCCATCTCTGAACTTGACTCTAATGGACAAAATGCCTTTTATATTTTTAATAAGGTCTCTCTAACTGAATTCAAGAACTTGGATTCCTTCTACTTACTGAGAATTCATCATCACAAGAACTCATTGTTTGCTTCAAATATTTGGTCAAGAAAGAGGCAAGTGATCCCCTTTCCTTCAATCAATATACCTTAGAGTCCCTTGCTATCATAAAAAAATAAAAAATAAAAAAAATTGACATTGCAAGAGATCACAAAAGATGGATCAGTTAGTTCAAGAGTATAAATGGTGTTCCCTGGACATGGATCAAAGTGTTGAACTATGTTTGCTTTCTAGAAGAAAATAAGGTGAAACCTATGAAAACTCAGTTTAGTAAATAATTCAAAGGAAAAGAGATCATTTCGGTAACTCTCCCTCAAGGACCATGATCAGTAAGTTTTCCATAATACAAAGGTTCATCTTCATTGGATTAGTCATCCTTTCTCTCTCTCTCTATCTACCTTCTTCTCTCTCCATGTTCTAATTTCTTATAAATAATGTACTTTTAACTATTTCATCCTATTCACTTGAGTGACCCTCAATTAAACATTTTAAGAGTCATTTTTCATTAATAAGAAAAATAATCACTTCTTAGGAATATAAAAGGTTACAAGTGATGGGGATAGTTGAAAGGTCATGTGGGGGGTAGAGGAAGAGATAATTTGTAAATCTATGAATTAGAATGGATTTTCCATTCCAAGGGGTTGAAAATTGTTGATTAAATGTATTTTTTTGAGATTACCACTTCTACATCAAGAAATAAAAGCTAAAATGCTTATATTTCTTGTCGTATGTTCCTATACTCTCTCTTTCCAAATTTTCATACATGATAGTCTTATAAAATCAAGAAAGGTGTCTGAACCTATGATAAAAGAGTCAATGGAATTATGTGTCTATAATTTTATAGTCTTATCGGTGTTTGCGTTTTTGTGTTCTTCTAATTAAAGTTGAACCTATTCTGGTTATTGTATGTAAACTATGATAGTGCCTACTCATAACAATAACCCTATCTCTCCTTCTTTCTGCAACTCCCCTTTACCTCTCTTCACTAAAAATTCCTTCCTTATACCTTGTACAAGAATTTTCCATAGGTCAAGTGGAGTTTCCTTTTGTGATACCCAGACTATTGGCCACCCCAATGTTTGAGGCTAGCTTACATTCAATAATTAGAGCTTCCCCATATATATGAAGGATGAGATTAGTCCCATGAATGTTGGTGAAAACTTAGTAATTTACAACACAAACAATTATCGCCAACATGCTGACATTTATCCTTACATGAAGAAAGAAGGTTAGGAAGGGAACATTAAAAATGAATCAATTCGGATCATTATATGGGGAAAAAATACCAAATAAGCAACTAGATCAATTAATTAACTAAAAATGGAAACTTACTTTGTAATACTATGAAATTATAGCAACTAGTTAATCTAATATAGGAGGACTAAAACGTTATATAAATGCACTAAAGTAACATGGAATAATTTCAAATAATTATACTAAGTGAAATAAAAATTTAAATATGCAAGTAAGGAGATATGACTTAGTTGATTAAAGAAGACTATCACAGATTCTTACAGGTCTGATAATAAAATCCAAGAGCGGGAACAAACACCCAGAAGTCCCAAAAAGGTTAGAACTAGAGGATTTGTGTAGGTTGAGGCATCTGGGAAGGTACATGGGCACCCTGGTTTACAGATTAGGCACTTTGGTTTCTGTAAAAGCTTCAAATCTAGTTTTCATAGGGTCACAGGTATCCCAAAGTGTTCTCTATTTTTCGCATTAGATCTACCAGGTTGTGTTGAATGTGCTTGAATAATGAAATGATGACCTATAAAAATAAGGAAGTATTAAAACCCTAGGAAAAATAAAAGATTCAGAATGACCTCGGCCACCAAACTAGTGGTCTTATCACTAAGCGCTACACTAGATTTTAGACCTAGATGTATTTTTGGTGCATGTGTGCATGTTGTGCCCTAGGTACTCTTGTGCCAGTCTCACTTTGTGAAGTAGCGAGAAATATTAAATATAGGAAATTTAATAGCATGTGTGCATGGAATAGAATAGAATCCTCCCCCTATGTTGTGTATGTTGATGCAGATCTCCTAGCCTTGATGCATGACACTATACAAAGAAAATGCTAATGACATTTTTGTCCCAGGCGGTCCACATGACAGTTGGGACGTCGGGACACGAGGGACGCGAAAAGCCGAAACGACCGAAAGTGATGTAACTATAGATGGATTGATAGTATTGTGTGACTCTAGGACCCTTATTATGGACTCATAACTTTAGATTTATATGGTTCTCTTCTTCTAATTTCGTAATTAACCCCAACATGGCCAAATAGGAAAATGATAAGGATGAAATAAAATACAAAGACCAAAAAACAAATATGGAAAGAGGATCATGGATCAAGGCACCCCAGATGGGACCAGGGCACCCTGAGGTGGGCTCATTGTAAGGGGAGGTAGTTTTCGTAGCCCTGTCAAAAGTACAGGCACGAGTGCCCCAGTTTAGGCTAAAATGATGGGACAATTGTGAAATAAGTGGATATATATAGGAAAATACATGGTAATGACGAAATAAAATATAAAATAAAGGTGGCCATTAGAGTAGATTGTGGCAGGTAGTTTAGGAAAGGTGGGATTAATTAGTAATTTATTCACTTAAGAACCCTCTAAATAGTAGTATAAGACCAGGCTAAATAATGCCTAAACTATATGATTTTTTGTCTACATTTTTCCCCCACTTTATTATGGTGTAATGACGGAATAAAATATAAAATAAAGGTGGCAAAAGGTGGGATTAATTAGTACTTTATGCTCAATAACATAAAGTAGATAGAGATGCATACCTGGTATACATGTAGAGTGTAGAAGAATACGTACTGAAGGACTAGACTCAAGTGTGTAATGAAAAAAAGAAAAATATGGAGGAGCATGGATTCTAAAGATGAAAAATGCACATAAAAAATGATGACAATGGACCTATGACATAACGCATGTGTAGTTGTTGTTGTGTAGTGTACCTTCATGGCTAATAAAGGAAAGTGTCTATCGCGGTGTGTTATTGTTGTCACTATCATCGTTGTTGTTGTCCCTAATTTTATTGTTTGTTTCTCATACAGACAGACTTGCAAAGAGAAAATGATCAAGTAGTCCAATCTATATGTATGTAAAATCATTGTGTAAACTACGTATGTGTATATAAATATGTAAAATATGCAAAAATAAAAGTGGAAATGGAACATGTGCACATGATCCATGTCGAGAAAAAGGGTGTAGAAGGTTATCCTGTACTGTCGTGAGTTATTTGAAAAATCTCACACCACCTTATCTGAAGAAGTATAATGAGGAAATGCTCTATATCCTCTAACCTTTAATTGCTTAAGCTGAAATGTGTGAAGATATCTCTGTATTTTCCTAGTTTTTTGGGTGATCCGATGCCACTGGACGAAGTAGTATACAGAGGAAAAACCATTTGTAACCTCTAAGCCTGTAAATGCTCCACAGATTTTCCAAAGGACACCATATCCTGTAGAGCATGCTATGTATGGAGTTCATAGACTGGTTTGAACTCACTCACTATATGTAAACCCACAATGGCAAGGGCGGAAAGTGCACTGTAATGATCCAATGTAAATACTCTATGCTAGTAGAAACCCTCAATGATGTCCCCCCTCTTTGGGGGTGTATACGAATTCATTGAAAGGAGAATGCAGCCCCAAAATACGACCAACCGCACTATGACTTATAGAAATATGCCCTGCATGGGGTAAGGGAAAGGTGCACACAAAAGGGGATGGCTAGCCAAAACAAGTATTAGTATGAAAACACATGCATGTAAGAAGATAAGTGTAAAATATGCAGACAATGTAGTAACTACCAAGCACAGTAGTGTAAACACATAAGAAAACAAGTAGACCGCAAAACATGGGTTGCAAAGATGTGATATCACTCACGATGTCGCAAGACACGTAAGGTTGTCATTTCCACAAACAATAGACAAGTTTGCACACAAGAAAATAGCAAAGCCCACATATAATGGAAAACAAAGTAGGTAATTACAAAACAAGTGTTACACATGGAACACCCATTAACATGTTAGAGTGATAATCAATATGTCAAACAATGTATGAGAAATTAATAAAAGATTCTAAGTACAAATTGAAACAATAACATATGGATAGGATGAATGTGGATTCCCACAGTGACCAATAAAGGAACGGTAAAAGGGGAGAATCCATGCCATGTGTAGAATCCTGTATCTACAATCATGCTAAAAAAATGCGTGAACGCGCATGTGGGTATGATAATAACATATAAGAAAGCAAGCTAACATGTGTAGTAAAGTGATCATGCAAAACACTAGAAAAAAGGAGTAAATTCCCCCAAGATAATGTAATATGTTATGGATGGATTGAATGGAATGCAAAATGTAATGATAGGAGCAACGTGTCCCTTGAGTGGATGGAATGTATACAATGGTGTTTTTTTTTCCCCTTAGCAGTCAAGAATGAACCATAAATGAGATTGCATCATTAGGAAACACTCGAGTAGTCTTATTTGTTTCTAGCATGATGTGATGAGTGTGTATATGTAGTGGTGAGGAAATGTGACATGGGGAGAGATGTGTATGAACCCTATAGCCGAAGTGTATATCATGACTTGTTGAATAGATGAGAAATGATTTATCCCTAAGTGTATATCACTATATGATGAATGGATTGGAAATGGGTGGCGATTTAGCCTAAAGCGTATGCCACTATAAGATGAAAGGAGGGCATGGTGATGTAACATAAGGTGGATACCACTACAGAAGGATAAAATGGGTGATGATTTAACCTAAGGTGTATGTCACTAAAACTAGAAATGTAGAATGGGGAAATGTCACATGGTGAATATAAGGTCCATTTGATTGGTAGACCCTCAACAGTCAAGTATGGACTGAGGAACTAAAGTATGTCATAGGGTGGTGAGGACAACACGTAGAAAACAACATAGTATAAATGACCAATGTATGAATAGGGTAGGTAAATTCGTGGTGTGGGTAATGCATATAGGATGTGTAGCATGTGTAGGATGTGTAACGTGTGAAGTGCAATAATATAAGCAAATATGTAATGATGATAGGTAGATCTAGACCCATATATACTATAATCTAGGGTAATATGTAGAATATATATGATGTATGAATGTATTGTGTGAATAATGCAATGTAGGGTGTGTAGGGTGTGTAGGTTATGTAAGAGATGAAAATAGGTGTAGATAGAATATGTAGTGATAATATGTGAATCTAGACCCATATGTAATGTGACCTAGTGTAAAAATAGAATGTAGGGATGGAATGTAAAATGAGACACAGAGGAAATGATGACTAGTGTAGTATGTATGATATGAGAAACGTGGTATGTATAATGTGATTGTTTAAATAAATGTAGGATGGATGGTGTATAATGTGTAATGAAGGATTAAAAAATGGAATATGTAGTGCCTATGGTGTAGTGTGCGGGGTTCAGTGTAATGGTAATCCCTCAAAAATCAAGTGTGAACTGAAGCACAAGAGTACGTCATCAAGTAACTAGAGTGTTATGATAGATGATGAGTATGCCTATGTTAGAAGATGGAAAAATAACAATGTGTGTATTCAAGTAGGGGGTGAGGTTCCATTCCCCCACAAGTGTATGTGGGAAAAAACTAAGTAAAGTCATTGAGAAGATTGTTTCCCCAAGGTCAAAGTCATATGGATAAACATTAGTGGCCTGGTAAGCAATATTGTATGTTTGATCATGCAATGAGTCATTAAGGTGTAAGTTGTACATGGCCATAACATATTCCTCATTGGTGGATGGGGGAAGTGGGAAATCATGTGCATACCAACAAGTAATGTTTTGAGTATAACCTAGGAAAGAGCTATTGCAAATGATAACGTATCCAAAAGGCATAGGAAAGGATATGTCTATATGATATGGATCTAAGGTACCTCCAATATAGTTTAGTCAGGAATGTCCTAATGTAATCGACATAGTAGTGGGATTATGCGTAAGAAAGACATCAAGATGAAAGACATGAAGGCCATAAACAAATGTGACATGGACTAACCCATGGTATAAATGAGGATGGTATGTTGGTAGACAAATATCAGTAATAGAAAAACCTAAGCGAGCTAAGCCATCAAGCGTACATATGGTGTCGGGAAAATTAGGATCGAATGGAATGTGCTCCATGTATGAAAAGTGTACATGTAAAGGGTGAATGACCTGATGATACAAATGAAGATGGGATAATATTTTTCATGGAGGGAACATGTGGCTGATATGGAATAATAGTTATAGTAGGAGGTGACGTAGAAGGGACAACATATAGTAAACAAATAGCAGCATAGAGTGGTGGTAAATGATATAGTAAACAAATAGCAGCATAGAGTGGTGGTAAATGAGGTGGATCATCCATAGGTTGAGGATCATCTATAGTATCAATGCAAGGAATACTGGTGTTAGGGTCCTGAACACAATATTGGAATGGATCGTGATCTTGAAAGATAGCATACTCAACATGTTCATGTAAGAACTCAACGAAATGGTGGACTGTAGAAGCAACAACTTACATGACATGAATCCATGGCCTTCCTAGCAAGTAGTTATATGAGAATGCAAAATCAATGAAAAATAAAATGGTAGGGAGAGTCTTAGGACCAACTATGAAAGGAAAGGTAATTAGATCAAGGCACAGATAGACAATACCATCGTAATCACAGAGTGAGATAGAAGAATGGTTAATGTCATGAGAACATAAACCTAATGCCTGAAGAAAGGAAATAGGGCACAAATTAAGCTCAGAGCCATTATCAATAAGAGTGTGCTTGATGGAAATATTGTAGATGTGAGACATGATATAATGTGGTGGGTCATTTTCAAAGGCGTGAATGTAAGCAAGAAGATTGGCCCTGAATCCTATATGTTGTGAAAATGCTCAACAAATGTGTCATACATGGAATCTGAATGCATGTCAACATAAACATTGGTAGTAGCAAAAAGGGTTTGAACACGATGAAGTAAATTAGGATGGGTAAGAAAATATTCATTTATGGAGATACTCATGATGGTTAAATGCAAATGAAAATTCATAGAAGGTGTTGTGAGGAAACACGGGGTTCACCAAAATGATTAACTAAAAATGGAAACTTACTCTTTAATATTATGAAAGTATAGCCACTAGTTAATCTAATATCAGAGGGATAAAACAATGTATAAATGCACTAAAGTAGTATGGAACAGGGATAATTTTAGTGGCGAATATTCGTAATATGGAAAAAATTTCATTTTAGGAAAATTTGAAAAGGTGAATTTTTCGGGGCGGGTCGGTGTCCTGTTCACCTAAAATATACAGTATATTTTTTTAGGGGGGTCTGCTTCGCCTTCATTTGAAAACATCTCTTATAAAAACCTAGGTGATTCGTCGGGTAGTATACCTCAAGTAGCTTACCAAATTACCAATACCGTGAAGTTTGAACTCGCATACTCTTAAGCACTAGAGATTGTTGTTAGCCTATTAGGGTTAGTTGTTGACACGCGACAGGGATATAGTTGACGCATGACAAAGAGTTATTGCAGACGCGTGACAAGGAGATATTGCAGACGCGTGAAAAAGGAATAGGTTTGACACGTGATGCGTGACAGGGCATAGGTAGTTGACACATGACAAGGGTATAGTTGACGCGTGACAGTGACCTCAGATAGTGGATGCCTTCGTGACACATGACAGTGTCACGCCTTTGACGCCTTGTTGACGTGCAACACATAGTTGCTACTTGGTTCTTTTGTCTGACGCGGGACTCTCTTCAGAATAATGGAAGGTGCTAGTTCTAAGAATGCGAAGACCCTAAAAGTAACTAAGAAATATCAAATCACTCTTCAAGTATTTTGGAAACTCTACGGATACAAATATTGAAAATACCAACCATATAGATGCCACCACAAAGAATCAGAATACTGACTGTGTGGAAGGTATTATTGAGGTGGACATGCATTTTGCATAGTATCAAAGTCAAAAAAATGACACCTACGATAATATGCCAGATCTTGAAGATATTGTTCCTGTTGGGGTGCAACCAGAAGTGCATCAAGATATCACACATACAAATACTCAGCAAAATGGAACACAAAAATCAAATTCAAATTCTGGTCCAAGAAAGAGGAAACCAGGTGATTGTGATATTGCTCAAAATTCTACTCAAAAAAGTAAAACATTGAAAACGAACAAGAATATGTGGACCATTGGCAGGACATACAAGTTTGATTGGGCAACTAAATTTCTGTTTATTAAACTTGTACAATCATCTAATTATGAAGAGATCCCATCTGAATGTACATGTACAATATGTACGTGGAAATTGGGAAAGCAACAAAAAATGCAAATGAAGCTGGACACTATAGAAAAACATTGTGGAAAACAATATTTGACTGTAACAGGGGCAGATGGCCAGAAAATCAAAACACACAGGTGGAAAATTGAAAAATAATGCATGCATGTTAAATATGCAGTGGAATATGAGGTAGAGAAGAAAACATACATAGACATCTCTTGGAAAAGGGAGGGACAATCACATCGCATATTAGTAAGATGAAACAAACAAATCTACATGCAAAATTCATACAATTCTCTACTCTATTTCACATACTAAAAAAAGGAAGACCGATTTCAGATTTCCTCAATTTCAAAGTTTTGTATCAATATAATGGAATGTTGAACATACCTCAGTCTCATTGGTATGAAAGTAGTGGATGGAAAATGGAAAAATTCCTTTCGATAATAGAGAAGGAAGATTTGAAAGAGAATGTAAAAAAAGAAAAGTGTATCTCTCTTTCAATTGATGAAGTGACAGTAGTCAACAACATCTGCATGGGAATGTATCCACATCTATACTTTAGAAAATCATATAAGGACACCTCATCTATTGGGTGTTATGAAAATGGTTGAAAATTGCAATGCCAAAAACCTACATAAAATAGTTGTTTCTCATTTGAAAGATATTGCTAGAATGACTAATTATGAAATTGCTACGAAGTTGGTATGCATTGGATCAGATGGTGCATCTATCATGCAGGGTCACTAAACAGGGCTGTGTGTTATAATACAAACAAAAGCGGCCCCCATATATGCTACCAATTCACTGTATGACTCACATAATGAATTTAGCATATAAAATGGTAAGCAACCACAAAAATGTTGCTAAATTAGAATACCTTATAAGAGAACTTCATGCTTATATGTCAAGCAGCCCAAAGTGATTTCTTGAGTTCCAAAAATTTGTAATTGGAATTACAGATGGCAAAAAAATTCTGAAAGATGTTGAGACTAGATGGATCTCTTTATATGAACCTGTATGCAAAGTTCGTGAGGAGTATCCTTCGTTGGTTGGTTTCATGCACAAATATCGTCATGAAGTTGATAGGGTGCAAGGGACTTGTTGTTCCGTTTAAGCTGATTTGGAGACATTGCTTACATTGGTTGGTATTCTTCCAATGTTGCAGGAGATCAATACACTGATGAAGCATGCACAGGGAAGATTAATCTATATTGTGGATTTTATACGGATGAGAAAAATGGTATGTCAAAGTCTTGATATCTTGTACTGTTCCCAAGATAGTTTTGATACACCTATTTTTGAGAATTGGAAAGCTTTATTAGATCTTAAAAATCCTAGTAACTATTTGAGATTTAATATCCATGATCACCTTTGCATCACTGTTAATGGGAGAGACATACCACTGCACATTTTGTAAAAATGTCAAGATATTACAAGATCGGAATGAGAAGATGTTCTCGTGACACGTAATCTCTTTGAGTCTGTTATAGTTGAAACAAGAATAAAGCTTAAGAAAATTTCAGAATCCTTGTCATCAGAAATTAGAGAACGTTTCTCCAAAGATAAAATTCTGGAAGCCATGGGTGTGATGAATCCTAATTTTTGGAATACTGAAGGTGGTCATGCTGAACTTTGTCAAGAAAGCATTTCCATAAATCCATGGGTACAATAATGGAACATTTCACAAAGACTTCAGAGTTCAAGGGAATGGAAATCAAAGGTATACTGAATGCTGATTTATTAAAATTTCAATCAACAAATTTTGCAACAACAATGAGGAACCAATATAAAAATTTAGACGAACCTTCTGAAAGTGGTGCTATTACAAGGCTGTGGCGAGGAATCTATCAAATTTCTATCTTACAAGAAGATATCAGTGAATATTTCAGATTATACGAGTTATGCCAAACAATGATTTTGGGGTCTATGGAGGACGAAAGGGTTTTCAATGCACTATCATTTATAAAATCAAAACTGAGAAACAGGTTGGATAAAAATCTGGAAAGTTACATGAGGTGTTATGTTTCTCGATACTCCATCGAAACCTTTCCGTTCGACAGAGCAATTGCGCATTGGAATTCCCTTTGCGAAAGAAGAGGTGTGAATAATACAGCTACAAGTACAACTGTTCCCAACGTTGAGAGTGGAATTGGTGCATCGTCACACTCTACAGAAGAGAACATCGAGTTTGAAGAAGCTATTGATAATGGATTGTTTCAACTTTAAATAGGTATCTTCTTCACCTTAATCTTATTGTTTGTCACTTTACATTTTTTTCAGCTCTTGTTATCATTAAAGATGTTACAGCTCTATATATTTAAATTTATTTAACTACAATCTTTTTATTTTTTTTTGAAAACGTGGGTTGACATCCATCCAAGGAAGCTGGTACTTCTCGGGACTTACAATGTCAGGCAACTCACCCATCTATCTACTAATCCATTTCTCGTGTTGATTTTTCTTAAAACACAGATCTAGCACATTACCAGTGGCAGTGATGATTTCAACTTTAAATAGGTATCTTCTTCACCTTAATCTTATTGTTTGTTACTTTACATTTTTTTCAGCTCTTGTTATCATTAAAGATGTTACAGGTCTATATATTTACATTTATTTAAATACAATCTTTTTTATTTTTTTGAAAATGTGGGTTGACATCCATCCGAGGAAGCTGTTACTTCTCGGGACTGACAATGTCAGGCAACTCACCCATCTATCTACTAATCCATTTCTCGTGTTGAGTTTTTTTAAAACAAAGATCTAGCACATTACCAGTGATGATTTCAACTTTAAATAGGTATGATTTCTTCACCTTAATCTTATTTTTTGTTACTTTACATTTTTTTTCAGCTCTTGACACTTGTTATCTACCACATTACCAATGATGTTACAGGTCTATATATTTACATTTATTTAAATACAATCTTTTTATTTTTTTTGAAAACGTGGGTTGACATCCATCCGAGGAAGCTGGTACTTCTCGGGACTGACAATGTCAGGCAACTCACCCATCTATCTACTAATCCATTTCTCGTGTTGAGTTTTCTTAAAACAAAGATCTAACACATTACCAGTGATGATTTCACAGCAATCTAATACACTAGAGGTAAGTTAAACCCTATCATATCATCTTTCTTGATTTCTTACAATTATGTTTAATTTATTTTTTATATTTGCAAAATGCTTTGATATATTTTTTTAACTGTGGGATAAAATGACACAATTGAATTTTACAGAGGAAGATATTTCTATACTATACAATTCATAATCCACGATACATTATACAATTTATAATATACGTCCACATAAAATTCATCATCATCCATATATATCATATCATCACCATATCATTATCATAATCCTGAGTCCTAACACTACAATTATTATTAAAACAATTATTTATCTAATTTAAATTTATTAAAACAATTCCATTTTTTTAAAACAATTCATAATCATATCATTACAAGTATATCCGTTCTAATTTCATCTATATCCATTCTAATGTCATCTATATCCATTTTAACACATTCCATTTATTTATCATCTATATCCATTCTAATGACATCATGATCATATCATTACAAGTATAGAGAAGAAGAATTATCTTAAAACAAGTTTAAATGTCTAGAGAAGAAGAATTATCGTGCTTGAAGCTAAATCTACGTCCACATTAAATTGATCATCATCCATATATATCATATCATTATCATCATTCATCATCATCTATCATCATTCCATGTTTTTAAAACAATTATCCATTATCATCATTCATCATCATCTATATCCATCTATATCATTCATCATCTACGTCCACATACAATTCATGATAATCCAAGTAAACAAGAAACATACGTCATCATGATTCATCCCTATCTAATGCAATCACCATTAAGAGTAAACCAAAAAGCATAAACTCCATATACAATCTAAAAATTCTATCAAATCCATATGCAATCAAAATTAAAGATTATATAGTATTTCAAATTTTAAAAGGCTATCAAATCCATATAATTAAATTCAAATACCATGACCACAACATTCAATGTTACAAATTTTCAAATATAGACTCAATATTTAAAGTTTCCACACTCAATAATAAAAGTTTCAACCCTCTTTTTTTGTATCCATTTCAACTCCCATGCTCCTTTCCCCAATGGTTTCTTCCCCTGTGGTTGTACCCCTTTCCCCAACAGCAGAAATAACCCCAGAACTTATAAGATCTTCCGCAGCACTGTCCAGATTTTTTAAAATTCTTTCTTCTTGATTTGTCGCATCTCCATGCGACAGCAAATTTGGATCAGCTGCTGCCTTAGCTTTGAATAATATTTCAGGGTCGAAGCCATGCTCTTTAATTATCCACTTTAGTGTATTGTTTTGTTTGTTAACCAAAACAATATTTTCCTTCAAATTCTTAGCTGCGGATAAACTGTTCTTCGTTGTTTCCAAGTGAACTTGGAATACCTTTGCTTGACTCTTCAAATTTTCATATTTCAACTGCACAAAAAGAGTAATGTCAATTCAACATATTACTAAAAAATGAAAATTTCAAATTAACAAGAATGATTGTTTGAAAGTGATAGTACTTACAACCGCTCTATCTCTCTCGGCATTTGCAATTGCTACTAGATCCTTGTCCTTAGACCATTTGTTAAAATATGCCTGGGCCTCAGCACTAATATTTTCCAATTTGTTTAATGTCTTATCCAAAATTTCATCTTTATAGTTGTTGTTATACGTGACAGTCCCACTTCTTACTTGGGTAAGTAAGGAATCCATCTTCGCAGGTTGATTCTGGACTGCAGCGTATAAACTATCTCTTTGCCAATAATTTTCAAAATGACTAATAATCTCATTGATAAGAACTTTAGCCCTTCTCTCCCATTCTATGAGCTGATTGATATGAGGTAGAATAAACTCACTGACATGGGATTGACAATCATAACCAATTAAGTTCTCCAAAGGAAAAGGTAGCAATTGTTCACTATCTGTATCTGATGAAGATGATCTTGTTGGAGAAGTATGGGGGCTTTTGGGCTGATCAACTACTACTTGTTTCTGCCTTTGGGTGGCCTGATCCTGTTTGTGATAAAATTAATCAAGATTCAGATAAATAAATTTAAATTGAAATGTAATTCAATATTGTAAAGCATGTTGAAATTGAAGTATACCTACTGGCCTTGAATCATCTCACGGGTATTGAAAAAACCAATTGGGTCATTGCTATCAATGCCCAAATAATCTTCATCTAAATTTATATTGTTCAAAACCGATATGCCTGTTGCACTGGGCAAGCCACCAAGTGAGAGCATTGGAATTCGAAAGGAGGAGGCAATGTTTAGTGTCCCGCTAGGGGCCGGAGCAATTGGCATGCGTTTACCAATGTTCTTTTTCACTGTTCCTCTGGTTGGCATTTTAAAAATTATTGGTTGAGGGGGGGTCGGTGCCGCTATTTGAACAGAAGGACTGCAATGTGCTGAAAAGTTCAAGAAAAAACATGAAAAACTAGAAAACAATCCAAAAAGGAAAAAACTATGAAATTAAACATAGTATTGAAAAGTTGTACCTTGTTGTCGAGGGGTAGTTTTTCGCGGTGCTAAGGGTGGCCGTGTAGGAGTAGTATTTGGTGGTTGTTCAGAAGATACGAATGCATGCGACTATATGGAGTGAGTTGGGGAAGAAGGTTGAGTTTCTGAAACATGAGTATGGTCCAAAGTCCCTGCAATGTCATCAACATTAAATGTTATGTCAATTCAATTGGTTAAAATTTAAATTGGAAAATAAAAATACAAATTTGGAATTTGTAAATAATATATGAGAAGGTATTACTTCTCTGGCGTTTAACGAGTTCAAACTGTTGAGGGTTCGGAGAGGAGTGAGCTTCCATTTCAGATTGGGAGTCTCCTGAAGCCTCAACGTGTTGTTGGCCTCTTCCTCTTGATAACGCCTTTTTTCGGGGAAGGGCTTTAATAAATCTTCTCTGCAAACCGTAAATTGTTAATAACTGTGCAGTGTAATGTTGAAAATTGAAATACAAACTAAATACTTTATACCTGTTGTTCTCCAAATGGAATTGAAAACTTCATCAACTCCTCGTCAGTGCAAGTAGGAATTAGTTTGTCCTTTAAATTTAAAAGTGCCTCGTAAAAAAGGCCAAGGAGATAGTTTGTGGAATAAACGATGGTTTTTCTGAAAGCTTTGAATTTGATATGTCAACTCTTATATTTTTTATAGATACTGCACCAATCAAATTTTTGTTTTGAGATAGTGGCAACTATGTATGCAATGGCCCAGTTTGGTATATCTGTTTGTCGACCCTACAAAACTATTCTGGATTGAAAAAATGAAATCACTGCAGCAAGAAAGTGGTGTGCAATTGCTTGCGTATCCACACCACGCCTGGATTTATTGACATGAGCTGCAAATGCCAAACAGTGGGAATTAATATAAATTTATAACACTAAATTGTACTGACATAAGAACTGACATAACAGAATAAAAATGATGAATGAAAACGAACTATACTTACAATCAACATGGAAACCGAACGTTGATTCGAGATATTTCTTGTCATCTTCCAGGAGTGTTGCCTTCGTTGTAACAATTGGTAAATTTTTGAAGGGAAGGCCCGTAAACCGATGGATGTCATTTGCTTCGATACTGAATTAAAACATTTAGCCGTCATTCAGAGTAACATAAAAAATGTCGTCCTCTGTATTGTAGGACGAGAGAAGGTAATTCAAAATATCTGGATCTGTTTCGAAATGGGGCATGTCAACGAGCCCAGTAAACTCACAAGCATCAATCAAATCTTTATATTCGGAAGACATTTTAAAAACAGTATGGATGTGGGGGCACAAAGGATTCTTGTAGATGATCTTGCCTATGGATTGGACTGGATTCTCTTCTTGATTTTTTTCCTGAGCTTGCGGTTGGGAAGCACTTAAAGTCACCACTGTAGTTATTCCTACAAAAAAATCGAGAGCTAGAAAGTGTATATGAGAAAATGACCAGCGGGAAGGGTATTTATAGGCCAAATAAAGCGTCAATGGACTTTTTTGACGTGTCGTTAACGCGCGTCAACAAAGTTTGTTGATGTGCATCAATGTTGCACGCTTTGTTGACATGCATCAATAGAGTCCATTGACGCGCGTCAATAGAGTCCATTGACGCACGTCAATAGTGTTCATTGACGTGCGTCGTCAACAGAGTCCTTGTTGACGCACGTTAATGCCATTGACGTTGTGTTGACGCGCATCAACAAGGGTTATTGACGTCCTATTGTCGCACGTCAAAAGGTGCATCGATGTCTGAACTCTAGTTTCTCCAACTCGAAAAAACCTGGTGAAAATTTGGTTTTGGAATACTGTAAAATTCACCTTTTGCTGAAGCTAGTTCCAGGGATATTCACCAATTATTTTCCACCTACAATTTTCTAGAGGTGTCTTAAAATGAACCCTGGTATGGAATAATTGAAAATGATTATACTAAGTGAAATAAAACCCTAAATATGCAAGTAAGTAAGGAAAAATGACTTAGCTAATTAAAGAATACTATCACATGTTGTCCCAGGTCTGATAATAAAATGCAGGGCTAGGAACGAACACCCAGAAGTCCTGAAAAGGTAAGATCTAGAGGATATGATCATATTGAGGCGTCTCAAAAGATATTAGGGACCCTTGGGGGGTTGTGGTTTGTATATTAAGCGCCCTAGTTTCTATAAAAGCTCTAAATTTGGTTTTTATAGGGTCGCAAGTTATCTTGAAGTGTTCTTTATCTATTGCATCAGATCTGTCAGGCTGTGCCGAATGTGCTTGAATAATGAAATGACGACCTATAATAAAGAAGGAAGTATCAAAACCATAGGAAAAATAAAAGATGTAGAATGAATGGGGTAGACTGACCTCAACTACCAAACTAGTGGTCGTATCACTTAGCGCTGCATTACATTTTGGACCCGGATCTAGTTATGGTGTGTGTGTGCATGTCGTGCCCTAGGTGTTTTTGTTCTAATCAAACTTTGTTAAGTAGCGAGCAATAATAAATATAGAATATGTAATAGCATGTGTGAATGGAATAGAATAGAATCCTCCCCCTATGTTCTGTGTGTTTATGCATATCTCCTAGCCTTGATGCATGGCACTATGTGGATTCAAGTGATGTAATGGATGCAACTCTAGATGGATTGATAGTATTGTGTGATGCTAGGACCATTATTATGGTCTCATAACTTTATATTTATAGGGATATCTTGTTATAATTTTGTAATTAACCCTGAAATGGCTGAATAGGGAAAATATAAGAATGAAAAATGGCTAGAAAGACCACAAAAAGAAGTGGTAAAGTGGAACATGGATTGTGTTAGGTTTTGGAGCTGAATTTCTTCACAAAGGTATGCATTTGAGGTTTTTTGGTTTACACAGTAACCAACGTCGGTCAGTAGAGGAACCACCATCGATCAACAAAGGAACCACCATTGGTCAGCATAGGAACGGTCGTCTGACATCCAAGGAACCACCATCAGTCAAGGAACCAACATCGGTTTCCTATGCATGGAAGTTTATATTTAACTCACGGGAATTAGATGTAACCTTTGATTTAAAGGTGATCTAAAGGTTGTAAATGCATAACTAAGGTTCCCTAAGTTTGTATAAGCTTATATAAGCTAGAAAACCAGGGTTAAAATATAAGGATGGAGGAAAAATGTTAATTCTCCTTGGTTGAAGATGAAGAAGAAGAAAAAGAAGAAAAATGCTGCATGAAGATAGAGCTTCAATGGAGAGAAGATGGACAAAAGGAAATAATAACTACATCTAAATGGTGAGAAGAATGTTATGTCTTCTACTATATTTCCTTTGTATTGTCTTGTCTTAATGTAATGGCTTGCATAGTATGCAAAGCACATAGGCTTTCATCTTGTAGATCCATAGGTTGTTGTGAGATCTTGTATTGTAGATCCATGAGATCATGTTGTATTGTTGGTCCATATGTGATCTAGTATTTTATCTCATTGGAGAGCTTGTGGGTATAGATAGTATTTAGATATAGTAGAGGAGGTTATCTTCTTGTAAGCACAGGTTGATGTAGTGAGATGGAGGAGAGACTTACTTCTTAGTGCACAGATATGGTTGCACATTGGTAAACCCTTGTGAGAGGTCTTGTTTGTAGATTCACATGAGATCTTGGTTGTAGTTCAGAGATGCATCAGTTCCTAGTTATGTGATACCTGGTGGTGGTTTAGAGGAACAATTGTAGTGCACTAATGGAGATCCATTTAGAGATCTGGAGGAGGATATACTCTTGGAGAGATGCATTGTAATCTTGTGCAGAATAGTTAGTTTGTACTCTTGTATTATTATATATTGAGATATCTATCTTTGGTAGACATAGCCCATATTGGGTGAACCACAATACATTATGTGTTATGTGTGTGTACTTTTTTAATTTGGATTTATCTAGTTTACAGTTCCACTGCTATAGATTTTGGGGAATTCATTCCATTTCTGCATTCCATATTCCCAACAGACCGGGAATAATATAGTAGTATAAGACCCAACTAAATAATTCCTAAAGTGTATGATTTTATGTCTACATCAACTAGAATCCATCATATATCAAAATGTTATCAAGAAGATAAGAGAAAAGGAACACTTGCAGTACTTGGTGAAATGGAAGGATTATCCAAATTTGAAGATTCAACTTGGATGTTATATTCAGATATCAAGAATCATGGCATCAATATAAAATAACTCATGAACATGAGTGCATGATGAATTCTTTTGAAAATTGGTGGTTTGATGCAGTTGCATCATTTTTTCCCATTTAAGAAGGTCCAAATTGTGTTTTGTAGAGTTAATCACCATTTCATCAAATTTGGACTAACCACAAAAAATCTAGACTTCTAATAACATGGTTCATGGCTTTATAAACATGAAATTTGGTTTCCCATTGTCTTATTACAGGTTTCCAATTGTGATAATATTGGATTCCAAGTATGTGAATGTTGGTGACCAAATATGTCATTATCATTTTTCAATTTTTTGAAATCAGTAACCAAAAATTTTAAATTTAAATTGGGGGCACCATATAATATTGTTATGTGTTGAATACATATACAGGTTAAAGAGGATTCTCATTTTACTTTTTATTTTTTTCACTTAAAAGGAGAATGGGAGTCCTCTCATTATCTAAATTGATTTTTTTACTTTTCTATTCTATTTTTTGAGGTTATTCTCCTATTTTTAGTCTCTAATTTGTTTCACTTTCCCATTTTATCTATTCATTTCTTTGAACTTTGATAGAGAATAGAAGGCATCCTCTTCTCATTCTTCATTTATTTTTACTTTGTTATAGAATGAGCAAGCTCCCATTCTCCCTCTTGATTTATTTTTCAATTTCGAGGAGATTAGAAGGCGTCCCATTTTCCATATTCATTGTTTTTCTAATTTGAGGGAGAATGAGAGGCCACCCATTCTCCATCTTCATTATTTTTATACTTTAAGGGAGAATGGATATTCATTGTTTTATCACCTTATGAGTATCTAAAACCAAACTTATGTTAATGGAATTCACAGATATGAATCACCCTTGTTTTTCATAATCAAACCCAAATCATCCGAGTTTGACAGTATGCAACCATGATGACCTACCATTTATCCTTTACTGGACATTAAGAACCTTTCATTTCTCTCACACATTTTCTTTCATAATGGAGTTTTAACATTACAATTTGCATGTCACTAAAAGTTATTAACATAAAAAATTACATGGAATTTTAACATTATGCCATTTGGTAGTATTGTTATACTAAATAATTAGAATTACAATCATATGGTTAAAATCATGAAAAAAATGTGTAAATGGCCATTTGTTAGGACTGTTACGGTAAATAATTAGAATTATCTTTTCCATCACAGTATATTGGAGTAGAACATGATTTTGGGGACATGAGTTAAATTTTATGGCTTCCTATGCTTGTCAAATAAAATTTAGGTGATGGTAATTTAACGAGATTACCCTTTAAAAATATATAAAACACCATTATTTATACACTATGAATAAAATTTATAAGATATCAATATTTGTTTATTATTAATTTTTAATGTATATATATTCATATAATTTTAAGTGTGCTGCAAAGATATACCTTGTGACCACCTATGCATGGCAGGTTCCTCAAGGATATGTCCTGCTTGTATGCATTCTTGCGAAAAAAGAGGTTTTCATTACCGGTACACTCTTACATGTGGAGAATTGTGCATTTCTAGCATGGAAAAATGTGAATGTAAATTTCAACATTGTAATTGTAATCTTCTATGTCACGAGACTTTCTAGGATTCGTTGTGATCAGCCATGCGAAGAAACCCTAATTTGTGAACATCCTTGTATATGAATTTATATGGAGACTTGTCCTAAGATTTGCAAGGGAAACTATCCAAAGCATGTGGTTATCATTTCACAAATGACACATGAATAATATGATTCATCTGATGTTTGGTTATGGAATGAGTATATTTGTTTGTTGGGCCTTCTCCTCACTTCTTACGTATCTTTTATTGCACTTGTTAAATATGTATTTTAATATATCTTAGAATTATTTTCATAATTTTAATGTCCTAATGAAATAAGACTTTTCCTCGCAACTGGATTATTTTTACAATTCTAATGTCCTAATGAAATAAGACTTCTCGCCGCAAGTGGTTTTCACCCCATGTTGAAATGGTATGTACATTAAATTTTTACAATATTTTTAAAAGTACATATGTATAGTACACTCAATATATTTTTATACAAGATATCCAGATCTTACCTAGAAATTAACATAACATATCACATAACCAAATAACATTTTCAAAATACCAACAAAGTGTTTACAATAAACAACCTAACC
Source organism: Taxus chinensis (assembly GCA_019776745.2). Taxonomy (NCBI): domain Eukaryota; kingdom Viridiplantae; phylum Streptophyta; class Pinopsida; order Cupressales; family Taxaceae; genus Taxus; species Taxus chinensis. The sequence continues at coordinate 203,099,041 of CM034151.1, forward strand.
TTGCAAAGAAAATATTTCCATATCAAACAAAATAAATTAGTATAATACACCTTTAACCTATAAAAACATTTAGATATTAATAATATTTTAAAATATTACGACAATTTTGAATAAATATCAAAAAAATTAATTTTATATAAAAAGAAATGCTAAATTATACATTATATAATTCTTAAATTATATATATATAGACTAATTATTGACTAACTTTATAGAGATAATTAAAAGCTACATTTTAAAATAATTAAGATCAAAGACCTAGAAAATCATTACTTATATTGTTACCTTGTTCGGCTTGTTTGCAATACATGCAATTGCTAGTTATTTGGAAATATTCTCGATAACGGAGGGTCAGACCCGAAATAGACTTGCATAAGTGTTTTACATTTTTTGATATTAACTGGTCTTTCTTTCCCCCAAATCATTTTTTAAAACCCTAAAATTTGGTAAGAATTGAGAGGTTGTGGCCGTCACTGAGAGGAGATCCCTGTGATTTAAGAATTGAGAGGTTACAACAGGTTAAAGGTATGTAATTCTACCTACTTTCAGCTCTAAATCTATTTTTGTGATCTCTGTGTTTTTATTATGAAATTGTTTTTAAAATATGTTTATGGGCTATCTTTCCATTGTAAACACAAACAAAACCCTTTATTCATGACATGTTTATACTATCTCTGCAATCTGTCATCCCTAAAATATTGTAATGATTTTTAATTTTATAATTTTAATTTGACTCAAATTTGTTTTTTCCCTTGCCATATGCCGTCGGATAAAATCATGTAAACCTTTCTTCCCCTCATTTGGAGATAGACTAGGAAGGAAATAGTAACTTCCAGCAGCATATGTGCTTCACTTTGAGATGACCAGAAATCTAATCCAAGTGGATTTTGGAAAGACGTTTTACCCAGTTGGAATCTCATGTGTTGAATCTTGATCTCATCCACCACACAAGGATTGTCAATGGTAATGGTAACAAGATTTTCTGCATGATAATAATTAAAGAGGTGGTAATTTGCATGGCACCCCACATCATATAATCCACGTGGCCTTATTGCTTCTATAGCTTCTCTATATATCCACTCCATCGATTCCAACGTGGAGGTCTCCTTGGAAATTGTCAACAAGTTCTCTAGTGTTTTTGAATCCCATATTCAATGTGGAATTTCTGGGCCACCTCCTCTTCTTAGCTTCCTAAGGCTTACTGCCTACCATAACTCAAAAATAAATTGCACACATCAAAAGTTTCTATTATTTTTTTCCAATTATGCTGTAAAGCTTAAACAAAAGTCATGAAATGACATACCTTACCGAAGGGATTATAAGAATGGGGATTGGAAAAGAATTGAATAATAGTAGTTATAAAATGTGCAAAGGTGTACCTAGAATTTTGGAAATAAGAAAAAGTAGACTTTTAAGTTTTGGTTCATTTTAGGATCCGAATTTGGAATGCACATCGCAGAGCAATTACAATAGTACTTTTGAGGCACGAAAGTCTGATTTGTTCTTTTTTAAAATTAAAATTTGTCTAGAGGGAAAGTGTAAATTGAACTTTGAAACCACCATCTATTATAAAAATTATTCAAATACAGAGGATCCTTGCTACGACTATTTATATTGAGAATTTGGCTTTGGCTTATATGTTGATGGTTGTAGAATAACATCATTGTGGAACCAGTCACTACCACTTTACCTTAATTCACAATAATTTAATGAAGAGAAAATACTCAAAAGGATATCAAGAATGTTTGAGATAATTATTTGGGATCATCACAATTAGCCAATGAAAGAAGTTATTCACAATTTTTTTTACTTGTATGCCAATGTCTGTACAAGTTATTTATGAGATCAAATCTCAAGTGATCTTTAATACTGATATAAAATTTGGAACCATAAATTTCATAGCTTAATGTTTTACAGCGAATCCTTTCCCAAAAACCTCCTTCCCTCATTAACTCATTCATGAAATTTCTAGGCTTAAAACTATTAACTCATGAAAATTTGCAAGATAAGTTGGAATCTGCCCTATCAATCCATTCTAGCATTCATCTCTCAACCCAATGGTTTCAACAGGGAGATTTTTTTCTAATCCATGTCCCCCACGTATTTAGTTTGAGTATGCCTGCCAATAAAAAATTTATCTGTACACATCATATGCTGGACTGGATGACCTAACAAGTGGAGTGGGGATATGATTTTTATGTTAGATAGCATTCACAAGGATTATTAGAGGATACAACTTTGTGGATGATAGCTAGACTACGTTAGAGTTTTGAAGGATTGATATGATAAGACGTATGTCATGTATATAATTTGAGTCATTTACAACAAATTCAAAATTCTTAACAAATTAAAAGTTTGAAAGGAATCTAAGGTGACTTTGAAGTTAGAGTCCACAATATTTAAATATATTTCTTCAAATTAGTTAGATCGGTTGTGGAGCCATTCTCAACAGTCGAGAGACTTTAAAAGGTGCTTTCAAAGTCCACAATATTCAATATGCAGTAGATAAGATATTAAGAAAAAATTAAGAAACTTGAAAATGTGCTTTCAAAGTCCACAATATTCAACACACAGTAGAACTATGCCTACAAAAAAGCATTCCTTGCATAATTTGAAATTTAAAAAAAATGTAAATGTCCACAATGTGGAGCATGCACTAGTATAGAAAATTAGACAAATTCTATAGAAAATTCAATAAATTAGTTACATGTTATATCTTCAATATCAAAAAAATAGAGATCTATTAGATGCCTTGGCATACTAGGGTGGTACATTTTATTGAAATCTTCAAGTTAGTGTTGGATCTTTGTAGGATGTTTGGATAGGTTATATATTTGTGAGAATATTAAATATTTTGGTTCCTATCATTACTCTTGGCTTTACACTCTTGTAATGTTATAAGTGTTTCACTTGTACACTTTGGCAATGCCATTAATCTAAAGTTACAAATATAGGCTTAAGTGACATCAATCGTGATAAAAGTATTAGAGATATAGGAATGAAAAATATGGCATAGGAATATTTATGATGCACGAAGCTTACTCAATTATGGATTTCATGACAAGAAAACATGTTTAACTCCAATGCGCCTTGATTGAAAAGGTAAATATTTAAGTATTAATTCTTACTAGTAATAATAAAGTCGATTAGGACTTTAGACATGAGTATATATCTTATGAAGGAAATTTTTGAGTGTGGAAATGACAACTACCATATAAATAGTAATATTGATTCAATTTAATAGAATATGACTATATATTGTGCAAATTATTTAAGCTATTTGTGCCTTTAATTTATTGAAAACACTGCTTAAAAATGTTGAGAAGGAAAATATCACATATTTCATATTTTAGTTTTCTATCTAATAATTCCAATTTAGTAGTTCTTATATTTCCCTAGAAAAGTAGTAATCCTATGTTCATCATGAGAATCATAGTAGTTTGTAAGGGTCAACATTGCTATAAAATGTATAAGTGGATGCATATAAGTTGGATTCGTAGTTTGAAGACCACATAATTCTTTAAATTGAAAATTTGTTGTATCTAAATAAAAACATCATGGCCATATTAAGTCTAAATATGGGATAACTATATTCAAATAAAGTATCAAGCATCTTCAAGTTATTTTTAGAATCCAATAATATATATTTGTAGTCTTCTTTACTAACACTATATTTAGATGAAATCATATTTTGTGATCATTATTGTGATATATATATATATATATATATATATATATATATATATATATATATATATATATATATATATATATATATATATATATATTTGCACCTAATTTCTAACCTCTTGATTCTATCAATATCATTGAGAAAGGATTTCATAAATTTTAAACTTAAAGAGTAAGACAAGAGGATATTCATTATTTAGTTGCATAACTTTATGGATAACAATTACATGACAATATACTTCTTGTCAATTATCATATGTATTGTTCCTTGTAATATTGTGATGGTGTGGTATGAAGGAACATACCATATTATTCTACAGTATATACAACAAACAAATGTTGTTGGCGTAAGGCACCAACAAGTGTAGTAGTTTGTTAAGAACTAGTGGCTCAAAGGAAGAAACTATTTTGAAGTTAGATTACCTACGAACTTTTTCATCAAATATTGTGGTGTATAAACTTTTGCCACAAAAATATGAGGGGATTTATCCTAGTCATGATTTCTCCTTTAGTAATAAATAGGTCTCTACCACATTCTTATCTTTGTCACGCAACCATAAAAACACATTAAAATTGGTCAAGTTTAAAGCACTTACACTAATACATGAATGACCCTATTTCACAACCATTCTATTTCAAAGTGATATTACTATTCTCCATATTGAAATGAATGAATTAATAAGTATAATGGGTTTGTTACCATTATCCTTATTAAAATGTTAACTTTAGATCTCTAGGGAACATATCATTTTTTCATACATCGGATATACATGAAGATAAAGGTAATATTATTTGAAAAATAATATTGATAATGATTGCATAAAAAATATATTTCCATCATCTTAAGTGCAACAAAATATAAATTTTCATAAAACCCATAACTTGAGACAAGATAAAATATCACATATTTTCTTTGACATAGTTTTCATTACCTATAGTAAATCATTTAACATCATTATCACTTTGGTTATCCTCAATTTGTTGAAGTTGCGCTCAATATTTTTTAATCACCGCATGTCCATTTTTTGTTATTCTTATTCTTTCTCAATTCCATCTTTCTTTTTTTGATCAAGCCCAAATGATACTATTCACATCTATGTCACTTGTTCCTTCATTTCCTTCTTTCCATGTTCTTTTGTTTTATGTAAGAAATCCTCATAATTTTTTTTTCCTAATTTCCCTTTTCCAATTGGTGTCCACCATCAAACCTTTACCTTATATGTCTCACTCCTAGTATCCTTACAGGGGTAGATGTTCCCTTCTACTTTACCCGACCATATTGGGATTTTGTTTGATCTTGGCCATATTAAAACAAATTGTCCCTGTACCACATCTACCTTTGGATTGAATTAATCTCTTGGTTGTTTACATTGAGGTCCCACATAACTTTCTTCATTGGTAAGGACATTTTGTCCCAACTAATCATCCAAGAGAAAATGAGAATAATTATTGGTATTTGATTTTTGTCTAGTTCTTGGCCAAAAATCACCTTCTAACATATCTCTATCGATAAAGGGATTATCTAAAGCATCTAAAATATTTTCCCAATACCTTATCTTTGGTAACCAAAATGCTTTCTCTCCATCTATAGAACTTTTACTCCATTGACTAATATAGGCTCGTATTCCTGTCTTTAGTTCATCCATCTCTTTCAATGTCTTAAATGACGCTAGTTGAGGTTTTCCTTTAGGCAAGTCTAGGATGCCAAACATTGATAGGATTAGACCATGCAATATCCCTTTTATTTGTTTTGTATTGCATCATTGAAATTCCATTTCTGACATGGAATTTAAAGTATTGAGGCTTGTTAAGACCCACTATCCTGTGACTCCCATCTAGTAAATGTGTCCCCATAAAGGCTTTGAAATCATAGACATCTTCAATTAGGTATGGTGTGAATGAACGTGAATCAGTCTGACATGTTCTATATGCATCCATGATTTGTGGTAGAGAATATATATCTCCCAAAGGTTCCATCATTATCTTCATGGGTGTGTTCTACTGGCAGAAAACTTACATACACTTCATTAAAACCCCTTATCACTGTCATCATTGATACAAAACTAAATAAATAATGATTTTTATTATCACTTTCAAAGCATAGTCCAGTTGTAAGTACAGGATTGGTGGAAATGTTTTGAGTGAAAAACATGTTTTAGATACATTTGTTGAAACAAATTGCATGGTTGTACCCTTATACATTTTACATTTTACATTTTTTGGGGTCATTGGTTAGTTTATCTTTGGCACATAAACTATTGTATCCTCCACTTTTTGTATCGTGTAATATTAAAATAAATCTCAAGTTTATTCATCTTGGTATGTTTGAAAATTAATGATTGAAGTTTCGTTTGTGTCTATGATTGCAAATGTAAGGAAAATGGTACATTCCAGTCCATATCATGGTAAGATGTTGTTTGTAGGATTTAAATGAGGAATTATTACATGTGTAGTGTGGTTCTATTATAGTATGAATTACAAGGAAATATCTAGATCAATTTAGAATTCACTTGTCATAGAGCTCTAATTTCATGGCCAAAACAATTTTTTTTATTATTAAATAAATTTAACTAAAGATGCAATTTTTTGGTATATTTTGTGTTGAAGGATTGTACACGTTGTTTGCTTCCAAAGGGATTTGAACCATAGCCATACTTTTTGTCATCGTATCCATTAAATCCTACACAACTATCCATGTGTACCCATGATAAATAAAAGTTTCTTCCACAAACTAAAAACATGGAGTAATCATAGTGGTATTGTTGGTAGAACTCGGCATCTTTTCATCAAGTTTGACGAACTTTGCTCAATCAAAATGAGTATTATATTTTCAAAAAGTTACTTTGGTTTTGTTTATGATTTGGGATCAATGGGTAGGGTATTGTTTTATGCTTCAATTTCATTTTCATGCACGGTAAATGGTAAATGGTGGTTTTTGTTTGTTTTAATGATAGTTAAAATAAGAAAGGATCGCCTTGGAACCCCATTATTTTTTCAACTACGAAAAAATAAATTGGTTGTTTGGTATTATGTTCTTAGTTTTGGGCTAACTTGAATTTTTCATTTATATGAATGATAATAAAATGTATTTATGTATCTTTGTATTATGAATGTTGTGATAAAATGAGGCATATTCCAAGTCATAACTTGTTTGGTTGGGCTTACATAATGCTTTTTGGGGGGATATTTTTGTTATGATATTCTTGTAGGATAACACATGCTATTGAAAACGGCATGAGTTTTTTTCAATGTCACGGGGCAAAGGAACTGTTTTCATATTACATATTCAAGAATTGCGGTGGGTGTATTTTCAGCTATAAAAATTTCGATATATTTTTTTTACAAAAAAAATTGGTTGCTTATATAAATGGGAGATGGTGAATGTTGAATGCAGTGGCTTGGATTGTACAATGGTACGTGAATAGGATGTTGATATCCTATTACAATGAACCTATTTTAGGTCTTTCTATTCATAGCTTATGGCCATTTTTTTTTAAAAGGCAAACATTTCCACTATTTTTTAATTTTTCATTTGCTTTTTTATTCTTGTGCAACTGATGACTATTCCATCTACCAATAAATCTATTTTGTCTTCCCAAATTTTTATGGATTTTAAATCTCCCACACATCTCTTTATGTGTTCCCATTTTTCCATGTGAAAATTGTACCTATTTATGTTTTGTGCATAGTTAACTTTAATGTGTTTGTTGTAGACATTATTTATTTCAATTAAAATCATCATTCACTACCAAGGTTTAAATTTGATGGCATTTTACACATATTTAATAGTTTTATCTGTAAAATACTTATAATATTTTGATGTCATCGAACATGCAGATTTGAAATATAACCAACATTTTTCAATTTAAATCTACGTACAAATTATATTGATGTGTAAATATAATTGTAAACATTCTAAAATATACACAGATGCCCTCATTATGTTATTTATATTGTAACGATATTGTTGCTATGTGTAATTTGAAAGGTAATATTAAAAAAATATAGTCATTACAAAAAATTTCGATGGGTATAGGTGGCCATAAATTCAACACCTAATTACTAACATCCATTTTGCGATACATTTTCTAAAAATATTTTGTTGACTATGGTTCATATAAGTGGTCGTCACCCTGCTACTCAAGAACTAGGAGTCATTCTTTAAACATTGTGGGATCAAAATTTACCTAAGATAAAAAAAAGTTTTATGTTGAGAATGCATGGAAAATAATGGCGTCTATAGATCCCCTCACTATTAACTTTGAAATGCCTTATGTGTTTTTTTGTATTGATAAACTATTATGTTCTGTAGGAAAAGCATAAGGGAGGAGGAAAAAAGGCTTGAAGCCTCCATGTAGTTGTAGTGGTGGGAAGCTACATCCATAGACCTACGTAATGGACTTCATATAGGTCATGTTCATATTTCCTTTCTTATACTTTGATGATCCCTTTTTTGTTCAAACTGCCCATTTCAAATTGATCGGGGAAGTTTTGAAAAAGTTATCAAAGCTTTCCTTCTACATTGCATATTCTTTTCCAACAACTTTTCAATGTGGTTATTTTGTATAAATCGTGAAATTGGTGTTTTTCATGCAATCACATTAGTTGAGGCATTCATAAAAATAGTGTTTGACGTGTTCTCACCCTTTTTTTGTATGTTTTTTTACCTTATGTATTATTACTATTTTCACATTCTTGTATGCTGGGGAATTTCAAACTACAACATATTAAGAAAACCAATAAGAGTACAATCATTGTTTGATAGATTGTACTCTTAAGTGCCAATGTGACATACAGTATAAGAATGCTTCCCAAGTTTTACCATTTTTGCTTATGCTTTCTACACAATTCCACATTTTGTAAACATGTCTGTAAGGATATATAAATGTCATTTAGCCATTTTATGCTGACATTTTTCCAAATAGGTTATGTGCCTTATTATTGTAATAGGCATTTCCCTTGCCCTCCGTATATAGTAAAAAGTGCACAATCGACTATTGGTATTTAGTTTGGAAGATAAAACGACATTAGAGTTGATATGCCACTAACACTATTTATTCCTTACTAACACTTTTTGAATTATTTAGTAATTTTCTCCTCATCCTTCTCTCTTTCGTAGGTCATCCTTCACTAACATTGTTCAGTCTTCCTTTCTCTATGTCAAGCCTCGTCTCTTTCAAAGTTATGGAGAGGTTTCCATTTATAATCTATTTGGAAGTAATTCTTTGTGAACGATCATGGTTTACCTAGGTGACATTAAGCCCCCATAACACGACAAGTGCGATAGATACAATGATCAACAAATAATCACGTGTTTTAACTATAGAAGAAAAGGGTGAGGAACTTATCATTTTCTCCCACTCTAGTCTCACCACTATAAATATAGGTTTGAGGCTTGAAAATTACCTTTACTTTGGAGTGTTAATATCAAATACATTAGTATTTTAGACATCGAAGAAAAAATAGTAAAATATAATAACAATTAATCAATTTATAAATACAAGCATATGCAGTTGATTAATCTATTTATCAAAACAAATCATTGTAGCTCATTTGATTAGTTATAGGATTCTTAAACAAACCCTGCTGCATTTTATTGAACACTTTGTAGCAAACAATGTGTGGTGCCTATTCTCTTTCTTTCCCATTACCTTAATATTGTTGATTTTCAATTTCCTTTTTCTTTTTTGGTGAGATATTTTTGTGTACCATCCGTTTTTTCAATTATTGTGAACTATAATTCTCTTGTATTTATCTCTATTCTACTTGGAAATATACCAAGCTCTTTTTATTGTGAATTTTTACCTAGTGTAATCCGATATTTTTTTTAATACATCCATGATAGAAACCAAAAATATATAGCTATAAAGTTTTAGGTAAAGTTGAGGTACTAGATGGTTGATAACTTTAATTGTTCATTATCATACTTTTAATGTACCCACAATCCAATTTGATATTTTACAAATCAACATCCTTTTTACAAAATAAGATTCATGTGCCCACTTGTTCATCCACTCACAACACTATTCAAAATGTAAAAATAATCTTTAGGTATTCCCTTTCACAACCTCCAAATCATTGCATCCCCTTCATCATGTGTATGTCTTCTTCATCTACATTCCATTGCAACTTTCGTTGCTTTTTAAAAAACGAGATTCATGTTCATGAGATTGTTGCGATTGTTGTGGGGATAAAAAATGCTACTTTACTATCGATGTAATGCCAACTGTCTATCAACAGTGGCAAGCAATATGGGCATTGCGGGGTTTGGTGGGGACAGGGAAAGCGACAGAGACAAGGAGTATGTGGGCCCACATGTCCTTTCTCTTCCACTGTGTAAATGTTGCGAGTAAAAGTGTACCTACCGTGGATGGGGCAGAGGCAGGGGCAAGGGCAGGCTTCACATCTTAGCTTTCATAATCTGTCTACTTAACCTTCAATCTTCAACCAGGCGAGGCAGAAAGAGAGGAGGTATTACTTATGGGAGCTTCCGCCATGGTATCTGGGTTTGTTTTGGGTGTGTTTGTGACATGTTTTATGTGTGCAGGTGCAGGTGCAGGGGCAGGTGCAGGGGCAGGTGCAAGACGAGGAAAAATTAGTGATGAAATATCACATCAAGTTCTTGATGTTGAATCAGCCTTAAAGTATTTGTCTCCTCGCAATGACCATGAGAATGAGATTGTGGAGCAATGGAGTGACAGTAGAGGAGTGGATGATGATGATGAGGAAGAGGAGGAGGAGGAGGAAGAAGAAGAAGAAGAAGAAGACGGTGTGAGTGTTGTTATGAAAATAATCCATAGAGACGCGATGAATAAAAGTAGTGGGAGGCACACAGTAAAAGAGATTGTGGAACAGAGACTGAAGCGAGATGCGAGGCGAGTTGAGTGGATCAATGCAAGGGTGGAGATGGGCACAAAAGGGAAAGGGAAAGGGATCGAGAACAGTAGCCGAGTGTTCCGTGGAGAAAAGGACTTCAGCAGCTCCATAATATCAGGGCTGTCTCAGGGCAGTGGAGAGTATTTCACGAGGGTAGGAGTGGGAAGGCCGCCAAGGTACAGCTACATGGTATTGGACACTGGGAGTGATATAATATGGCTGCAGTGCTTACCCTGCACCAGGTGCTACAGCCAGACCGACCCCCTCTTCAACCCTCTCGCTTCCTCCTCTTACCGTAAAGTCCCCTGCGCCACGCCGCTCTGCAAAAGGCTGGATGTAAGCGGTTGCAGCAACAATAAGCGGTATTGTGAATACCAAGTGTCCTATGGCGATGGATCCTTCACTGTGGGGGATTTGGCGCGAGAGACGATGACATTCAGAGGGACGATGGTGAGGAATGTGGCGCTGGGGTGTGGCCACGACAACGAGGGGCTCTTCATCGGCGCTGCGGGGCTCCTGGGTCTGGGCCGTGGCGGCCTCTCATTCCCTTCTCAGGCCGCCTCTCGCTTCTCCAACAAATTCTCTTACTGTTTAGTCGACAGGGACTCCGCCGGACGCACCAGCTCTCTCATCTTCGGACCCTCTGCCCTCCCCAGATCTGCCGTGTTTACACCTCTCCTCAACAATCCCAAGCTCGCCACATTCTACTATGTGCAAGTCACAGGCATAAGCGTAGGGGGGAGGAGGCTGACCTCCATTCCTTCCTCCCTATTTCGGCTGGATGGGAGCGGGAATGGAGGCGTCATTATCGACTCGGGGACGTCTGTGACGCGTTTGGTGGAGTCTGCGTATGTGAGCATGCGAGATGCTTTCAGAGCAGGGACCAGAGGCCTCAAGAGCGCGCCTGCATTTTCTCTCTTCGACACATGTTATGATTTGTCAGGCCTCACCACAGTGAAGGTGCCCACGCTTGTCTTCCATTTCGACAGGGCCGCACACCTCTCTCTCCCTGCAAACAACTATCTCATTCCCGTAGATACTTCAGGGGTTTTCTGCTTTGCCTTTGCAGGGAACACAGGTGCCACTGCCCTCTCCATAATTGGAAACATCCAGCAGCAGGGGTTCCGAGTAGCATTCGACCTCCAAACCAACCATGTAGGGTTTGCTGCTGCTTCCTGCTCCTCCCCCGCCTGAACATCTTGTTTTTAATTTCCAGCTAAACATCGTTTTTTTTAATTTATTCGGTAGAGTATGTCAGAGTGGGGATGAATGGGCGATGAAATGCAGGTACTTATGCATTGTTTTGTTTTCCATTGTTTGAACTGTAGGTATGCATTACACTACAATTTATAGTATAAATTGTAGTGTAATCACATACGCCGAGGGTTTGAATCTAGGGCATATTGTGGTGAAATTGGGCATCTCCATTGTTTGAAATGTAGTTATGCATTGTTTTATTTTCCATTATTAAGGAACAATGCCCTGCCGCAATATATTATGGTTATGAAGAAAAAATTAAAGAGTCAAATCCCTGTTTTTTAGAAAGGTGAATTTCACCTATTTTTATTTTTTAGGAAGTAAAATCTTAATGTTGTTTTCCCCCTCTATTTTTAGGAGGAGTCCCAATTATACTTTGCCAATTATGTGTATTTATCTTTGCGCACAGTCATAGTAACTCATAATGAGTTCCCATTTAATCTATTCATGTTGTGTTAATAAAAGCATGATATCTTGCACCGCGGATGTTTCCTTAAGCATTCAAATGAGGGTATACCAAGAGAATTTGTATTTTGTCTCTTGCACGAATGATAATCAATAGATTAATTTTATCTCTATCTCTCTAAAATGTTGTTTTGATATTCAACTTTCTATTTATTAATTGCTGCAAAGAGTATAATTTCCTAACAAAATCAAGAAAAAACCCTTATATTTGATTGTCAAAGAATATTGAGATTAAAATGCAGAAATGTTTAATAGCAAAGATCTAAATATGGAGAGTAAAAATACCTTAAATGATGAAAGTTAAAGAAAATTAATGACCCATTTTATGTGAATTACGTTATAAACCAAACGAAATGATACATTCAATTGAACCCACTTATAAGCAGGTGTTGAAGTCTTGACAATGAATACTTGAAAACAATATTTGACACATAAGCTTTGCACAGAAACAAGACGATGCTTATATATTTTATTAATATCAAACTTAAGCATTACAGACAAATGAGAGAGCTACAATATTTACAGATATTGGATAGCTTCTATCTCATCCACAATATATGGAAACAAATCATCTAATCTGAGCAAATATGCAGAAATAGCATATTGCCCCTATTGCCCCTCATGGAAATCATCTGGGAACAAAATATGTAAAAGATAGAACATGATCTCACAAACATTGGGATGATAACACTATCACTTAGTTAACTAACAACTAAGGACAACTAATATTTATTGACATAAGTTTAAAGGATTTAATTAAATACTTTAACTTATTACATTTATTCAAATATCAAATAATGATCAATTAAGCTAAATTTTATTCATAACATTCCCCCCTTAATTCAGCATGGTCTCAAGTGAACATGAGAGAAATTCTCTAAAACCCTCAAATTTACCTCGAGCAAGTGACTTTGTGAAGACATCTGCATGTTGCATATCTGTTGGGCAATATTGGAGCTGGATGTTGTTGTTCTGAACATGTTTGCGAATGAAATGTACCTGCACCTCAATGTGTTTGGTGCGCTCATGAAAGATTGGATTCCGAACAAGTTTTACTACTCCTTCATTATCAACATGTAGGATAGTTGGATCTTTCTGTGGTATTCCCAATCCTTCAAGTATACGTCGGAGCCATATCGCTTCACAAACAGCTCCACCTGCTGCATGATATTCTGATTCTGTGGAGGATATTGAAACACAAGTCTACTTCTTACTCCCCCATGATATCGGTCCAGATCCCAAAAAGAATACAAATCCTGAAGTGGATTTCCTATCATCTATGTTCCTGCATGATCTGAATTTGAATATCCTGTCAAGAAGAAGTTATTATTCTTCTTGTATTCTAGGCCATAGTCCATAGTTCCTCTGATGTACCTTAGTATCCGCTTTGCTGCTTTCCAGTGAGAAACCCTTGGTTCTTGCATGAATCGTGAAAGATAGCTGACTGCATAGCTGATATCTGGCCTAGTGTAAGTCAAGTAGATGAGACTCCCGATCAACTGCCGATAGAGAGTTGCATTTACTTGTGGTGATGGATCTGTTCGAGACAGTTGAATTCTTGTCTCCATAGGTGTGGAAAATGGCTTACAATCCATCATATTGAATTTCTCGAGCATTGTCTTGGCGTATTTCAATTGTGACACAAAGATATGATTTTCTCTTTGCCAAACTTCAAGTCCAAGACAATAATGCAGAAGCCCGAGATCGGTCATGTCGAATGATCGTGTTAGATCTTTCTTTGTTGACTCAATCATCCTCACTGATCCTCCAGTGATGACTAGATCATCGACACATACTACAATGATCACTATCTCCCCCCTTTGATTTTTGAGATAGAGATTAGGATCGTATGGACTCCTGTTGAATCCATGTTGAAAGAGATGCTCATCGATTTTTATGTACCATGCCCTGGGAGACTGCTTTAGACCATATAGTGATTTTATTAGTTTACATACCTTTTCCTTTTTACCTGGTATGACAAAACCTTCTGGTTGAGTCATGTAAACTTCTTCCTGTAAATCACCATTAAGAAAGGCACTTTTCACATCCATTTGGTATATTTTCCAACCAAATTGTGCAGCTAGAGCGAATATTAACCTGAAAGTTTTAATCTTAGCTGTGGGAGCAAAAGTCTCCTCATAATCAATGCCTTCTTTTTTAGCATATCCCTTAGCAACTAGTCTAGCCTTATGTTTATCAATTTTTCCATCTGCTTTGTACTTCGTTTTGAAGATCCATCTGCATCCAATCAACTTTTTTCTTGGTGGAAGATCTGTAAGTTTCCATGTATTATTTTTCATAAGTGACTTATATTCTGCATCCATAGCATCTTTCCAAGGTTTAGACTGTAGGGCTTCTGAAACTGAGGATGGCTCAATAGTCTCAACAACTTTACTCATTAAGGCCAAATTGACCTCATTTTGAGCCATATTGCGAGTCCTCATTCTAGTGGTAGATGTGTCGGGGACACTATCCAATTTTGTATCTCTAATCATACTTGTATACCATTTAGACATACTTTTTGTGGTTCCCGTGGGAGGTTGAATTTCATTATCTTCCCCATCATCACTTTCGTCATCAAAGTGATTACAATCCTCTGTTTTTACTATAGGGATGATTTTTTCATCATGTGAGTGTATGGAAGGAGCATCTTCTTCTTTCTTCTCAAAGAACTCAACATCCCGACTAGTGTATACCCTTCTTGTTCTTGGATTCATAAGTCTATAGCCAAGTGATTCATCACTATATCCCAAGAAGATAAGTTTTTCTGATTTCATATCAAGCTTAGTTCTTTGTTTCTTAGGAATGTGCATACTTGCTTTACATCCAAAAACTCTAAGGTGTGAAATAGATGGCTTATGCCCTAACCATGCTTCCTGTGGTGTTACTCCATCAAGAGCTGTAGTGGGAACTCTGTTTAGTAAATACACTGTTGTTTTAGCTGCTTCGGCCCAAAATGTTTTTGATAAACCTGCATCATCAATCGTACATCGCACCATATCTATGATAGTACGATTTCACCTTTCAGCAACACCATTTTATTGCGGTGTGTGAGGAGGATCCATTTGACGACGAATGCCATGTGTTTTCAAAAAATCATTGAACTCATTACTGGTGTATTCTCCCCCTCGATCTGAGCGGAGTGTTTTTATTTTCTTACCAGACTCTGTTTCAACAAGGGTTTTAAACTTCTTGAAAGTTTCAAAAGCTTGGTCTTTTGTAGAAAGACAATATATCCACATTTTTCTTGAAAAATCATCAACAAAGAGCATGAAATATTGAAACCCAGAGTGGCTAAGTCTCATTGGTCCGCACAAATCGGTATGCACCAAGTCAAGTTTTTCCTTATCTCGAAATGTACTATGTTTGAATGTGCTCTATTTTGTTTTCCTGCCAAACAATGTTGACATTTATCTGTACCCTTTTTTAGAGGTGGTAAACCCCTAACCATGTCGTATCGACGAAGTGTGTCAAGATAGCCAAAACTCACATGTCCAAGTCTTCGATGCCATAGTTGAGCTTATGATGTATCCTTGGCTAAAAGTGCTTGATCATTTCGTTAAACAAAATCCAATTGAAACATTCTTCCAACATTCGAAGCTTTTGCAACCATTTTTGAGCTTCGTGACTTATCTCGAATTAGGCACATCTTTTTACCGCCTTTACAATCAAAGTCAATTTTGAGATTGTGATCTAATAATTGACTCACGGATAACATTTTTTTTGTTAAACCAGGGACATAAAAATCATCTGTAATTTTACAATTATGTTGCCCAAGTGGTAGTGAAATGGAACCAATGCCTTCAACACTGTTTGATGTATCTTCACCCAAAGAGACATGATTTTTGGCACGTGTGTTTTACTCATTGTGAAGAACCAATCTTTTTTTCCTGTCATGTGTCGAGTTGCACCCGAGTCGACATGCCAAATTTTATTTGTAGAATTGGATACTTCATTTGACTGTGCAAAATAGAGGAAGTCATCATCATTAAATTGATCTTCCTGTTCAGTTACATTTCCTTGTTGAGTTGGTTTCTTCTTCCACTTTTGATAATTTTGTCCCTGTTTACTCTGTTGTTGGCCTAATTTTGTTTGTTGGTAATTAGTCTTTTTACCACTTGATGATCCTTGTTGGAATGTGTTGTACCAACAATTTTTTAACTCATGTCCTTTCCGGCCACAAATAAGACCTTTTTGTTGGTCTTTTTGGCCTTGTTGAAAATTACCTTGCTTCTGAGGTTGTTTACTAGACTTTGCCTTTTTTTCCCTTTTTGATTAGAAGCAAGTGCTTGGTCTTTAGTTTCAATAGTTGAGTGAATAGATTCTTCTTGTTGGAGCATATTCACTAACTCTTCAAAAGTTGTTGTTTGACCAGTTATGTTTAACATGGTCACAAAAATCCTATAAGAAAGAGGAAGAGCTCTCAATACTATAGGCACAAGTGATGTGTCAGTTACTTCTTCTTCCAAAGCTTGAAGTGATGCACACAAAGTTGTCACTCTTCTCAAAAACATTTCAACTTTCGTAGTTGGTTGCATTTTCAAGTTTAATAGTTGACTTTGGAGATGAAGTATTGTGTTCTTATTTTTTGACTCATATACCGTTTTCAACTTGTCCCAAGATTCTTTTGCTATTGTGGACTCACGAATATGAGGTTGTACCTCATCTGAAACACTAAACAAGATTATTAACTTTGCTTTTTGATTTGCACGATCAAATGTAACTTGTTGTGTAACATCTGTTCAAGATCTTGTTAATGTACCAGAAACAACGGTCCATAGATTTTCAAAATCAAGTTATGCGCGAATTTTTGTTTTCCATGCTGGATAATTATCAGAACACGACAGTTGAAAATCTGGTAAAAAGAACTTTGGTGCCGTAATTGCGGCCATTATGAAAACTGAATAAGGAAAGAAGAAGAATTGAACAATTTCCCCCCTTAAAGCATACACACCCCCTAAAAATATTATTTTATTTATTTTTGGGCTCCTTTTCGGCCGTGTACAATGAATTTTTTTGCACTATTGGCCCTGTTACAAATTTGGCTTTATGGTCGATTTGCAAAAATAAAAATAAAAAATTTGGACTCTTTGGTATCTTTTCAAATACAAAAAACTTATTTTTGCAAATTTTACAAGATAAATCTTTTCCAAATCTGATTAAAAACTAGACCAAGACGTAGAGCTCGCAAAAACACACTTTAAAAAAAACGACACCTCAATCCAAGGTACCAGTTGAAAGTTATGCATTTTTTAAATTGCAATTTTAATATCTTTTTGGGACCCCTTTCCAAAAACAATTTAAAAAAAAATGATTTTTTAAAAACCGAACGCAGCTAACGACTTACATGCATGCGTACTACGTTTTAGGGCACAAATGCAGTTCATCCGCTTTGCATATGTGTTATAATAACCCTTGGCCGCACTTTTCTTTTATTTCTTCTCTTTCGACACAGGTATTTCTTTTGCTTGGAGGCAGCTTGTTCTTCCTTCTTCCAGTGCAATCTTTTTTGTTGCAGGTTACAGATCTTCTCCCTATTCAATTTTTAGTCTTCATTTTGGATGCAGTCACGTGGCAGATCATTCAAATACGGATCCAATCTTCTACTCTATAATAATATCAAGCTCACTTTAATTTTTCAAGTGATTCAGGTGGATATCTTGGAAGATATTGATTTTATTTAGTTGTTGTCCTTACTGTAAAAATCTGCATAAATCAGTATATTATTTGGCTGCAACTTTTTCAATATTTTGTGCATTTTTAAGAAATATCCCACAAGGGATATTTTAGTGGTATCAGAGCGACTGTTTCTCCAGCTTGCTGGGACTGAAAGATGGGGGACAAAGACAGTGAGGATATAGGGGTAGAGTTGATGAAACAATTGTTCACAAACATGGTAAAGTAGCAGGAGACTACCAATCTCTATTTGAGCCAGCTCACTGGGAGATTAGCATAGGACAGGTCTGATACTCATGTGGAAAGAGGAGAAAATAACAACAGGGGACAATACGGTCAAAGAGGCGAGGGTGGACAATCAGGACAGCGGTCCCCCCATTCTTCTACCAGGCCTCTGGGGTCTCACGAACTTTCATTCTTGAAGGATCCGGAAGTTTCACAGGTATGACAGCCAGGTGATGTTGTAGATGAGGATTCTTATTGGGAAAGATACCAGACTTTAAGTGATGGCTTTTGTGACAACATGTCATTCCAGGAATATTGCAAAATGAAGATTGGCAGCAGGCCTAGGAGAGATTACCAGGCACAGGTACCAGAGATGCAAAGGAGGTTGGGATAGATTTCTGTTCCACATTTCGATGGTTCTAAGAAGTGTACTGCACAGTCTTGGGTGCAGAAGTTGAAGACATACTTCGACTTGAATCCTATGCGGGGGGAAGATGCGAGAAAATGTTGTGTATGCAGAAAATGCAGTCCTTTGTCCCTTGAGTGGATGCTAGATGGATGATTGGAAGTGCTTTAGGCGCCTTTTGGATGCTAGCATAGGTGATGTTAGTAATTCTTAGTGTTTGGTCCTTGATTTTGAACACATAACTATGTATTTATATGATTCCCTTGTTTGAATTTTGTAATTGACAACTGGAAGGTTGACCCATAAGTGAAAAAGATACACAAAAGATAAAAGAGACCCAAAAGAAGTGAGTAACGTGGAAAAGGGTCAAGGGCGCAAAGAGGGGGCATAAGCGCCTGAGCACTAGTGTCTTGAGCTATAAAAGATAAATAAGTAAAATTTTTATTGGGTTGTAGGGTGTGTAAGACCAAAGAGAAAACAATAAATAAAGCAAGGAGTCCAAAAATAGTCGTCAATTACTAGTTTTCTTGCTTAGGAATCATATGAATGTTGGTATGTGTTTAGGACCTATAAATGTATCCAAGTGCGTGATTTTTTGTCTACATTTGCCCCCACTTTATGTTATTGAGTGAATACTTGAGAACATAAAGTAGATAAGAGATGCGTACCTGAAAACCATGTAGAGCATGCGGCGAAGAATGTGCTGAGTGGACAAGTGAAACGTGGAATGATGCAAAAATGAAACATAGAAACTAAGAAGATAAAGTGACCCTAAGGGTGAAGCGTATGCGTTGACCCGTGTTGTACCTATTGTTATTCTTGTTGTTGCTTCTTCTTGTAAGGAAAAACCTGATGTAGAAGAGTGTAAAAGGATACAAAAGTGTCTTGAACTACTGTGAAGAGTGAGTTTTTAAGGAAATCTCACTCTAAGAGCTAGTTTTTTGGGCGATCTCACGCCAAGTGCAAGTTTTTGGGGCGATCTCACACCAAATGCAAGTTTTTTGCGATATCTCACGCCAATGAGAAAGTGTTAGGGAGAGAGGTTTAGTGTTACTCTTCTTTCTTGAATCTACTCAATAAACACCACTACAGATGTTGTGACCTTGTTTTGTTCCTGCTATCTCAATTGTCCCAAATGTACTAATTGTTCTGATCGAAATGGAGATTGTATGCATTCTATTGTTGGAGAACTATGTCTGATACTGTCAAACTTCTCTGAAGGATTATGTGAACTGTTATGATCTGATAAGATGACTGTGTGTGCCCCCAAGACATTAGTGCCCAGGGGGGTAAAAAAGCACCTAGGTGCTCCTGTCTAAGTTTGGACGCTGGTGTTTATGGTGTATTTTTGAACCAAGTTTGATTCTGGGCCAATGTTGTAACTGTAACATGTGCTGATTCTATGTTGAATTGTCATGTGGTGTAGCTCTGAGTTGTTGTATGGGGTGATTTTTCACCTGATATATGCCCCCTTTTTTGGGGTGCATGCGACGTTGATAGTAGTGTGTAAACCAAAGAGATGACTTGATGTTAATTTGAACTTGATCCCTAGAGGGTGTAACGCCCACAAAACAAGCACACAAATACAACAATAAAAATACCATTTTTTTTACTTATATTGTTGTATACATGACACCACATGGGGACGGTTTGGGTAATTCAACATCACACAAGAAATTTACACCAACATAGACCCACATGCATCACAAGGTGAGAAGTGATTGGTTTCATAAGGGAAGATGACACACATAACCAAGCCTACCTAAGAGGCTTACATAGGGGAGAGGTCATCATTGCAACTACCCCTTATCCCTCCAAGAAGGGATCCTGACTAGCCTTTGGTTCCTCCAAACTACACACACCACATCAACTTCTCCATGCCCCCTTTTCCCTACAACATAATGCACTCTTATACCTCCACCAAGACTAGCCACAAATCCCCTTGTTTCCTCCAAAACAACACACACACTTCCCTTATTCCTCCATTCACTAGCTACACCTTATCCCCCCAATAAACAATGATAAAACCTCACCCAAACAAGAAGAAAACAAAACCACACGATACACATGATGCAAATAAGAACTACATTTCCCAATGATAAGGAATAAACAATGATAAAATTTCCCAAAATGATGAAGCACAAAAAAATCCCAACTACATTACAAACTTATGGATAGGATCTTCCCACGACATGACATTTTTATGATTACACATTTATTAAGATCATGTTTCAAACTTTAACTTAAGGTCTAGAAAGTCTCGTAATAGGTGAATCATACATTCCTTTTCTTTCCTAGACTAAAACTCCTTTACGGTGTTTAACATTAAACTAAAGGTGTTTTTATTTAATCTGGATCATATACATTGTTGCAATTACTTGTTTAACTCGCTTGTTAATAAGCATATTTATATACACACAAGGTTACTAGGTATTATCCCTAGGATTCATTTCTAAAGGCATCCTTCTTGGTTTTATATCACACCTTCATTACACAATATGGAAAAGTGTAAGACCAAAATAGGAGATGTTCATAGTTTTAAGGATTAAGGGTCACAATTATTTCATTCATTTATACTTTAATAATTGATTCGGTCCACCTTAACTATTATACGACATGGGTTTCTTTATTCATGACATAGGAAGGTTTAATCATGTTAAAGGGAAGGTCAAGTTTCACTTTTCCCGTGGACATTTCATGATTACACTTCTAAAGGACAAGTGAAATTAAAATTTTATTACAATTATGTTCCAATAATTAGTTTAAGGATTCAAAGGCACTTAACGTGGCAACACACTTTCTCCTTTTGTTTCTAGACTAAATCTTCTTAGTATCGCCTTACATTCAACTTGAAAGGGTTCGCTTGATTAGGTTCATATGCATTATTACAATTTATTTGGATGAATCATTAGTTATAAGGGTCATTTGTATACACACAAGGGTATTAGTTCATGTTTCTATGATTAATTTCTAGAGGACATGTTTATTTAGTTTAGCTTCATACATTCATTTCAAAATAGGAACAAGTGTGAAAACAAGAGGTGAAAGGTTTGTCGTTTAAAGGTCCAAGGCTTACGATCCTCTCCTTTTATTTATACTTTGATAATTGGGTAGGTTTATTTTAACGTTTTCACAATGTGAGTTTCTTTTCTCACAGCATAGAAAACTTAACCAAGTTATAAGAAGATCTACTTTCACTTTTATGCTAGAATATCATTTTGTGATTATACTTATAAAGACTAATCCTAAGTTACAATTTTGTTATTTCCCGCAATTAAATATTATTTTCATGTTATAGACAACCGTACTAATAAATACAATAGGGAATGGAATATATCCATGACACAATCCTCAAATGCATAACAAGAACAACTTCAAAATTTGTCGCCTGGGACCCTTCATTACTTATATGCTGCTTCAAGAGGGTTTGCATTGAATTTTAAATTGAATCCTCTTGAGGTACCAACTTAAGGGATCTAATCACCTTATTACATGCACATAAATCAATCCTAAGGAGGAGGCCACAAAATTAAGATAGTGTTTAACCATTACCATTCCGATCGGATGGGATTGCGACAAGGTCACTAAGCATGCATGAAACGAAGATAAATTGTATTTGGGTTCATTATTTTCCTTAATCTATGGGTACCATCGAGTGTAATGATTTAGGTTCACCTTAAAGTATTAGTTTTCTACGTTATGAAGGATCACACGAGAAGGTAGTCATACAAGAGTTTTATACCAAGGTTGACTTTTTTTTTTATTTAGATTTTATTTGTACATTTTCAAGGTAAATATCACAACACCCAGAGATTTAATCATTAATTTCACACTGAAAATGCACTATAGGATGTCAAATTCAATTTCATTTAACATAAATGTCCAACTTTTTTACAGTACTTATTTTTGAATCAAAATAACACCCATGATTAAGTATACATTCCCCAACATCCCAAAACGCTGAAAAATCATACTTATTACAAAATTCAGTAATGAACATTTCAATATATCTCAGAATGTCGATTTAGCCTCTACAATTTCATTGTTTCAAATAACATGCAAATATGAGATTATCAGTAACACTTCACTTCCTCCATGTCTCGGTACCTGTAACCACCGCATGGTCAGCATAAATGTTGATATGGCATCCACCTAAATCTAACATAATTAATGGTATTAGTTTTTTATTTACCAAAATAATTCACACACAACCAGAGAGGGTTAGAGATATATAATCATTTCATTGCACTTCATTTCGTAACTACAGGAGGAGAGAGAAAGAGAGGAGAGAGAAACACTATATTCCAAAGGTCAAATTTCACACAATAAGCCACAAGATAGAGTTTCATACAGTTATTTATAAGTGTCAATAAGTTTTCAAGATGGTTATTTGACTTGACTAGGGTCATATGACATTTTTTTACATTTTCCTACTAGTTGCGAAAATGTCCAATTTTAGCTCGGAGGCCAAGAAACCATGCTCAAAAACTATCTTTTGATGGGAAAATGCAAAATGGGTAAATTATTACGTGCTCTCCTATATACCAAGAATTCACAGGAATTGACATAATTTAGAACTAGGGAATGGTTTATAAGTGGTGAATAGTTTTTCGAGGCCATCAGTCGTAATTGGACTAGTTTCAAAAAATAACCAATTTTATCTCAAGGGCTAAGAAACCACGTCCAAAAACTGACTTCCGATGGATGAACACTCAACAGAAAAATTCCTACACGCTCTCCTATATATTGATAATTCACCAGAGTCAACAGAACTAAGAATTGGCAAACAAGTTACAAACGGTGACTAGTTTTCCAAAGCCATAGTTGTAATCAGACTAGTTTGACCTAGTCAAACAACTACAAGAGGCCTACAAAACTCCTTTGCGAAACTAACTAAAAATGTTTTTTTCCATCAATTGATGGTTACCGACAATTATGAGGTAAAAATACTAGAGGTTTGTGAAGGCGGATAAGCATTTGTTTGCTTAGGGTCCAGACGAAAAGCCGAAACGAAACCCAACTTTTCACTTTTAGCAGCTTCCTAAAACTGCAAAACGAGGGTAACATGGCTCCTAGAGGGCTGGCGAAAAGAGCACAAATGGTCAATTGAGGTCGATCTAAGGCTTGATGTGACTCCCCACATAACAAGGTACATAAACAAAATTTGACATCTCTTTTCTGGGTCTTGGAAGGTTTTGTTACAAGTCTATGAAAATCATGATTTACTAACTTTTACCGAGGGACGTAAGCTAGGTTTAAAGGTGAACTCATATTCAACTAGTAAGTTGGAGGGTTGCAGCTATCTAGTTTCATTACAAAGTTTCCAAAGAATCTTAGACAGAGGGTTTGAGACTATGGTTGATAACCCAAGGGTAGATTGGATTTACGTAAGACACGAGGTGAAGTTTTGTTGTTTGCACTTCAAGTTCGTTTAAAAAAAAATCATTTGCAAATATATATAATCTATGGGTTTATATATTTATTATTATTGCTGCAAAAGAAGAACTAAAAGTATGAAGATTATGAAAGATAGAGGAAGGAGACCATGCCTGGTACTAGGAAAATCCAATTGCATGGGGTGGTGTGCACAAGGATCTTCCATGCTCTAACCTTGTCTTTGATGAAAATATTTTGTGAAATAAAGAGCTCCGATAAAATTCCTATGTGGTTGAACACAATCTCAGAGACTTGTTCCCATCATCCTTAAGCGCAACACCATTTCTACGCGTTTTATTGTTATTTTTGTATTCTCCACATTGTCGAATCAAGTTCAAAAATCTCACCAAACATGACGAGCTCCACAAAACCAATTTTTTTTCCATATAATCAACCCCTCCAACTCGCATGCCAAAAAAGCCCACAATTCTTGTTTAAGCAGTCGTTTTACCTGTTCCAAAGTCCCCATTTGACACCGAATAGGAAGGATGTTGGCAACGACCATGGATATGGGCTTTATACTTAGCAATATCAGCTTCTTAAAAGTTTCAAATTCTAAGAATGCCAGACGTATATATTTATATTATATATAAATATAAATTCATATATATTTTTGATGTTCCATGGATTTTTAATGAACCCACTCTGTGTACCGAGTAATATTTACAATCCATTCACCATGCATTCTTAAACATTCGGAAAAATAGATCACAGGTTTATTGTTCCCACATTTGCACCCATTTCTGCCCCCCTTCCAAATCTCTGACAAAGCTCTCCACATTTGCAGACATCCCCATTCATGACACCTATATACTGCTCTAATATTCCATTTGATAGCGGTTGAGAATGGAAAAACAGAGGGTTTCGTGCGGAGGAAGATTGAAAGAGACAAATCATGCATAGACATATGTGGGATAGTAGGAAAGGCGCTTCCCATGTATTAATCAAAATAGCCACCACTCGAAATAAAATATAAGGAGCAGGAAATGAAAATTTCAATTTCTTAATCAATAACTTGAAATAAAAGATAAAGAGCAAGACAATGAAGTGGTAGCCGACGTCTACCCAAGAATGGTGTTGTAAAGGTTACAGTGCACAAAACACAGGTGCGTAGAAGACGCGAAGTCAAAACATCTATACATTACACTCGAAAGAGCGCCTCCTAATCCTCAATCTTCTTTTTCTTCTGCATACACAAACAAAATAACGACATGCAAAAGCATCCTTTCCTCTCAAAGACAAATGAATCTGCTTATGCTAAAGATACAGAACGAGATCAAAAAAATTGTATACAGTAAAATGAGGAGATATTTGGTATTACAGGTTTATCTCCGTGTGTAGGACTAGTTTAATCTATATGGCATTTATTTTAGGACGGCTATTAGCAAGATCTCCATTAGCACAATTCTCCATTTATGAGAGTGCAGAACCCTACTTTACCATTGATAGTAAAGTAGAGATTTGACTCTGTACTCATTGTAACTATCCAATTACTACTAAACTTATAAGGTAACTTGGGTTTCACCGCGGTTAACACCTCTGGATCACAAATAAAGTGATTGTATTATTATGCAAGGAAAGTGACACGTCTGAAGTTCGTAAAGAATGCCTATGCCCTGTTCACACTCCTCTCACACGCCATACTACCCCCACATCTCCAACCACTCCTGCCACCACCAAACTCCATCAATTCCACCAAATCATCCTTCATTCCACTTCTAGAAAAACGTCCCTCTCACATTCATTTCTAACTTCCACTTTTTTATTTTATTTTTTTATTTTTTTATTTCTTTAGTTTTTTAATTTTGTTTTTTAAATATTAATGATAGTTGAAAATGACTCGGGGAACGTGGGACATTATATCTCTCTCCCCTTATCAGAGCATCACTCTCGATGTGATATGATGCTAATGTTAGAAGAGGTACTCATGAGCAAGGATGAAACAATAAAAAACTCATGTCACCACTGAAAAGATACTTCTTGTTAAAGCCGAACCACAAGGAAGAAGGAAATGTTTGAAAATTTCTTAATGTTTTGTGAAGATTGGTAGTTCCATTTTACATTATCACTTAGTTAATATTTTTCCTTTACAATATTTCTTAATCTCAAGCTCTTTATATTTGTCGTTTAGAATTTTAATTGACTTATGTCCGTGGGTGCCTAACAGTAAGTGACATCAAGATGCCGCACAAAACTCAAATATAACACTAATGGTTCACAAGACATCTTGCTACACACTTTCAGAACTATATCACATCACAAAAACTCAAGTTAACCATGGAAAGAACATACACGACCCACACAACATAGTACTTGTCACACACATGGCCCTAAAACAAAAGTACTCGTAACATAAACATACTATAACAACATGGAAATCCCAATAGTACACATACAAGGGTTTCATGCAACTCGAAACCATAACTGTAACTACATAGTGTCAAGATGGAATCAACATCATACCATCAATGAGGATAATCAATCCTCAACATCAAAAGATATAATTAGACTCACATGAGTACACATAAATCATAATACCAACTCCATACACCTCATAATCTCCATAAGCCTCCCAAACAACTCCATATACCTCCCAAAGAACAAATTTTTCCTTTTTGCTCCAATGAAGAGGTCAATCACCCTATGGCCCTAGGCACATAGAGCCAAAACACCTCTACCTAAAATTGGTTATCCAATTTGGTGTCCCCCGTGCGCGTTTGTCTTCTCGGGTAACCTGGGGCACGTTTACATCACCACTTCTCCCTTAGGGTATTATTTAATATTTGATTTAAACATCTATCCTAAGTTTATGTCACCCCATTATGTTTTACCCATAGATAATTAAATATTAACTATTTAATTATATTTTCTACATATATCCTAACCACTTATCTACCCCATATCAATTCCTAACCTCCCATATCTATTCTATCCATCTATCCCCCCTATTTCTTCTCCTCCCAAACTGAGCAGTGGGATATTTCCCATATTTGAGGTGGAAGGATCACTTCATCTTCCCAAAAATCATCCCTTTTGGCCATTTCGGGAGTCTGTTCCCTGATCGGCGCCGACCGATACTCGGTCGACGCCGATTTTTTGGAGCGGCGCCGATTTCATCTCGGTCGGCGCCGATTACAAATAGAAGGCCAGAATTCAGTTCTGGTTAGACAGTGAGACAGAGAGAGAGAGCCAGAGAAGAAGAAAGAGAGAGTTTTGAGCATCAAGTCTGAGCATTATCTATCAAGTGAGAGTGAATCCTGTCCAAACCAATCCCTGAGAGGAGTACCGTTACTCTGCTCCTACCACATCGACATCGTGAGCCTCCATTGATCTCTTGGTGAATCTGTTCCTGCATCCAGCATAGGTGGAGCCTTGTCAGTATCCCTACGGCTCTTGCAGATCCAGCGGAGATCGACGATCTAGCTTCCACTGTCTGTTTCTCAATCTTCCTGCAATTTTCCCCAAGTCGACGCCGACTGTACCCAGTCGATGCCGATTCTCTCTAGTCGATGCCGACCTATCTCAGTCGACGCCGATTCTTCTCAGTCGACGTCGATTTTCCTAATCGGTGCCGATCTACCTGCGGACAGGTAAAATAATTCAGGGAACACAAATCCAGCATTGTTTTCACACTTTCCTATTTTTTATTGGTTTCTGTCTGCTGTTTACTTTTCTGTCTGTCATTTTTAATCAAAATATAGACATTTACTTACATCTTTTATCATGTATGCTTCTTTCCTTAATTGAAAACGTGGACTGACATCCGCCGAGGGAGCTTATCGCTTCCCGGACCCGCTTTTCGGGCAGTCCACCCAAATATCTTTTAACGTGGTCTTTTTCTGTCAAGCATCTGTGTCTCACAGGTTTCTTGGATCTACTTTGCAGGATCACTCGTGTGTGCCCGTCTTGTCTACATCGGCTTTCTTTTCCATCTACATCTTCAGATCTTGTCTTTCAGGTATCGATTTCATTTGAGTTTTTCAAGGTTTTTGTGTTTAGTTTGGTACATTAACTTGGACAGGTAACAAGCGTGAAATTCTTGATCTACATTCTGGCACGCCCGGTGGGACCCAACCAAAGTCCCTTATTGGTAAGTTCATTTCTTTTCCAGTTTTGAGCTTCTGTTCTGTTTCTTCGCTGCTTTTCGTCAGTTCTCCGTAGCATTTCCTTCCTTCATTTTGGTCTTGCTTCTTTCACTTATAATTCGCAAAGTTAAAGTTTCTTCTTTCTTGCAAAACTAAATTCCAATTCCTATTCCAAAGATCAATAAATCTTTCATTTGATTTCAAAATTGCATTCTTGATCCGTCTCTTTTTGCAAAATTGTTATTTTATTGAAAGTTTTCTAGTTCTTTAAATAGAAATTTTCATTCTACTATCATCTGGATATATCTTTCTGGATTTGTTGGGTGTTTGCTTAACCTTTTCTTGTGGAGCACATTGCTTGTTCATGGGATTGTTCGAGGGGAAGAGCTCAACAACGTGCTTTTTGAAGTCCACACACCTTGGAGAGCTAAATCTACAGGTATTCCTCTTTTACGGTGTTTTCTCCTTTTTTAAGAACTTAAAAAGAACTTGTTTGTTTGTTTTCTATCACATTCAAACATTTCGATTTTGGTGCTTAAAAAGAATTTAATCGCATCTGGGAAAGAATTTGTTTGACTTGTCTTCATCGAAATCCAACACTTCGTTCTTAGTGCTTAAAAAGAACTTTTCCTTTGTCATTTCTGTTGTATGCTATTCATCTAGTTTTCTAAATAGGCTGGAAAAATTAATCAAAATCGGTAGTGACACTATTTGATTTTTATTTTTCACCCTTGCACACAAAGCCAAAATCACTAGGTATAAAGCATCAAAACAAAAATTCCTCCCCTGGCCTCGCCTACTTGGAAGTGACATCCAAGAGGAAGAGCCTACGCGGTACTCGGGCCGCGCTATAAATTCACGGAAGTTCTGGTATATATTGGCAAAGCACCCGACTCCCTTATCGCAGTGGTGTGTGAAGTGCGGGGGTAGGCCCCTATATCAAGCCACGTACTGGTCTTTTACTGAAGTGCCTTCGGGACTCCTCACCAAAACATTCCCCAAACCATCCTTAGTTTGGCTATCTGAGTAGTTCCTGTTCTAAAAATCCTTCCCTAATATTTTCTTTCTTAAAAGCAGGAAAACTTAAAAGAGATAATCACCTACGCTGCTTGAATTGTCTGTGCATTAGTTAGGTCAATCTTCTTTTTCTATATTTCTACTTGTTTATGACGGTCATCACTCGGTTACAATCTAGAAGAATGGCTCAACTGGCCCCTTCTTCCTCTGAGATCACCACTAGTGTGGATGTTTCGGCACCCCTCGGGTCTTCCTCGGGACCGCTATTAGTTGGTTCCCCATCTTGGTCATATAATCCTTTCTATCAGCCTAAAGCAATCCCATCATGTCCAGCTTCCCCCAGTCCTTCAGAAATATCATCTGCTTCTGATATAGAGTATGTTCCTCGCGGGGATCCTGAATTTCAGGCACTCCTTGATCGCAATCCGGTAGCCCTTATGGACTACCTAGTACATAAGTCCATTCGAATATCTGATCAGGGACCACCAATCCAGCAAGTTTACGATTATCCTCGTGAACCATCCCAGGCTTTTGTAGAATAGTTAGCATCCTTTTTCTCACCTCGAACCATGGAAGAGGGTGGCGCACCTGTGCCTCCTTTTTCTCTTCCACCGACCATGTCGACTAGTTCTCAAATAGTCTTGCCTATTCCTAATGCCGCAGTTACCTCGACTATTCCACAACCTACTTCTGAGAAGTCCTCTTCTCTAGCTATAATGGGTGCGTCTGCGCACCCACAGATTGTTGTTAATTCTTCTATGCCATCCATTGCATCCCAGGGTCAGTACCTCTTTATGAGTCAACCCCCTTCAACGAGTCAGTTGGTTCCTGCTTCTCGTCCTCCAGTTGGTCTTTCTTCCAATGTTCCAGCGACAGTGACCTTCACCCATCCTCTAGCATCGGCACCCTTAATAACCAATCCGGCAGTCAAAAGCCTCATTCAGACCTTGTTCCCCACCATGTCCAATCAAATCAATACCCATGTTCCTCAATCCATTCCGATTCAGTCGACAAGTGTAGGAGCCCACCAATCACAGGCTCGGCTTTCATTCAACCACCTTTTTCTCAACCACTTGTCATCTCACAGCCTGTTTATACACAGGCTCCTTCACAGCAAATACCTCACCAGGTGTCACCCAGAACACCTGGTTATTCCTCTTACCATCCTGTTAATCAACAGATGAATCCCCCGTTGACGCCTCAACAAAATCCACCATTCACTTCTTATGTAGGACATACCAGTATGCCTCCTCCTCAATCTGACGTGGTCCAAATTCTTTTCAAGAAAATCACAGACTTAGAAGCCTCCACCAAAGGGGCTCGTCCTTCATACTCTTTTGAAGAAGTGTGTAATGAACCCATTCATCCATCAGTGGCTTTTAAGCCTTATCCCCCCAATGGGAACTTCCTAAGTTCTCAAAATTTCATAGTCGGGAGGATCCTCAACAGCACCTGCGAGCATTCAAACATGCTTGCTACCTGATAGTCCAGGATCAGGAGCTTATGCTCCGTACTTTTCCTATGTCTCTAGCAGGGCCTGCTTTAGATTGGTACAATAACATTCCTCAACATTCCTTGTTTTCTTTCTCTCAATTGGCCCAGATGTTTGTTGAAAACTTTTCAATAAACATCACACATAAGATCTCGATTACAGATCTTTATAACATTCGTCAATTCGATGATGAGTCTATTGCAGACTTTGTCACTCGTTGGAGAGGGATAATAAACCAATTGTCTTTCTCCCTTCCTCAATCTCAACAGATCGAGTTGTTTACTCGATCTTGTGCTAATCATATTTCTTCCACTTTAAGGATCCAAACTTTTCATACATTTGAAGAAGCCTTTACGATGGCACGTAAACTTGAGTCCCGTGCCATTGAACAAGGGAAGTTAAAACTTCACTCTAAATCTAAACCAGATTTTTCTCGGTTTACAAAATCAAACCCTTCCACTTCTAAAGACAAAAATCAGGGATCCACTAACGCTATCATATTAAAAACACCACGTGCCGATAACAGTTCTAATCAAACACCACGGAGAGACTCCTCATCTTCTCGAAAAGGACCCTCGTCATCTCGATCTTTTACTTCGTTGGGGGAATCATATGCTTCTATCTTAGAAAAAATGTTGGAAGTTCACATGATTGAACTTCCCCCCATTAGAAATTTTGATGAAAGCCAAGAACGTCCATTCTGGTATAGGGAAAATGACTTCTGTCATTATCATAGAACCAAAGGCCATGACATTGAGTGATGTCAAACCTTCAAAAATCTTGTCCAGAAATTCATTGATAAAGGCGAGCTCATTCTGGATAACCCAAATGCTCCCCCAAATCAGGCGCTTGATGTTTTTAAACAACCTTTTCCTAATCATTCCCCGAACCATGATGCTTCAGAGTCTCAAAAACCAAACACTCATACTATCAGCTTCATTTCTACTGAAGAATCTTCTTCTAAAACTAAGCCATCTATGAACACATCGACTGAATCAGAACCTCCTGCCGCTCCGCTAATCGCTGGGATTCCATCATCTTCAGACACCCCGTCTTTGAATATTCCCACATTGTTAGAGACGGATTCATCTCCCTCTGCCTCTTTATCTGATCTTCTGTCTATACCCTGAGACAATGTCATCCTCATCTGTCTCATCGTCAGATATTCTTTCGATGCTCGAGGCAATTACATCTCTTCGAGTTTCCACCGTGAATACATCTACTTCTGTTTCTCCCATTTTTGCTGCGACTATGCCATTGGTAAACATACCTATAGTTGTACCAACTTCAACGGAAGCATCTTCAATTTTGACTCTTCCCGTTTCCTTTCCCACAGTAGTTACACCCACAATTACTGTACCAGAAGTACCTCCCTCGCAAGGAACTGCTCCTTCATCATCCACTTCTTCCATCACCGATACTATTTTGCCTATTAAGGGAAAATCTAAAGAAATAGCATCGGCACCTACACTCTCGGTTCCTGGACTTAAACCAAGACAACTAAAGTCTAACGTTACATCATCAGCACCTCCTCATCTCCTTCCCCCGAAAAGGCTACAATCACCTTATGCGGTTGAAGTTGTCACCATCCCTGAAAAAGGAAAACCCATATTTCAGACTATTAAGACTCTTGGTGCCTTCCCTCAAAAATCTCTTTCTGCGCCTCATAAAAGATTGGATTTGTCAACTGGGAAGGTGTCTTCTTCTACAATACCATCAGAACCATCATCTTCTTCTTCTACAACACCTTCTTCGCTGGTGCCTTGTAAAGTGAATTCACAGACTAGAGAGGCATCACCTCTTTTATCAGGACCATCATCTTCGTCACCAAAAGCCAAGGTACCCTCTGTTCCTCTGATCAGACCTATTTTGGGAGCTCCTCCCTCATCTAAATCAGCATTATCTAAATCATCATCTGTTTCGATCAAGCAGCCTTCCCTATCTCTGAAGACCACAACACTTGTCACATCTTCATCTTCTTCAAAATCTATCTTAGGAGCTCCTCCTCCACAGAAATCAATCATGCCTCACTTGCTTCCATCTCAAGTGTCCAAGGCTACTTCTTCCTGATGTCTGAAAAAGTAAAATGATCCCTAAAAAGACTGTCAAACCAGATATGCAGGTTCTTTTACCTCGGCAGTCCGTGGAGGTAAGAGAGGCACCTCCGTCATCTCTGTCCTCATCTTTGTCTACCAGATTCTATACCGAGATTCTTCACCAACTTATCCAGTCTTCATCCATATCCCTTCCTCTGATCAAACCCTATAATCCTAAAGGAGTAAAACCTTCCTGGTTCAACTCTGATTTGATTTGTGCTTACCATCGCACCCCAGGACATGACACCGAGGGATGTAAAGCCCTTCAATCTGTCGTTAACAGTCTTTTGGAAGAAAGTGATCTTCTGCTGGAAGAAGAGGAGGAACAAGTATCTCCTATCATCTCAACCACATCTGAGCCTCAACGATCTACTCAGGCCTCTAGTTCTACTAATTCCACGCCGGATGGTCTTCCACCTTCCCAAATCGACACGATTCATATCGCCACTAGAACACAACAATATGATAATCTATCATCATCTCGGCCACGGGTTGTCATTTCTGCAGCCCCTGAAGGCATTCCTCCTTCCACATCAGCCTCGAGACCTAGGGTCTCTATTCGTGCTTCACCTCAGGCTCAGATTCCCGTGTCAGTAGAGGAGAGTGTTATGAAACAACTTACTCATGCTCCGGTCAAAATGTCTCTTTTTGACCTCATTCAATCATCTCCACAGCATCGCCAGGCTTTGATTGATAATCTGTGCCGTATCGCAGTGAATTCAGATGAGCCCCAGCCTTTCGAGATGATTGTTGGATTGAATAAACCGTCAACCACCATTTCTTTTGAAGATTCAGAAATTCCTTCCCTTTCTTCTGAGGATTTGGAGGCTCCCCTCTTTATCACAGTTCAAATCAACAACACTATGTTAAAATGCACTATGATTGACAGTGGTGCTGCACTTAACGTCATTTCCTCACACACATTCGAGCAACTTAAGTTACCAAAGAACGTAGTGTCACCCCCGCCTTTCACCCTTCGATCATTTAACGATCAGTTGGCAGTTACTTTAGGAACTGTGGTCCTGCCCATTCGAGTAGGTAAGAAGCTGCTTCACGAACTCTTTTACATTGTTGAAGGGAAATTCCACTACAATATGATCCTCGGATGCTCCTGGATTCATGCAATGCATTGTGTCCCATCAACCCTCCATCGATGCTTAAAATATCAGTATGAGGGAAAAATCTATACTCATCCAGGAGATCCTTTTCCTTCTGCACAATGCGACATGACCACAGGGTCTGCCCCTCTAAAGGAGAATGCTTGTTCTCCTGATGAGGCTTCATCCTCTTCCATACCTACAACAAAACTACCAGATTTACAAAATCTAGAAGAGACATTGCAGCGTTTCTCACTAGGAGAGCTTCCTCTTCTTTCTTTTGATGCCCATCTCAAACCTAATGAGTATGGTAGACCAGACAAACAACCTGAATATCAGCCAGGTCTCGGTCATGTCATCACCATTGGTCTACCCAATCAACAGACTAACTTCATTTACGGTGGTCTTGATACACCTCACTATCACCCGGATTCTCCTCCTAGGGCCAAACCCTATTCAGCAGGGTTTGATTGTCTACAAAATCCCACGTTTGCAAAAACTTATTTATATCGATGCGCGTGGAAGGGTTTTGGCCTGGGAAAGTATGAACAGGGTGTGCATGACCTCGCATCCATTCCAACTCTCAAACCACATCAAAAATTTGGTTTAGGATTTAAACCTCTTTCAAAAGCCACCATCACTATTCTCGATGAGCCTCTCCCCATTGAGGAACCATCTTCTCCCGCTAGGTCAGAAGCATCATTTGATGTGGATGATGCCATTTCCATCCCGTCTAAATTTTTTTTAGTCAATACCATTTCCTTAGGGCCACTGACCTATAAAACTAATAACAAATCCACTTCCATACCATTAGTCTTCCCTGAAATAGTTGGAGATGACTCTCCTACTATCAACACTATCCACTGTGTGGATGATGATTCTGTCCTCACCTATCTGGGGGTAGAGGATTCCTATCTTCCTAAAACCATTCCTTCTGACACATCTACGCTTCTTAACGAAGCCACTGTCGATCTTAATATAGGGACTTCTAAAGACCCTCGCATCATTAAGGTCGGCCAATCTCTTAATCCACAGGAGTTAGGAGACTTTACCACTTTTCTTTCCAACCATCGTCAAGCCTTTGCTTGGTCATATGAGGATATGCCAGGACTCGATCCTGATATCGTGGTCCACAATATCGTTACTCTTCCCGACATCAAAACCGGTTAAACAAAATTGCGTAAAATGCACCCTCGAGTAGCCCTTCTTGTTAAAGAAGAGTTGCAACGTTTGCTTTCTGCTAACTTCATCCAACCCATCGATTATCCACAATGGGTTTCAAACGTAGTACCAGTAACCAAAGCTACTGGGAAGATTTGAATTTGTACCGACTTCTGGGATCTTAATCTTGCTTGTCCAAAAGATGATTTTCCTCTACCTAATATCGACCAACTCGTGGATTTAACGGCAGGTCACGAGATGCTTTCTCTTATGGATGGTTTCTCTGGGTATAATCAAATTCTCATCACACCAGAGGACCAACATAAGACTTCCTTCATAACTCCTTGGGGGACTTTTTGTTATCGTGTCATGCCTTTCGGTCTTAAGAACGCAGGAGCAACCTATCAACGAGCCATGACCTACATCTTCCATGATCTCTTACACAAAACTGTGGAAGATTATGTCGATGATCTCCTCGGTAAATCCAAATGCCGTCAGGATCATCTTTTCACTCTTGCACCTCTCTTTGAGAGGCTCATTCACTTTTGTCTTCACCTAAATCCATCTAAGTGCGTGTTTGGCATTCTCACTGGTAAACTCTTAGGCTTTATCATTTCTATTAGGGGTATTGAAGTGGACCCCGCAAAAATAAAAGCTATCCTTGAGATGCCTCCCCCTTCTAACTTAAAGCAACTCTGCGGTCTTCAAGGATGCCTTCAATCAGTACGTCATTTTATCTCGCAACTGTCAGACCGTTGTCAACCTTTTCATCATCTCCTCCGTAAGAATGTTCATTTTGAATGGGATGAGCGTTGCCAAAAGGCCTTTGATGATCTCAAAGCTTATCTTCTTTCCCCACCTGTGCTTACACCTCCACGCGAGGGGGAGCCATTCTATCTTTATATTTCTATGACTGACCATGCTTTGGGAGCCATGATCTCGCATCGAGATGCTAACGGTAAAGAACAGGCCATCTATTACATCAGTCGCACTCTCCATGAGTATGAAACACGTTATTCCGAAGCTGAAAAGTTGTGTTGTGCTCTCTTCTTTGCAACTTCTAAGCTTCGTCACTACCTCCTCAATCACAAAACTTACATTGTCACAAGTGTCAATCCACTCAAGACAATGCATGTGAAGCCTTATCACAATGATCGTATCACTCGTTGGCTCATGCTAATGACAGAATTTGATCTCGAGTTTATTCTGCAAAAATCTATCAAGGGTCAGGTCATTGCAGATCAATTAGCTGATGCTCCTCTTCCAGACACTCAAGTCCCCCTTGCTCAATTCCCCGATGAGTATATCCAACAAATTGATTTTGGTCTTTCTCCATTTAAAGTAAAACTCTTCTTTGATGGATCCAAATGCCAGCAAGGGGGAGGTGCAGGTTTTGTTATGATTCCTCCTTGGGGTGCACCTATCCCAGTCGCACACAAACTTAACTTTGAGTGTACCAATAATATGGCTGAATATGAAGCTCTTGTTTTAGGTCTTCAAAATGCTATTAATCTTGGCGCCCGCCATATCGACATCTTTGGTGACTCTGAACTCATCGTTAATCAAGTCACGGGTGTCTATCAATGCAAAAATGATATCCTTCAAAAATATCATGATATCGTTCTCTTTCAACTCCAATCTTTTGATAAATTCACTATCCAAGCTATTCCTCATACTGCGAATCGATTCGCAGATACAATGGCTTCGTTAGCCTCACTTATTCCACCTTTTACCGAGGACTCGTGACTTTATGTGGCTGTGCAGCGATTAGATCAACCATCTCATCTCCGGCAACTAACTTCAATCAATGTCGTCACAACCAATACTCAAGATGAGTGGTATCAACAGATCATTGATTATCTATCTCATTCAGTGCTTCCTCCAGATCTGACTTCCAATGGTAGAAGATATTTTATCCTACGCGCTAATCGCTATACTATTCTAGGTGGAATCCTCTACAAACGTGGTTTTGATGGTATTTTGCTTCGGTGCCTCAAAACCCCTGAATCATCTAAAGCCATCCAGGAAGTCCATGATGGTATCTGTGGTGGACATTTTAGTGGCTTGGCCGTAGCTAAATGCATCTTACGTTTAGGCTATTATTGGCCTTCTCTTAATCAAGATTGTTGTGAATACACTAAGAAATGTGTCAAGTGTCAACAACATTCCAATCTTACGCATATCCCTAGTCAGGCTTTGCAACCTGCAACAGATTTGTGGCCTTTTTCACAATGGGGTCTTGATCTCATCGGTCTTATCAATCCCCACTCTTCACAGTGTTATCATTCTATCATTACTGCCACAGAATACTTTACTAAGTGGGTGGAAGCTATTCCTCTTTCATCGACCAAAGCTAAACCGATTGTTGATTTTGTCTATCAACACATCATTTGTCGCTTTGGTGTTCCACACAAACTCATCACAGACAATGGTAAATATTTCGAAAACGTCGATTTACAGAACCTCTGTGATGATTTCAATATCAAACTCAGCTTTTCTTCTCCATACTATCCCCAAGCTAACGGCCAGGCCGAGGCTTCCAATAAAACTTTGCGTAATATCCTCGCAAAGGTAACTAGTCGAGCTGGTAGGGATTGGCATTTACATATCCCTTTTTCTCTCTGGGCTTATCAGACTAGCATTCGTACTCCTACGGGTGCTACTCCCTTCTCTCTAGTCTATGGGTCAGAGGTTGTTCTTCCTTTGGAAGTCCAGATCCCATCTCTTCGTGTTTCTCTCAGAGAATTTGTCTCTGATGAGGACTATCGTCAAAATCATCTAGCGCAGCTTGAGTTGCTAGATGAGCGGCATCTCAATGCTCTTGAACATCATCAAATCTATCTTGAGCATGTCAAACGTGCTTATAACAAGCACTTGCAACACCGTGACTTCAAAATTGGTGATCTTGTTCTTAAAGAAAACCAAAATGTCACTACGCTAGAACGGAGTCAGCGTGGTAAGTTTGCTCCTAACTGGATGGGTCCGTATGTAGTTACTCATAAATATGGGTCTGGGGCTTATCGTCTATCCTCCATGGATGGTGTACCTGAAATGGAACCTCTTAATGCCTTGCATCTAAGGCCCTTCTACTGTTAAAATCTATCTTACATGATCTTAGTCGCAAAACAGATCTTTCATCCATCTAACAACCAGTCATATATTTTCATAGTGATTCAGAACTATGTGGTTCTCCGCGTTATGTCTTTTCCACCTTAAATATGAGTATCGCGGCTCTACTCATAGCATTTTTCTTATGGATATGTTCCTCCTCCTAGTAGGGACACCTTAATCACTTCTTCATCTGTCCCAAGTATCTATCTTAATCGAATCTACTCGGGGCATGAGTACGTGCTTTTTATACGTTTTCTTCCCCTCTATCTGATCTATCTGGTCTACACTCAGCTTCTTTCAAAACAAGCTCCAAAAGCTCAAAAAAAAAAAAAAAAAAATTCCCAAAAGATAGACTGATCCCTCGAAGGACAGCTATCTATGCATTTTCAAAATGAATCAAAAGATATAGACCATACCCTTGAAGGATGGCTACATTCGAAATATAGACCATGCCCTTGAAGGATGGCTACATTTGAAATACAGACTATTCCCTTGAAGGATGGCTATTTGTTTGCTTCTTAGCATCATTGAAAGACTTCCCGTATCGATCAGTCTTTCTATATCTAGCAAACTTCCCGCATTGATCAGTTTGCTCTTCTGTCAAAACAAAAATCATGAAGCTGAGACATAAGACCTTTTGTCGATCATATGGAGAACCCTATTTTCCCAATGGGAGCATATATTCTGTCCTTTGTAAATTTTGACAAGATAAATACTTACTTCTCCTTCCATTTACCTTCTAGATCTGGTTTGCGACTAGCTAGTGTCAGGTTTATTTTAACCTCATATATGGCCTTGTATGCATGGTCTTTTGGTTTCCTATCAAAGTCTCTATTTATGGTCGGTTAGGGGCCTAGCTTATCATTCTTTTTCTTATCTAGGTGTATTTCCTTTATTTCTAATCAAGGTTATTTCATTACGTCCTTGGCTCTCACAGAGAGTATTTCCCATTATTATTTGTTATTCATCCAGTTAAATTGACATTTAACATGTTAATTTAATCAAAATCTATCATCTATCTAATTTCATCTTATCTACTTTGTCCAAAACACATATCAAAGCATGTATTGTCAACACATGTGGATCTACCTATCTATTTTCATCAAAATTAAATTAACATCTCAAACATATCAAATCTATCAATCACATCTATCCATATCCATCTATCCATCTATATCATCTAAAAATCACATATCCATCCAAGTTACACTACATCTATCTGTATCTATTTTTCATCAAAATTAAATCCATATATCAATCACATCAAATCACATCACATCTATCTATCCTCTATGTCTATGTCCATCCAATCACATCTATTTATCATCTATCAGCATATGTCTATATCCATCACAATTACGCTACATCTATCCATGTATATCGAAATTAAAAGCATGAGTACAATCATATGACAAAGAAAATGATGAATCTATATATATACATGAGTATCTGTACAACAAAGAATGGATGGCTTTCAATCAAGCCATCTATATCATACATCAAAAATGCCTTCAAATCGAGGCTACATCAATATATCGATATCAAAATACACCAATCTCTATATCGTAAAGTCTGATAAGTGGAAGACACTATCTCCTCCACCCTCCTCTGGACCAGGCTGTCTCTCCTGGCCACCACCTATCGAACTAGAAGCACCTACTGCTGGGGGCCTGCCTCCACCTCGCTCTCTCCTGGTACTCCCTCCCTCTGACGCACCACTAGCTGTGGCTGTCGCTGATCTCCTCCTCGCACCGTAACGAGGCACCTCAGGGGCATGTTGTGCTAGGGCATCCTCATAGTATCTCACCTCAGCGAGGAGAGACTGATAAGTACTCAGGCTCACCGTACCAGGTGCTCGTAATGTCGCTGCTGGTGCTACTGGTGGTGGCCCTCCTACGGTCATACCCTGTGTCCCAGACTCTGACATAGTACCTGTATCACCATATTTGGCCCTGAGGGCCTCTCTATGCTATGGTAGCGATCCCTCTGCTGGATCACTGTATCTCGCTCCTGGCGAGCTGTGTCTCTCTCCAATATCAGGGCATCCCTCTCCTCTGTCAGAGCTCTGATCTCCTCGAGGGCCACCTGGTGTGTCTGCGTCAGGGTAAAATGCTCTCCCTCCAGCCTCTCCAGCACTGTGGCTATATCCTCCTCATCGGCATCTATAGATGCTGGCAGGTGTCGTGGTAGCTCTGTCGAATACCATGCCGCATAGCCGTCATCCACTCTGGCATCATCATCACTGTCTGCGGAAGGTGGGGCCTCCCTCAATGGATCTGTCGGGATCAAAATCGGTAGATCAGTCTCTCTGTTGTCTCACCTGTATGGCCTGTAGGTGGTCGGCACTGTCTGCACTAGGCCGAACTATCTCAATACCCGTATAAATGGGATGCACTCCCACATATCAGGCCTATGGCCCCTAACCACCCTGCTCCATCTCAACCCCACCAGGTGAGCCTCCTGACCGGCCCATGTCGGGTAGACCCGATATGGTCTCCAAATGACCTGCTCTGGTGTCAGCATCCTGAAGCGCTCGGCATACCAATCTGCAGATCTCCCTGTATCTCCCGGGGCCATGTCGGCCCGCCATCACCGGAATCCATAATCAATGGCCCCCACTGCTGCTGGCATCCATGGAAGCCCGGATGGCCTGATCACTGCTATGTGCTCATATGCCCAGCAATGGAGCACAAAACTAACATCAATGCCTGTCCTCCTGCCGGTGGTATACATCCATAACTCATAATATATCTGAGCTATCAGGGCATCAAAAAATGTGAACACCTGTCTAAACTACAGGATGTCACAAACACAATCTAGTAATAGTAATGGGAATCTCCCACCTCCTGAATCTGGCAGAGAAAAATAGGAGATAGCCATCTGAATCAACACTATCCGTCTGCTCCTGGCATCATCCTGTCTGTACTGAGAGGCTATCCTCACCATCCCGGACACTATCTCTGAATCATCCACCCTGTCTCCATACAATCGTCCTAGGGCCCTCTGCTGCTGCTCTCGTGGAGTAATCTCTATCGGGTCCCCGGTGATCGGCAGCCTCAGGATCCTGTATATGTCCTCGTGGGTGATGGTCATCTCACCCGTCCTGAACCAAAAAGTGCAGGTCCGGCTATCCCATCGTCGCACTAGTGCTCGCATCAACTCTACATCTCGAGGCACTCGTCGGTAGTACCGGAAGCCCCCGAGCCCGGCTAGCTCTAAGTGGCACCAATCTGCATCAGTGACATCGGGGAGAATGGTCTCTAGTAGCTCGGGAATGGCATCCCGCATGTGTAACGCCTCTCGTGCCTGCATCCATAACATCAAGAGCAATGTTAGCTTCCTATTCATCCAAATCAGAACATCCAAAACACATTTTATCATCTTATCAGTTCATTCGGTCCAATCGGCGTCGATTTACTTCAGTCGGCGTCGATCAATATATAGTCGATGTCGATTGAAGTGAATCGGTGCCGATTTAATCTAATCGGCGTCGATTTTTCCAATCGACGCCGATTGGGAGGCAGTGGGTCAAAAACACTCTGGCCTCCCACCGATTCCATTTTTTTCAAAAAAAAAGAAAAATTATTATACTATATGACAAGTTCGGGTAGAACCACTTACCCCAGGTCGTGTCCTCTTCCACTTCTGACTGCTTCCAGAGGCTTCCATGTTGTTCAAAATCAGTTTTTAACTCTCTCTAAATCAATCGTCGGTGTAAATAAATCGTTCACGTTTTCCGTTCGCATATTTATATGTGCTCGGTACGGTCGGTGCCGATTTGTATGGTCGGCGCCAATTTTTATGGTCGATGCCGATTTGTTTGATCGACGCCGATTTGGGCCCATTGTTGCCGATGGGTTGCAGTTTGGCTTCTCCACGTCACTTTCTTCCATCTCCTGATCTTCTTGCCATAGTGTTGATGCTTGGCTTATTTATCTGGTCATTATTGTGCCCTGAGTGTTGCCTTTTGGCACATACTTTCGATATTATCATCCATTTCGAGCCTGTTCCCTGTCCATGGGGCACTCACATTTTTGGCAGCTTAGAGTTAACGGGTCTGTAGGCACTAACGTCATCTGCTTTGCAGACCGTCTGGTTGTCCCTACCAATGTGTCTCTTTTTAGGTGCTGACTATTTTGCAGCCCTCCTTACACTCATGGGTCTGTAGGTACTAACGTCGTCTCATGCGGAGACCGTCTAGTCTGCCCTACCAATGTGAGTTCCTTAGGTTGCTGCCTTAATGTTTATTTTTGTGCGTCATTAATGATCAGATCTACTCCAGGCATCTAGCTGGGGCATCCTGCGTTTTCATCTACCTTTTTCAAACTTGGGATCGGTTGCTCTTTTGGGGCCCATCCCATCCCTAGTTTGAGGGGGATCACATCATCACTTTTTCTTCCTTTCTTCCAACTCCTTGTTTTTGTCTCGCAACTTTGCTTATCGCAAGTTACTTGACAAAAAGGGGCAAAATGTAGACACCTAAAATTGGTTATCCAATTTGGTGTCCCCCGTGCGCGTTTGTCTTCTCGGGTAACCTGGGGCACGTTTACATCACCACTTCTCCCTTAGGGTATTATTTAATATTTGATTTAAACATCTATCCTAAGTTTATGTCACCCCATTATGTTTTACCCATAGATAATTAAATATTAACTATTTAATTATATTTTCTACATATATCCTAACCACTTATCTACCCCATATCAATTCCTAACCTCCCGTATCTATTCTATCCATCTATCCCCCCTATTTTTTCTCCTCCCAAACTGAGCAGTGGGATATTTCCCATATTTGAGGTGGAAGGATCACTTCATCTTCCCAAAAATCATCCCTTTTGGCCATTTTGGGAGTCTGTTCCCTGATCGGCGCCGACCGATACTCGGTCGACGCTGATTTTTTGGAGTGGCACCGATTTCATCTCGGTCGGCGCCGATTACAAATAGAAGGCCAGAATTCAGTTCTGGTTAGACAGTGAGACAGAGAGAGAGAGAGAGAGAGAAAGAACGAGAGAGTTTTGAGCATCAAGTCTGAGCATTATCTATCAAGTGAGAGTGAATCCTGTCCAAACCAATCCCTGAGAGGAGTACCGTTACTCTGCTCCTACCACATCGACATCGTGAGCCTCCATCGATCTCTTGGTGACTCTGTTCCTGCATCCAGCACAGGTGGAGCCTTGTCAGTATCCCTACGGCTCTTGCAGATCCAGTGGAGATCGACGATCTAGCTTCCACTGTCTGTTTCTCAATCTTCCTACAATTTTCCCCAAGTCGACGCCGACTGTACCCAGTCGACGCCGATTCTCTCTAGTCGACGCCGACCTATCTCAGTCGACGCCGATTCTTCTCAGTCGACATCGATTTTCCTAATCGGCGCCGATCTACCTGCGGACAGGTAAAATAATTCAGGGAACACAAATCCAGCATTGTTTTCACACTTTCCCATTTTTTATTGGTTTCTGTCTGCTGTTTACTTTTCTGTCTGTCATTTTTAATCAAAATATAGACATTTACTTACATCTTTTATCATGTATGCTTCTTTCCTTAATTGAAAACGTGGACTGACATCCGCCGAGGGAGCTTATCGCTTCCCGGACCCGCTTTTCGGGTAGTCCAC
This sequence comes from Taxus chinensis, assembly GCA_019776745.2. NCBI lineage: Eukaryota > Viridiplantae > Streptophyta > Pinopsida > Cupressales > Taxaceae > Taxus > Taxus chinensis. Next base: position 203,142,744 of record CM034151.1, read on the forward strand.
CCAAATATCTTTTAACGTGGTCTTTTTCTGTCAAGCATCTGTGTCTCACAGGTTTCTTGGATCTACTTTGCAGGATCACTCGTGTGCGCCCATCTTGTCTACATCGGCTTTCTTTTCCATCTACATCTTCAGATCTTGTCTTTCAGGTATCGATTTCATTTGAGTTTTTCAAGGTTTTTGTGTTTAGTTTGGTACATTAACTTGGTAATATTAGAATCAACATGTCAAAATAATAAACAAAATTTCCAAGTGGCATCAAATTTAATTTCTTTGGGCCAAGCGAGAAAATATATTGAAACTTAAGGAAGAATTTCAACTCAAAATCAAATTTCAATCAAGTAAAATAAATGGCTAATTATCCAGAGTTAGTGCAAAAATCATCATGTTAGCATAAAAATAAAATAAAATGCCCAAAATTATAAACAATAACTCAACCAAAAGTTGGAAATTGGGAAATGGAGAAGACATTTTGTTCTGGAAGGATAATTGGGCTGATTTTCAAAACCTTAAGAGTGAAAACTCCTAGAATCAGTTAAAATACAACCTCATCTCCGAGTTTGGTCATAAGGTAAGTGATTACATTAGCTATGTTAATGGGAGATTTTAGTGGAAGAATATTCATATTGTAATTTTTAAGTTTGAAAACCTCATTGATGCTATTCAAAGAATTATCAACAAAATCTAGATCAATCAGATTCAAACTAGCGATGAATTCACCTGGATTAAGTCTTTTGATGGATCCTATTTAGTCAATAGTGGATACAAATTACTCACATGATACATCTATTATGACTTTGATTGGAGAAAAAATTGGCACAAAGAGATAAATCCTAAAATAAACCATTTTCTTTGGTTAGTGTTGAACAAAAGGATACTTACTATTGATAATATGATTAAGAGAGTCTCTACCATGCCTAACATTTGCTTTCTTTATAGATAAGAGGCTGAAACTATCCACCATCTCTTTCTTCACTGTTCCTATGCTTCATTCTTGTGGGAGCTCATCCTTGCAAGATTTGGAGTTGAATAGTCTTTCCCGAAAGACATTATGGATGCTTGGGAGTAGTGGAAACCCCCTTTCAAGAATAATATGCTTAGGAAATTATGGAAGCTTATTTTTCCTCATGCTATATGGATAATTTGGAAGGCCAGAAACTCTATCATATTTAGGAATACTAAGAATACCAGAAAGAGACTTCTAAAAGAGATAACCATTGAAGTTAAGGAAAATATCATGAAATTTAGTCCTCCTAAGAAACAAAAATTCCCTAAAGAGGAGGAGAAATTCCTTCTAAAATGGAATATTGCTATTGAGGATATTCAAGATAGAACTCTCATCATTGATCACTCCCTCATTCAATGGATTCCTCCTGAAAATTGGTCTAAACTGAATTTTGATGGTGCCTCTAAAGGCAACATAGGAACTGCTAGTGGTGGAGGTATCATTAGAAATTACCATGGTCATCTCATTATTACATATGCAGGAACTATGAGAACCCAATCCAACCACTATGTTGAGGCATTTGCTGCTTCATGAGGTCTAAGAGCTACTAAAGAAAACAAGATTAATAATATTATTATCATGGGAGACTCCTTAAATATTATTCACTATTTTAATTGTATTCACCCTCCAAGCTGGACTATTAGGGAATTTATTCATGAGACCATAAGTATTCATAATATATTCACAAATTTTAAATTCTATCACACGTACAAAGAGGGAAATAAATCTGCCGACTCCTTCGCTAACTTCTGGGTATCTAACAATCATTTATGTTATTGACACGATAATAATGAAATACCCCATATCCAAAATGAAATCATTTCTAAAGAAAAAATAGATAGATGTCCTAAATAATAGTACTTGCAATCAGAGAGGGAAAGTGAAAAAATGGTTATATGAGGACTTTGCATGCTTAAGCATTCTGACTTCCCTCCCTGCTGTTTAAACAAAAAACTCATATTTTTCAATATCTTGTTGAAGTTTTTGATGCTGTGAAGCATTCTGATTTTCGTCAAAATCTTGTGAGTGCTTTGCTATTCGGAAATATTCTCCTTTCTACAAACATGGGCATCCCTCCCTATAGAGTCGAGCCGGTTTGTGATCCGAATTGGAAAGTGAATGAAGAGCTCTAGAAGGTGTTGGATGTGGAGGGATTTACAAACTTTATGAAGTGGATCAAGGGCCATGACAAGAAAATCTCTATGCCATTTTCTAAACACTGGAAGGATAGGGTAGTCACATACAAAGGTAAGGAATTTCCCATCACTGAAAATCTGATATCCTTTGTTACTGGGCTAGGAATGAATGGAATCAATTTTTTTAGAAATAAATTTTATAAAGAGGTAGAGGAGAAAATTTTTTGTTGAGGGGTTTGAAACCCTTAATTTTTTCAAGGCGGGACTTATTTTCTCATCTATTCCTGCCCCTTTTTATGAGGTCGCTCGAATGGTGCTAAGATATATTAACCTTGAGGGTAGATTCTCAACCCTTCATTTGCATCACCTTGTTCTACTGAACCATTTCCATAGGTCCCCCAAAGTGAGCATGTCGTATTATATTTTGCAATCCTTGGAAAAATCCATTCTTGAAGTCCACTCCTACCGACGTGGCCTTCCACTCCATTAGGGAGTTATAATTCTTTTGTACCAATTCTATTATTATATTTTTACCAACGTCCCCTCCCATCCCATTCCTCATGTCCAATCCCCTCTGAATCATAAAGTGAAGACCAAAAACCTTAGACCCCCCTCTCCTTCACCAACCAAATGGGTTCTCCGAAGTAGTGAAAATGGAAAGGATCTCACCATTGTAAAGAGTTTAGTTTCCATTAGTCAAATTGCCCAAGACCCTTCTACCAGTCACAATCTGAAGGCCCTGTTAAAGAAGCACACAAAGATAATCAAGGTCCTTGGAAAGGATGTGGCATTTTTACTCAAAGAGTGGGCTAAAGATTAACAGGTTCCTAACAGTAACCCTACGTTTGAGGAAAAAATAGCTAAGAATCAAAAGGATATAGAAGAGACAATGGAGAATATCATAAACAAGAAAATTGACCATGTTGCTATGCATAAGGCCCTCCTTGACTTCATCAAAACTCAGGTCAAATAGGTTTGTGATCTCAATGATATTCCTTTAGGGATTTCAAAATGAGGTAAATAAAAGAAAATGACAATATCTACCATAAGAAAGGAAACCTCTCAGCACACTGCACTTAATCTGTTTAAAGTTATGGAGGAGTTAAAAAAGGTCTTTAACAAAGCTCTCAAATGAAGGTTTTTAGGTTTCTACTTTTTGGTCTTTTTCTGGTATTATGCGGATGTAAAACTATTCTGATGCTATAGTTTTGTTGTGTTTTGGCTTCATGCTGGTAGGTTGTCCTTTGCCTCTTTTTCTAACTATTTTTTCTAGCTACTAGGTCTTATTTTCTGAGGTGTGGTCCCCACTTGTCAAAAAACACTGTTGGTGTAATGTTTTATATGGATTTTGAGCCCTCTTTTGTAATTTGGGGTATGGTCCCCTTTAAAACCGTTTACCAATAATTAAAAATAATGAAAAAAAATCAACCAAAAGTTAAATAGAATAATTTACTTGTTTCAGAAAAGGAAGAGAAAAGAAAATTCAAATTTACAAATAAAATACATGTAGAGAAATATCACATCACAATCACTATGTGACTCTATACGGCCACCAAAGGGGGTACTCATCGAGTTACTAGCACTCAGATATCGATCCTCAACTCGTAAAATATATAACAAAAGAAACATCACAAGTACCTCAGATCTCGTCCGACATTAAGTGCGACTCGGAATATAAATAATAACTGCCATAATATCTGTCTGAATCATCCCTCTCTACTCCCACAAGGCTCAACATAGTCGTAACCACACATAGGTCATCTATACAACAACCATAAATGGAGAGAGACAAGGAGGGTACATGTTTCCATCTACTGAGCCTAAGGTGTTCACAAAACACAATATACATGGTGCCCATTGGGAAAGTTCCATACATACCAAACAAACAAAAGTGGGTTTTTAGTCTATGTAAGAGTCCACTTCCTATCTCATACTCGGATCAAGTGACTGGTCAACAGTACACAGATACACAGATACATATAGGTCATCTATATGACAACCATATATGGAGAGATAAAAAGGTATAGGTTTCCATCTAGTGAGCATAAGGTGTTTATGAAACAAAATATACATGGTGCCCATTAGGCAAATGTCATGCATACCAAACAAAAAAGTAGGTTTTCAGTCTATGTAATACTCCACTTCCTATCTTGTACTCGACTCAAGTGACTGGTCAATAGTACTCATTTTGTCATTCCACACATACAATTTTTACCGATTGTTTCACTTAGGGTCAATTAGTTTAAGGTTCAAAACATAACACATAACTACATTACTAACACAATGGTGATTCACATGCATCAACCATAATGTCTTACACATGGTATATTTACAGGGTATAAAAAATTTATTTCCAGAACAAATAACATGTCACATTATCACATAATGCACTCAGAGGGCAAGTACATTACAATAGGGTTCATACGATCACCATATGTCCCTAATTCACGACATGAATCCATCACATAAAACATGAAATACATGTATGATGAACATATTGACTAACATCACAACATCAAAACAATTACAATACAACATTGTGACACAACATGATACATCAAAATGAAGAGAAACACTCATATTTTTACATAACAATAAACATTCTTCTTCTCATTCAAAATGAATACACAACAAAAACAAGCCCATATATATTGTAGTCTTTTACATCGCTAAAATATAGGAAAATTCCTCACTAAATATCTCACTAGTTTCCTATATTTGTGAGTTGTTATAACTCACTCACAAATATACCTATGTGATTATAAATCACTTACAAATTAATATGAATCCATAAGTGAGCACTAATTTTATTATTTCCTAACATTCCCCCTTAGTGTGAACATGGGGAAAACCTATCTTTGTACTTGCACCTACTTTCATGATTAGGTGATTTTTACTGTAGGATGATCACAAACTTGTTGTATGGTTTTCAAACGGTTAACCACGAAAAGAAAATGATGGTTTTTAATTTGAGTACCACAAACCAAAAATGAAGGTTTTCAAGTGGTTTACCTACAACCACATCATGATGTGCTAAGTACTATTATTAGCTCTCATCAATATCTCACTGTGGGGAATAACATAGGAATTTTTTTTTAATTATGTTGTTCATACACACAAACTGAAAACTGGAAATGAAACATTGGGATCATGTTCCCCCCCTCAATGTGAAATTTCCACTTATTGAAAACAAGAGCACTATAAACTGTAACACACCACACAAATGTCACCATAGCTGATATGCGGCCCCATTGTTAGCGACTAACCAGAGGTCACTGATTGACCTCCAACCTCCATTTGCCTCCGTCCTCCAGTGTCATACTGCTAGCTCAAAAAATTTAGCTTTTGAGGATCAATGGTTGCCAAGACGTTAGATAACACCGAAAATGCATCCATAAGACAATTTTTCTTTTTTTTTACAACTTTTGACAACTCGCAAAATTGTGACACTAAATGACCTTGACGACATGACATTTTATAAAACTATTTATAAACCATACCATGAAATTTTCAACATACTTTATTTACATAAAACCGAATCACAAAGAACCACTTTGACAAACTCAAATTAGGTGACACTTTTAGACTTGACGGATGTACTTTTGATGACATAACAAAACAAAATTCAAATATTTTAATAGACACACTACAAATAAATAAACTTCTTTTTATACTTGATTTACAAATCCATAAAATCTTAATAATATAAGTGTGACTCAATATGAATCTTCTAAAGAATTTTAGAACTACATAGACTCAACAAAATAAAAATACCATTTAATATCTTTAATCCTACTATTTATTAAATAACCTTTTTATTCTAACTAATGCAATTGACTAGAGTTATTTTGATTGACTTCTAATTTTATGAGACTCATACCGACTTAAACATGCAATAGACTAATGTTTGATAACTGTGGGATTTGTGGAGTCCAAAGTTGAAGTTGTTCACTAAGGAGTCATAAAAATACTGATGTCGATTCTCAGTCCTTCATCAATGCAAACTTGAAACATTGATGCCACAGTGGAGAGAGAATTAAATGCGAGGGTTGTAAGCGTTGAATTAATCTTAGGAGATCTTAATGCTTTTGATAGAAGATTACCACGTGCCAATAGGTCTGAAACTGAACAATAGATAGCTAAGATATGGCGGAGATATAATTACAAACGTGTACTCGCAAACAAATCAACACAACTAATTTAAATAAATGTGCAAAAACTGTAACATAGATCCGAATCTGAGTGTAGACTCACGTTGAATGACTCATTCCAATATAGAAATGTTCACAAGGATAGATATAAAAAATATCCATGCAAACAAGCCCAAATCTGATCTATGCATTAGACATTCAGGCATAAGATTAAATATGAACCGTATTTACACAAAATGTATCCATACAGGATTGCCAAACTCTTGTGGCGAGGTTGCATGAATAGGCACATCTCTCATAATATAGGTCACCAAACAATCAAGACTACCCCTTCCAATCAATTAACAATCCATATTAGCATTCGGATATGATACCTGATGAAGAGCAACACTTAGTTTTTTAGAGAACAATAATCATTCTTCTTCTCATTCAAAATGAATACACAACATAAACAAGCCCATATATATTGTAGGATTTTACATCCCTAAAATATATGAAACTTCCTCATTAAATATATCACCAATTTCTTATATTTGTGAGTTGTTATAACTCACTCACCAATATACCTACGTGATTATAAATCACTTAAAAAATAATATAAATCCATAAGTGAGAACTAATTTAATTATTTCATAACACACAATACAGTGGCAACAACATGATGTGATCCAATTCACTATGAAACAATTTTTTCATACAACACATTATCACAGAATAAAAAACACTCCAAAATTTTTTAGTCCACCATAACAATATTTCCACACAAGGTGGTACATCACACGTGAAATAATTATTGAATTCATGAAAGAGAAATAAAATAATATCATAAAAAACACATCAATATCATAAAAAAACCACTCTAAGTGGCATGCACATTATGTGCACTCATAAGGTCAAAGGTACAAAGTTCGTCAAATCACAACATATATCACATTACTCTTCCCATCTCCTCCAACACCATATATAATCATCACAACTCTAATATGTTCCAGAGGTTTGAGAGCATGAACCTACACTTTGATACCAGATGTAACACCTATAAAAATAGGCACACAAATACAAAAATAAAAATACCAGAATATTTTTTTCACTTACATTGCTGTATACATGACACCACATGAGAAAAGTTTGGGTAATCCAACATAACACAAGACATTTATACCAACATAGACCCACACGTATCACAAGGTGATACATGATTGAATTAAAAAGGAAAGACAACACATATAACCAATCCTACCTAAGAGTATTACATAGGAGAGAGGTTATAATTACAACTACCCCTCTTCCCTCCAATAAGGGATCCTAACTAGCCTTTTCTTCCTCCAAATTAAACACACCACATCAACTTCGATAGGCCCCATTTTCCATACAGCATAACAAAATCTTATACCTCCACTAAGACTAGCAATGAATCCCCTTGTTTCCTTCAAAATGACACACACATTTCCCTTATTCCTCCATTTACTGGCTACACCTTATTCCTCCAATAAATAATGATAAAACCTCACCCAAAAATAAGACAACAAAACCACATAATACACATGATGCAAATCAGAACTACATTTCCCAATGATAAGGAACAAATAATAATCAAATTTCCCAAAATGACGAAGCACAACAACAATCCAATCACATTATAAAATTATGGATAGGATATTCCCACGACACGACATTTTTATGATTACACATTTATTACAATCATGTTTCAAACTTTAACTTAAGGTCTAGAAAGTCTCATAATAGGTGAATCATACATTACTTTTATTTTCTAGACTAAAACTCCTTTACATAATTGAACATTAAAATTAAGGTTTTTTTCATTTAATCTGGATCATATACATTGTTGCAATTGCTTGTTTAACTCACTTGTTAATAGGGGTATTTATATACACACAAGGCTACTAGGTCTTATCAGTAGAATTCATTTCTAAAGGCATGTTTCTTGGTTTTATATCATACCTTTGTTACACAATAGGGACAAGTGTAAGACAAAAGAGGAGATGTTTGTAGTTTTAAGGATTAAGGGTCACAATTCTTTCATTGATTTATACTTTAATAATTTATTTGGTCCACCTTAACTATTATACGACATGGGTTTCTTTATTCATGACATAAGAAGGTTTAATCACATTACAAGGAAGGTAAAGTTTCACTTTTCCCGTGGACATCTCATGATTACAATTCCAAAGGCTAAGTGCTAATTACAATTTTTGTAGAATTTTGTTCCAATAATTAGTTTAAGGTTTCAAAGACACTAAACGTGGAAACACACTTTCTCCTTTTGTTTCTAGACTAAATTTTCTTAGTATCGCTTTACATTCAACTTAAAAGGGTTCACTTGATTAGGTTCATATGCATTATTACAATTTATTTGGATGAATCATTAGTTAGAAGGGTCATTTGTATACACACAAGGGTATTAGTTCATGTTTCTATGATTAATTTCTAGAGGAAATGTTTATTTAGTTTAGCATCATACATTCATTTCAAAATAGGAACAAGTGTGAAAACAAGAGGTGAAAGGTCTGTCGTTTAAAGATCCAAGGATTATGATCCCCTCTTTTTATTTTTACTTTGATAATCGGGTAGGTTTATTTTAATGTTTTCACAATGTGAGTTTCTTTTCTCACAACATAGAAAACTTAACCAAGTTACAAGAAGATATAATTTCACTTTTATGCTAGAATATCATTTCGTGATTATACTTCCAAAGACTAAGTGTAAGTTACAATTTTGTTAGTTCCCACAGTTAAATCTTATCATCATGCTATAGAAAACCATACTAATAACTACAATAGAAAATAGAATACATCCATGATACAATCCTCAAATGCCTAACAAGAACAACTACGAACTTTGTCACCTGGGACCCTTCATTACTTTTATGCCGGCTCAAGAGGGTTTGCATTGAATTTTAAATTTAATTCTCATGAGGTACCAACTTAAGGGTCTAACCACCTTGTTGCATGCACGTAAATCAATCCTAAGGGGGAGGCCACAAACTGAGATACCATTCCTATCGGATGGGATTGTGATAAGGTCACTAAACATGCATGACACGAAGATAACTTGGATTTGGGTTCATTATTTTACTTAAGCTAGGGGTACCATCGAGTGTAATGATTTAGGTTCACCTTAAAGTTTTAGTTTTTTTACGTTATGAAGGATCATGCGAGAAGGGTAGTCATACGAGAGTTTTATACCAAGGTTGAATTTTTTTCATTTAGAACCCCTTTCTAAATTTTCAAGGTAAATAACACAACACCCATAGATTTAATCATTAATTTCACACTGAAAATGGACTATAAGATATCAAATTCAATTCCATTTAACATAAATGCAGAACTATTTTACAATACATAATTCTAAATCAAAATAACACCCATAATTAAGTATACATTCCCCAACACCCCAAAACGATGAAAAATCATACTTATTACAAAATTTAGTAATGAACATTTCAATATATCTCAGAATTTTGTTTTAGCCTCTACAATTTCATTGTTTCAAATAACATGCAAATATGAGATTATCAGTGACACTTCACTTCCTCCATGTTTCGGTACCTACAACCACTGCATGGTCTGCATAAATTTTGACATGGCATCCAACTAAATGTAGCATAATTAACATTATTAACTTTTCATTTGCATAAGCATAATAATTCACACATAACCAGAGAGGGTTAAAGATATATAATCATTTCATTCCACTTCATTTCTTAACTATGAGAGGAGAGAGAAAGAGATAGAGAGGGTTGAGGAGAGAGAAACACTATTTTTCTAAAGGTTAAATTTCACACAACAATCCACAAGATAGAGTTTCATACAGTTATTTATAAGTTTCAATAAATTTTCACAACAATTATTTGAGTTGACTAGAGTTCTACGACCTTCTTTTAAATTTTTCTACTAGTTGCGAAAATGTCCAATTTTAGCTCAGAGGCTAAGAAACCATGTTTAAAAATTCTCATTTGATGGTAAAATGCACAAAAGGTAAATTCCTATGTGCTCTCCTATATACTGAGAATTTACAGGAACTCATGGAATTTAGAACTGGTGAACGACTTAAAAATGACGACGAGTTTTATGGGGCCATTAGTCATAATTAGACTAGTTGCAAAAATAACCAATTTTAGCTCGAAGGATAAGAAACCACATCCAAAAACTGAATTCCAATGGATAAACACTTAATGTAAAAATTCCTAGATTCTCTCCTATATATCAAGAATTCACCAGAATCGACGAAACTGAGAAGTGACAAATAGGTTACAAACGACGACTGGTTTTCCGAAGCCACTGATCGTAATCGAACTAGTTTGACCTAGTCAAACAATGACCAGAGGCCCACATAACCCCTTTGTAAAACTATCTATAAATGTGTTTTTCGATGAACTAATGGCTACAGGAAAATTTTCAGGTGAAAATAATAGAGGTTTGTGAAGGAAGATAAACATTTCTTCTCTTAGGGTCCAAACGAAAAGTCGAAATGAAACCCAACTTTTCACTTTTAATAGCTTCCTAAAACTGCAAAACAAGTGTAACAGGGCTTCTAGAGGGGCGACGAAAAGAGCACACATGGTCAATAGAGGTCGATCTAAGGCTTGATGTGAATCCCCACATAATAAGGGACATAAAAAAAAATTGACATCTCTTTCCCGGGGCTCAGAAGGTTGTGTTACAAGTATCCAAAAATCATGATTTAATAACTTTTACTAAGATCCCAAGCTAGGTTTAAAGGTGAACTCAAACTCAACTATTCAGTTAGAGGGGTTGCAACTATCCAATTCGATCAAAAAGTTTCCAAAGCATCACAGATATAGGGTTTAAGACTATGGTTGGAAACCCAAGGGTAGATCAGATTTACGTAAGTCACGACGTGAAGTTTTGTTGGTTACACTTCAAGTTCATTTAAAATAAATAATCAATTAGATAATAAATCAAGGGTTTATATATACATATATTTTATTATGTTGCAAATGAAGAACTAAAAGTATGAATATTATGAAAGATAGAGGTAGGAGACCATGTATGGTACTAGGAAACTCCAATTACATGGGGCGGTGTGCATAAGGATCTTCCATGTTCTATCCTTGTCTTTGAGGAATGAAAATATTTTGTGAAATAGAGAGCTATGATAAATATTCCAATGTGGTTGAACATGATCCCAAAGACTTGTTCCCATCATCCTTTAACACAATACCATTTCTACACCTTTTATTATTCTTTTTTGTATTCTCCACATTGTCGAATAAATTTCAAAAATCCCACCAAGCACGATGAGCTCCAAAAAATTAGCAAACTTTCCATATAATCAACCACTCCAACTCGCATGCCAACAAAGCCCACAATTCTTATTTAAATGATCCTTTGACCTACTCCAAAGTCCCCATTTGATAGTGAATAGGAAGGATGTTGGTAATGTTCATAGAGATTGGCTTTACACCTGGCAATATTAGCTTTTTAAAAGTTTCAAATGCCAAGAATGTCAGATGTATATAATATATTGAGGTTTCTGGATTTTTAATGAACCCACTCTTTGCACCCAACAATATTTGTAGTCCATTCACCATGCATCCTCAGACATTTGGTGAAACCACTCATAGGCTTGTTGTTCCCACATTTGTGACCATGTCTGCTCCCTTCCAAAGCTTTGACAAAGCTCCCCACATTTGCATGCTGCCTTGTTTATGATGCCTATACACTGATCTAAAATTCCATTTGATAGAAGATGAGGATGTGTTGGTATAGAAATTGGTTAACACGATGAGATCCCTCTCCACCACCAGTTCAAGCTTTTGGTGTGACACCAAATTGTATATGGTATTAGAGCCAAGTAGTTAAGTGTGTTTGACCAGGAGTAGTACTGGGATGGGTAACCTCCCAAGAAGTCCCAGTGTCGTTTCCTCATAATTCTGTTGGGCCTAATTGGGTGTATACATGGTGGGCCTAGAGCTCATGTGGTTGCATCCGGCTCTATTGTGTGAGGTTTTGTTGGCGTAGCAGCTGGTTAACAAAATGAGATCCCTCTCCACCACCAGTTTGAGATTTTGGTGTGACGAAAATTCATATAGAATGGAAAAAGAGGGTTTCATGCAGAGGAAGAGTGAAAGAGAAAAATCTTATATAGACATATGTGGGATAACAAGAAGGGCACTCCCCATGTCTTAATCAAATAATCAAAACAACAACTACTTGAAATAAAACATAAGGAGCAGGAAAGGGCACTTTCAATGTCTTAATCAACAAGTTGAAATAAAATATAAAGAACATGAAAATGAAGTGGTAGCCGATGTCTACCCGAGAATGGTGCTACAAAGGCTACAATGTACAAAAAATATGTGCGTAGAAGAAGTAAGATCAAAACTGTTAGGATTGTGGAGTTGAATTGCTTCACAAATAACATGTTTTACATGTTACTGGTTCTAACAGTAATTGGCATCGCTTAGGGTGTAACCGAAAATGGTCAGTATAAGAATCACCATCATTGGTCAACATAAGAACCACCATCGGTTAGGGAAAACTGACTTCGGTTACCTGTGCGGGAGTATTTTAATTAACTCTCGGGAATTATATCTATTTTTAGCATTAAAGTATAGCTATTGATTGTAATTGCATGGTTAAGTGCCCTAAGTTTATATACGCCTATATAAGCATGAAAGCTAGGGTTTAAAAGTAGAATTAAGAGAAGGATTGAATTAGATCCTTGATTCTCCTAGATTGAGAGGATGAAGAAGAAGAAGAGAAAGAAAGAACAAGTTACATGAAGATAGAGTCTCCATGGAGAGGAGCTGGACAGAAGGAAATTTAACAGATACATCTGAATGGTGAGAAGAGGGTAACATATTCTACTATATTTCCTTTGTATATTTATTGTCTCATTGTAATGGCTTGCATAGTATACAAATCACACAGAGTTTCTTCTTGTAGATCCACATATTGGTGAGATATTGTATTATAGATCTATGTAGATCTAGTATTTTATTATAGATCCATGAGATCATATTGTATTCTTGATCCATGTAGATCTAGATATTGTAGAGGAGGTTGTCTTCATGTTTGCACAGGTTATGCAGTGATGGAAAGACAAACTTACTTCTTGGTGCACAGTCATGGTTGCACATTGGTAGACCCATGCAAGAGGTCTTGTTGTAGATCCACAAAGAACTTGGTAGTAGTTCAAAGATGCAGTAGTTTTTTATGTGAGATCTACTGATGGTGTTTGGAGGCACAATCGTAGTGCAGTCATGGAGATCCATTTAGAGATCTGGAGGAGAGGAGATACTCTTAGAGAGATGCATTATACTATTGTATTGAAGAGTTGGTTTGTACTCTTGTTGTATTATATATATGAGATCTCTATCTTTGGTGGATGTAGCCCATATTGGGTGAACCACGGTACATGCTGTGTTATGTGTGTGTACTTTCTCTCGATTTGGATTATTCTAGTTTATACTTCCACTGCTGTAGATTTTGGGGAATTATTTAGATCATGTGTGCATGATTTTGTTTGTTATTAAATCATAGCATTATTCGTAGTCCCTAAATTCCCAAAAAATGGTATCAGATCTAGGTTTTTTAGCTTATCTGATACCAAAACTAGTATCAGAGCTTGGTTAGCTTGGTTATTTCATAGAAAGGGTTTGCTTCATTATTTTTTTAGTGGTTTGACTGACATGTATGAGAGTAGGGTTTGTTTTTCCTGATGAGAAGATCACAGGAAGAGATTCAATCTCAAGTGGGAGCTGGAAGAGTAAGGTTGCTGGAAATTACAGTGGCTGGTGTTGGTTAAGTGGAAAATGACGTTGGCAAGGTGATCATGGTAAGTTATAGGGTAACCATGGCTGGTTATAGGGTGACCATGGTCGGTTACTGGGCAACCTAGTTTTAAATAGAAAATCACATATCTGAAGAAATGGAAAGATGCATGGAATGTATCTTGTTTGTTGAGGTGTCCCTAGTTCTTGGAGGCACAAGCATGTTGGTCAGATTACAAATCTAGTTATTGAGGTATGGTTTTATCTTGGTATTGTAGTGCTTATATTATTTTGGTTGCACATGCATGTTTGGGATTGCAGATCTAGATCTGAGAATGAGATAGAGGAGAAGTTATGCATCCTTTAGAGCAGTTAGATTCATGGGCTTCATTAGAGAAGCTGAATATAGTAGCACATAATGAATATGGGGTTTCCATCAGAGAAGCATGTTCTTCAGTTGAAGATCCGGTTGAGTATCTTGGTGTTGGTAAGGTGATGTGTTTCATCTTGGTGAAATTTTTATTAAATGTATTATTTCTGTTAAAGTTTTGTGCAAGATTTGGGTGCTTCTTGAAATGACTGTCTCTACACAACTATTGGCTTTGGTTGGAGTAGGCACCTGGTTTGGTGACCTATGCCAATTTGTGGTGTTGTGTTAGTTCCAGTAGCACCGATGTCAGTCAGGGAACTAATATCAGTCACAAAGGGGTAATTGGTACTAGTCAACGAACCATGGGTGGTCTCTGGGACAACGAGATTGCACATGGTTTCTTAGAGTAGAAGAGGGCATGGATGGTTCAGTGTCCCATTTTGGAGGATCATGTTTCTTGCAAAATGTGTATAGGTAGAAATAATGCAAATTAATTCAATGTTTAGATCAGAAAAGGGACGGAGTTGGCTTGGTTAGTCTAGTGAGACTTTGGGTCAGGTATCTCTATATGGTTCATGTTTTATTTCTTTCTTTTGGAGCAAATGATATTATGTTTGGATAGTGTGCACAGATTTACACCATGTTTTTGGTGTTATTTGACTTTTATTTCCCGGTTGTGTTGAATCTTGAGGACAAGGATATCTAGTCTAAGGATGAGATCCTCAATGAAAAGTCATGATTAGACACAGTTGCAAGTAATGAAAGATGTTGAATACACAGGATGAAAAGAAGTTGATTCACCTACTTCACAAGAATTCCAAACTTCTGTGATGTAGGAGTATTCTTTGATAAGAAGGGAATCATTTTATATTTTTCTTTCATCTGGTTTTATTTCTCACTAACATATTAGCTTTTGAGCTTGGTGTTAGAGGCAGTGCAGGGAATTTCATGTTCAGTGGGAGAAATCCATGGTTGTTGGCATTGTAGGATTGGATACATGATGCACATGCAGAGTGAGGGGAGATTGCTACTATTCAGAGTGGCAGAGGCACTAGTTGGTTTTAGAGGATAGTCACTGATTTGTAGGTATATTGAGTTTATTGCTTTGTGATGTCACTTCTAGTTTATTTTGTGGTGCCTGTATATCCCTATGGGATTACAGTTGATGGTTAGATTCAGCTGGGTGAAGATGCTAAAGCAAATTTTCAGAGTTTTAAGGGTTTAAGGAGAAAATATGACTATTACAGAGACTGGTGTTGGTTAGGATTAACCATGGTTGGTAATCTGGTAACCGTGGTCGGTCAGGCCATGTGACTGGGGTTGGTTAGGAAACCGTGGTTAGTTTGGTCACAGGATTGACAACAATGTTTATTTACCATTTTTTGGATGGTGCCCTTGTTTTGCTTTCATATTAGTTGATTGTGCAGAGTATGTTGATAAAATGTTTACTGGTATTTGCACTATTTATTAGTAGCATGGTTTATCATGGTTGTTTGTCAAAATTGGACCCATAATTGAGTTGAGCATTCATAAATTTGGAGTTATTCCCTAGGTACAGATAAACAAGCATGTTAATGATTAATGGAAAATTTAAAATCTAGAAATCTGCCATATGCAGATTTATCACATTTCAGGACATCATTTAATTTTGTGATTGACGGTGCAAATGGGCTATTGTTGCCCATCAAATTCATCATCAGAAACTCATCGAGCACGATCAGGTTGCCTATTGAGCCATGGATATAGGAAAAAATTTCTCACACTTGCTCCTTTTGATTTTACGAATGAAAAAGCCTTGATACATGCGGCTCCGCTTATCTACAGATGATTCGACATTGTGATTGGTCGGGAAAACATAGAAAACCAGGGTTGGATCTTATAGATTAGGAACTTTTGCAAAATTTGCAGAAGGTAATATTTTAACCCCCCTCGCTATCATAATTGATCACCAACAATCTCCCATTTTGACAGTGATTGTCTAGGTAACTCCAACTGATTCAGGGACTTTTCTTTTGGGCTTGAAGTTTTTTCGCATACTTCAAGATCAGGTCTTGAATTGACTTTAGGCACAGAAGTGAATGCAAATCCAATGAAAAGAAGACACGTGTCATTACATAGTAAGACAGGGGGATAGCATGGGTTGGTGGATCATGTTGTTGGATTTTTTTATAGGTATGGCATAGTTACCCATCCTCCAAAATCGTTAGTCCATATTCAGTAATATCTTGAGTGGAGCTCTGGCAGGCTGAGTTATTTGATGGCTCGAGGTTACCATTAACATTTTTACAAATTTCACTGATGTAATGTTACAAAGCAAAATTGTAAGGATGCTTCCGCGGCCAATCCACATTGGATTGTCCATAACATTTAAAGTGTAGGTCAAATGCCTCAATTGTCACGCAACATGAGTTTGTGAATTTTTTAGTAGATATTTGAACTACCTGGTCTTAGGTAGACTTTGAGATCCAAATCACTATCGCACCACGCAAAGAAAAGACGGTATTCACAGTAGGTGTCCTCAGAAGAGATCCAGGTGTTCTAGGCCCATATCTGTATCCAGAAAATTTATAAAGTTTATCTGACCAAGTCCGAAGTTAGGCCTACTGGTGAGTCCCTCTCAATTGAGCATCACAGACTAGCCCTATTTTCAAGTTATTGGTTCCATGATACCTGTAACACATGGCGGGTCAGGGGAGAATGTAACCAGACGATTGGTCAACAAACCATCCAAATCGGTCAACAAAGAACTAAGGAACACATGCCATATAACATTTTTACCTGAATACTTTGATATGGGCATTTCTTCTATCAAATTTACGAGAATGTCCCACCAATGGTGTAGGTCAAACTAGGTAGTTTTGCATTCCTATAATCTAAAATGGCTGATATAACAACACTTTTCTTAATTCCTACTAAGAAAATCCAATTCAACGTGAGTTGTTTATTAACCTCTTCATTTTCATGGGCACCAAGAGAGCTTCATGGAGTTGGACCCAATCACATTTCATTCATCAAAATGAGTTATTGGACCAATGATTTTAGTTACAGCCTTATGTAAACATGATTGCATATTAGACTAATTTGATAAGCATGTATCGTTTTACATATGAACATTTTTAATCAGGCTAATGTAGCTCCCAATGTGAAATGTGAACCATAAAGAACCATAGAGGATTGAAATTAGAACCATGCTCATGCATAAATGCACTTCAGACCATTGGCATACCTCCATGATTGGGGATCTTGTTTGACCCTCGTAAAGGATAGTTCGAGCCAAATTCATGCAGGAATATTTAAAACTCTTTAGTGCATCCTGTGGCACTATGCGAGCTGTCCTACAGTTGGTTGTACGATTTTCATGAAATGATCCAAGGGTTTTCCACAAGCTTCACCCTTGGAGATATGTCATTACTTGAGTCAAGGCTCCAAGCTTCTCCTGAGTCCCCATAAAATGAGTATTCTTAAAACATGAACTAAACTCTAAAAAGTATGACTGAAGAATTTTTTCAGAAAAATTCTAATCAAAATCGATACCTTTCTCTGAAAAGAAAACTACCCGAGAGCTTCACTTCAATTCCTTTCTTTGTCACCAGATTTCAGTCATGTTGAGCCTGGTCTTCTTAGTTGTAAAGCACATCAACGTAGAGCCATTTGCTTGTCCAATAACATTCCTCCTGCTGCCTGTATTTCCAATGCCTAAATCCCATGTTTGGTGTCTATCTCCAGGGAATCTTCATATCATCATGTGTCATCATGATTTCAATTAGTGGTTCACCTACTTGCCTGATGTTAGCAGTCTTTCTGGCTACCACTATCTTTGTAACATACATGTGTACTTCAATTTTCCACTGGAAGATATTTGGCTGGAGGTCTGCAAAATCTTATACGTATGGAGCCTTTCTTACTTGAAGAGCATTTAAAATCATTATTTTACTTGTTGCTCTTTCTTGAGATTATTTGACAGAGGTTACGATTGACACTGGATGTCCTTTTCTATCAGAACAGTCAACTTTCTGGATACTTTAGACAGATATATTTGATATCAATATTTTCCACCCGAGAGTTGTCAAAGCATTGTGTGGAAGAGTGTAGATCTGGGCCTCCATTCCTGCAACCAATATCTTCGGTTGTAAGGATTATTTTAAACCTGAGCCTTGTAGCATTCTTGTCATGTCAAACAACATGGAGACTCCTAATTACTTAGATTTCTGCAATTCCAAAAGAAGATCCGTAAATCACTAGTTGTCTTGGCTAGACATCCTATCTCCAATACAATGTTTAGATTTTGAACAACTCCTATCGTTTCTTTATTAACTGTGCATTGCATGCCTTTGAACCAAATAATACGATCAGATTCACAAAGATGTCACTTCGAGTTTTTATCTAGATCAACATTGTAATTCATGTCTCTGAGAGGCCTTAGGCCAATAATGTCTTTGGCATTTCCATCATTTAGTAGTGATAACTCCATTTGCCAGTTTGGATAATGGATCTGAATTGATGCATGGTTCTTTCCCAAGGCCACTCTCCATACAAGGAGATTCTCCATCTCCTTTACCATACAAGGGCTGCAATATAGGTTCTATTGCCTTGGTCCATGTAGTGCACAACCTGAAAACAGTGAGGATTTTTCAAGATATGCAGGTGCTATCCACTCCCTAAAATCTTGAGTACCAACAAGCTAGGTAGATGTGCTCTCTAGGCTACAAAACGACAATGACAAATCACCTTTTCCAATTGAGTGTCTTGTGCAAATTCATGACTTGCTGACTTCAAGTTGTACCAGGAGATTACTTTTTATTTGGATACCAACAGGATTAACCATGAGTCATCTGGTAACCGTGGTCAGTCAGGTAGTGACCGGGGTCAGTTAGGAAACATGGTCGGTTTAGTCTACAGGTTTGACATCCGTGTTATATTTGACCATTTTAGACATTGGTAGCCAAACAATTTATTTCATTTGAATTGAAAGAATAGAGTATGTTGATGACAAAACTGATGGTATTTTCGACTGGTATATAGACTTCATGAATTTTTCAACATGGTTATTTTTATTGACATTGATGAGCACAAGAATTTATATTGAACTTTGGAAAGAACTTGGTGATTTTGGAGGAGCCCGATGAGTGGATGGATGGTATATGTGAGTTTATACATGTGGATAGACTGTCAGTTGAAGGAGAGATCGATGATGATGCAAATGCTTTATTTGCATGTATTGCCTATGAGCACAAAAGTGAAGTTACCGATTACTTGAGACATGAGTAGGGGATCGTCATTGTATATTCCTTCTTTGATTATTATGTTATTCCTTGCATATAGGATGCTTATTACAAATGAACTGTCTTGGACATGCTCTATGCCGTATAGTTTATGCAGAAGAAGACACGTTGCACCGATCCACGAGACTTGTAATCCTCACAAGTGTTTGGATCTTCTTTTGAGTTATGCAGGTCTTCCTGTGGATTGATCAACACCACTGTTGCAGTAGAACTCATTCTGATAGTGATCTCTAATGTTTACCCAGAGATCTTGTTTTGAACAGATTCACATATTCCAATGGTTGAAGCACGTCATTTTCGATAGTTGAATTGGTGGTTACATGCAAAGTCAACATGGATAGACGTGGATTTGAGAACACGATTGACTCTTTTACAGGGTATGGCTGTGATTCGAAGGCGCCAATGTGAAACGAACACGGATCTATAGTTTGAGTGCAGGATCTCTTACAGGTGTGTTAGTCATGTATGGATTGTGCTGCACAAAGAAAAATGGTGTTATGACTCTTATGGAAATGAAGCTTGGTCTATGGACCAACTCGATTATCATGAATCAGTACTAGCTTTGTATACTATGGTAAGTCACTGATAGTATTGTCTATCTATCATTCTTACGAAGATGGTCTTGATCAAATATCCTAGGTTTTAGTCATTCCTGATAGAATAGGAATCTGAAATAACAGACACTCCTTAATGGTCTCTCACAGTACTGTAGAGGACAGTGAGTTGTACAATTATAGGTAACAGGTACAAAGGTATCAACAAATATTAGTTCTAACAAGTGGGAGATATAATTGGTAATTTGAGCTAAATAACCACTGGAGCATGCATTATAAAGTGACTGGAAAACATAGTAACCATCATTAGTTATGGAGAGACCGGCATCAATCCTACCTATGACCGACCATTGGTCAACAAAAGGACTGAACCGAAAATCGGTTTAGGGTGAACTGAAGTTGGTTACCCGTGCGGGAGTGTTTTAATTAACTCTCAGGAATTAGATCTATTTTTAGCATTAAAGTATATCTATTGATTATAATTGCATGGCTAAGTGCCCTAAGTTTATATACGCCTATATAAGCATGAAAGCTAGGGTTTAGAAGTAGAATTAAGAGAAGGATTGAATTAGATTCTTGATTCTCCTAGATTGAGAGGATGAAGAAGAAGAAGAGAAAGAAAGAACAAGTTACATGAAGACAGAGTCTCCATGGAGAGGAGCTGGACAAAAGGAAATAGCAGATACATCTGAATGGTGAGAAGAGGGTAACATATTCTACTATATTTCCTTTGTATAGTTATTGTCTCATTGTAATGGCTTGCATAGTATACAAAACACACATAGTTTATTCTTGTAGATCCACATATTGGTGAGATCTTGTATTATATATCTATGTAGATCTAGTCTTTTATTGTAGATCCATGAGATCATATTGTATTCTTGATCCATGTAGATATAGATATTGTAGAGGAGGTTGTCTTCATGTTTACACAGGTTATGTAGTGATGGAAAGACAAACTTACTTCTTGGTGCACAGTCATGGTTGCACATTGGTAGACCCATGCAAGAGGTCTTGTTGTAGATCCACAAAGAACTTGGTAGTAGTTCAAAGATGTAGTAGTTCCTGGTTATGTGAGATCTACTGGTGGTGTTTGGAGGCACAGTTGTAGTGCAATCATGGAGATCCATTTAGAGATCTGGAGGAGAGGAGATACTCTTGGAGAGATGCATTATACTCTTGTATTAAAGAGCTAGTTTTTACTCTTGTTGTATTATATATATGAGATCTCTATCTTTGGTGGATGTAGCCCATATTGGGTGAACCACGGTACATGCTGTGTTATGTGTGTGTACTTTGTCTCGATTTGGATTATTCTAGTTTATACTTCCACTGCTGTAGATTTTGGGGAATTATTTAGATCCTGTGTGCATGATTTTGTTTGTTATTAAATCATAGCACTATTCCGTAGTCCCTAATTCCCAACAAAAACATTTAGAATTTACGCTTGAAAGAGTGCCTCATAATCCTCAATCTTCTTTTTCTTCTACATACAACAAAAAATAGCGGCAGGAAAAATTATCCTTTCCTCTCAAAGACAAATGAACCCGCTCTGGCTACAGATACAAACCTGGATTAAAAATGTTGCATATAGTATAATGAGGAGGTATTTGGGATTATAGGTTTATCTTTGTGCGCTAGACTGGTTTAATCCATATGAAATTTCTTTTAGGAAAACTATTAGCAAGAGCTATGTTAGCACAGTTCCCCATTTATGAGAGCGCAAAACCTTGTTTTACCATTGATAGTAAAGAAGAGAACCGAATATGTACTCGATGCAACTATCCAATTACTGCTAAATTTACAACATAACTTATGTTTCACCATGGTTAATGCCTCTGGATCACAAATAAAGTGCTTGTATTATTATGCAAGGAAAGTGATAGGTTTGAAGGCCTTAAAGAACGATTATGCCCTGTTCACACTCTTGCCACACACCATACTGCCCCCATGTCTCCAACCACTCCTTCTGCTACCACCAAACTCCATCAATTCTACCAACTCATCCTTCATTCCACTTTCACCAGTATGTCCCTCTCACATTCATTTCAAAATTCCACTTATTCATTTATTTCTTTATTTATTTAGTTTTTTAATTTTATTTATTTTAATTTAATTTAATTTTTTTAATATTAATGATAGTTGAAAATGACCCAAGGGAACATGGGGCATTACACAGGGGGGAGGGGATATGCATGGTAGAAACCAAGGCACATGCAAAATTTTTGGCTAGATACATGTGTTAGTATAAAAAAGTAACAAGTATGTCATAGAAAAGCAATGTAACAAGAAAGTGTGCATATAAGATAGACTGCAAAAAATGGTTTTCAAACATGGTACATCACTCACAATGTCACAATGCAATCGGGGCCAAAGTGGCCAAAAGAATACAAAAAGTGATGAAACAAGACATAAGGCATATCCCACAAACAATTTTATACAATAAAAAACCATGTCAGGCAAAATGTATCAGACAACCATGGTGAAAAATGATCCTGTAAGGTAAATACTGCACATGGAGCACCCGTTAGCATGTTAGAAAGATAAACAGTATGTAAAAGCATGTATGTACCGTAGAAAGTAGTGTGATAGAAATTAGAGGTAGTAAATAATGAAACAATAACACATGTAATGTGTGAGAGTAGTAATGGTAGATGCCCCTAGGAGCCTTAGCGGGATAGGAAAAGGGTACAATTCTGAGAATCATTGCAACATGTAAGGACCTGTAAGGTATTTTCATTCACTCCAAAATACCAAGTTAATGTGCATGTATACATAAAAAAGATATTGACATACTAAGTATCCGTCTAGCATGGAAAACAAAGTGTACATGTAAGTAGAATAAGATAGAAAGTAGATATAACCAAGATATGTAAATGCTGTGAGTGAGTGAGATGGAATGGTATGCAATGTGAATGTGATAGGAGTAGCATGATCCCTAGGGGTTGTGTATGAGGTTCATTAATAAAATATCCCTCAACAATCAAGAATGAACCATAGAACAAGAGTGCATCATCAAAAAATTATTTGAAATTGTGTGGTGGAAAGATAAATCATGAAGCATAGAGTGTAAAGAGCGAATGTGGTGAGATTAATTTCAGATTTAGACCTTTAGTAGTTGAGTATGAACTGTGGAACTAGAGTGCGTCATAGGGTAGTGAAGATACAAGTTGTGTATCAATGTGTGTAAAAGAGATGAGAAAGAATAAATGTGAAGCACAAAGCGTAATGTGTATGTGTAGAGATTAGAAAGAATTTTTAATGAATGAATGGGGGGAAGAAAGCATGATACCCCCCAAGTGTGTGATGTGAAAAAAAATCAAGTAAAATCTTCTAGAAGATTGTTAGTGTTTGGATTTCAGCTAATTGGAGTTGGATCAAAACCTTGGTAAGAAATAGTGTGAGGTTGATCATATAAAAATACCTTGCAGCGTAAATTGTATATGCCCATTACATACTATTAATAAGTGAAAGGTGGTTGTGGAAAATCATGTGCATACCATCAAGTGAGATTTTGAGAATAGCTTAATAAGGAGTCATTGCAAATAGAGATGTAGAAAAAAGGCATAGGAAATGTGATGTCATTATGATTTTAATCTAGTGTGCCACCAATGTAGTCAAACATAGATTTCCCAAACGTGAGTGGAGAAGAATAAGGAGTGCATGCAAGGAAGAATGTCAAATGGAATATGTGGAGACCATAAACATCAGTAATAAAAATACAACCATGATAAAGATGAGGAGAGTGAGGTGGAGGAATGAGGTAGGAAAGTGTGAATCCTAGTCAAGCTAATCCATCATGTGTGCAAATAGTCTTAGAGAAAGTGTGGTTGAATGGGATATGGGGCCAATAATAATTGTGAATGAAGAGAGTGCATGCTAAGGGATTTAGGCACGAAGCAAAAGGATCCAGAGGATATGTAAAAAGTGATAGAATTTATAGTGTATGTACACTTCTGGAAAGGAATCATGGAATTAGTGGATGGAGGAAGCTTCTTCAATTAATATTCACCAGGGCCAATAGCAAAAAAAATATCTTGAAATTAGGATTAGTCTATTTCAATGGGAGTAAAGTTAATATTGCAGAATGTGTCATCATTGATCTCTACGACATAAGCCTCATCATTAGAATAATAAGTGCTAGCATTATCATGTTGTATAGTATTATTAATGATACTAGGAGGAGTGAAGTCATATGTAAAATTGGGAGGAGATGTGGTAGATGGATAAGTATATTTTCAACTATATGAGTAGACGTTAATTGGTGATAGGATATACACTTAGTATGAGTAGGGGATCACCACGGAGAGTGCATGGAGTAGAATTAGCACCTCGAGGAGTAGGAGTGCTAGATTGACGAACATCATATGAACGAACTTTGTGATATGGAATTGGATGGGATGGAGGAATAGGCATGGCGGTGACAGGATCTATATAGAAAAAATGAATGGTTCGGGGTCCGTAAAAATAGTATGTTCATAACCATCATGTAATAATTTAATGTACAGATGAACTGTAAATGGAACAAAAAGCATTGCATGAATCCAGGGTCTACCAAATAAGAAATTGTATGGAAATGTGGAATTAATAACACAGAATATAATAGGAACCATTTTAGGCCCAACTTGTAAAGGTAGGGTGATGATGCCCATGCATGTTTGAGTGGTGGAATCATAGTTGTAAATGACTTGAGAAAATTTGTTAATGAGATTGTCGGTAATGCCTATTTTCCTGAGGAGAGAAAGAGATCATAGGTTTATAGCAGAGCCATTGTCAAAGAGTACACAATTAATGCATAT
This sequence comes from Taxus chinensis, assembly GCA_019776745.2. Taxonomy (NCBI): domain Eukaryota; kingdom Viridiplantae; phylum Streptophyta; class Pinopsida; order Cupressales; family Taxaceae; genus Taxus; species Taxus chinensis. The sequence continues at coordinate 203,167,798 of CM034151.1, forward strand.
GGCACCAATAATAGTGGTAATAAGAAAAGGTGCAAATGGATCATCAACAACAGAAGGAGGGATATACTCATCACTAAAAGATATAACATGTGGTAAAATTTTAAGATATTGAATGAGGTGAAAAAATGCAATAGGTGAATTATTAGTTTCAATGTGAATGGAATGAAGGGTGTCCTATAATGTGTGATGAAAATTGTATGTACTATGCAATAGATCATAAAGATATATTTTTCTGGTGTATTCTTAAGCTTCTTTATGATGCCATAACCCTTAGAGGATGTAGTAGGAACTACAGAAGTGATAGGCGGTTGGATAAAAATAGGCGAAGACGTAGGAGGATGAGTGCGGTGGGTGGTGACTACATTAATGGTTGGATCGAAAATTGGAGTAAAAAAGTGAGGACAATGCTGAGTACGGACTCACATACAATCAGAAGCAATTGTAGCCATTCAAGAAACCTCGGTTGGAGTAAAATAAGGATAGGAAGATTGATCCATGAATTTAGAAGAAGAAGATAAATTTTGATACATTCTCAGAAGGTAGGGTTTGAATGAGTGGGTTCACCAAATTATTTAACAAAAATAGGTATATTATTAAACCCTAATTGCATAGAGTAACTAATGCAAACTATGATATATAGCTGCTAAGTACAATGTGACGTAAACAAATAAGAAATTAAGTATGAAACCCTAATAAAGAGATATATAAATAATGACTTAGCTGATTTACACCTGATTTGGAAGTGCTATAGACTGTGATAACTACTGAATATGAGGTGAAAAATGTCGTAAATAATTAGGAAAAATTCTAGAGCTCACGAATGATGCTAGATATGGGTGCCCATGGAAGAAAAGGGGCACCTAGGTGCTGAAGAATTTGATTTTTATTGTATCACACAAGTCTCACAAATATTCCTTGTTGATCTCCTATGTGTCGCTCTTTGATCATAGAGGGTACCTATAACTTGAAAAAGTGATATCACCTACAAAATCCCACAAACCACATAAAATCAAAAAAAGAAAGATACATAATGGGGAGGCAGACTAACCCTGACGGTCACCTTGAGAGTGAACTTACAACCAAGGGCTGCACTACATCTCAGACTCCATGTAGTTACGGTGAGTGTGTGTATAAATTGTTCCCTAGGATTCCCTTATGAAAATGCACTTGATAGTGGGTTGTAGCTAAATGCAGCAATGTATTAAAAATGTGGGGATCGAATAAATAATTTCCCCTTCCTATGCTGTGTATGCAGAAAATGCAGTCCCTTGTCCATTGAGTGGATTCTAGATGGATGCTTTGAAGTTATTTAGGTTCCTTTTGGATGCAAGATTAGGTGATGGTAGTAATTATTAGTGCTTAGTCCTTGATTTTGAACACATAACTATGTATTTAAATTATTCCTTTCTTGAATTTCATAATTGAGAACTGGAACACTGACCCATAAGTGAAAAAGAATGCCCAAAAGATAAAAAAGACCCAAAAGAAGCGATTAAGGTGCAAAAGGATCAGGGGTACCCAAAGGGGACATGGGCACTTGGGCTCTCATGTCGTGGTTGGGAGTTTGTGTCTGGAGCCATAAAAGATAAATAAGTAAAATTATGACTGAGATGTAGGGTTTGTAAGACCAAAGAGAAAACAATAAATAAAGCAACAAGGCCAAAAATAGTGGTCAATTACTAGTTTTCTTGATTAGGAATCATATGAATGCTAGTATGTGTTTAGGACCTATAAATCTACCCAAGTGCTTGATTTTGTGTCTACAGGTCCCATCAAAAATAAATTGAAAAGAGGTATACGATGTCACCCCTCAACCTAAATTAATGGTTTTTGCAATAAAATAAATTTGTGCAGTTAATAAAACTGTAGGCATTTCTAATAAGTCGCATGTCACATCCCTCATTTTAATTCTGTTTTGTCACACAGATAAGTAGTAATATCAATTTTTTTACTAAGGCAAGGGGATAGGTACAATTACTTAGCTGAATTTGCATCTATACGTACGTATGTATATCCTAAAAAGGATATATACACTTATGCGTAGTTGCATGCCCAACTGCATAACAATGCTTATTGTTAAGCATTCGTGAAGTACTTGACATTTACAACTTATTTTTTTGTGCTTCGTTGTAACAATTTACCTTACCTTTCTATGTTCGATGATTTTGTGACATTAGTTTGCTATTACATTATTGTACCTATTTATGAGATTTTTTTATCTCGTTTTCTAAAATTAATACTTTACAAATATTGGTAAATCTGTGACATAGTTGTAATTGTATAATTTCCTCATTGAGAAATAATAATGGTTGTTTAATGATACTAACCTTATTTTGTTATTACGAAGGTCATAGACTATAAAGAATTAAGATAGTCTTCAACAAGGAACATGTAAAGTTTGAGATTGTCAAGGTAAATTTTTACAAGGTTGACTTAATGATTTTTTTATTAGTAATGTAAATATATTTCTTAAAAGACTTGGACTATGGAAAAGTATTGTAAAGTAAAATTATATTGGTTTTATCGGTCTTTGATCATGCACTTGGCAAGTGATTGTGAATAAGTATTTTCTTATGAAGGCATAAATATTGTTTGAAATGTTTGACAAAGTTAAGGTAAGTATCGCTTTGATGTTATTCATAATGGTCTAAGACCACGAGGCAAATATTAGATGATTGTTTAAGTTGAGTAAAATCCATTGATCATGGAAAATAAGGTAGGGATAATGATTAATTATTGGAGTGGTCAACGACTATGGTGAATGGAATTTTACTATTTTTTGAGTAATATGGTCTTCAACCACACTCAAATAGCATTTTATTTAATAATAATTAAGTTTGGTCGACCCATGTAATAAGATTTAATGTTTGTCTTGGACCACTCATTTAAAAATCCTTTAAAGCTAATTTTGGAAGGACTTGGTAATGGCGGTGGCAAGTGGAGAGAATCCAATACATGGCATTTGCAATAATTAATTGAGCATTTAATGTATCTACAGACCTAGGGAAAATCATGAAGCTTCTGTGTGAAGCTACCTTGTATGTATAGGAAATTACATTTTTTATTTTGCTTGGTTATTTTGAAGCCCTTCCTTTGGCCTTTTGAACTCCATTCTGTTTAAGGATGTGCCTGAGAGTTTTCGAGGTTATTTTCAGTCTATATTTTTAGGGAGATAATAATGGAAAATCTATTTGTAATCTTTGTTTTGCATGAAATTATTTTCTAAAAATAAAATGCAGAAAATATGGGCAACAATGGAGATAAATTTTGTTTTTAATACTAAGAAATTTAAGGGGTTTTATGGTTCAAATATCTAAAGACAAGTGGGTTGAATTTATTGAATATTTTACAAGAAGGATTAGAGGAAAATCACATAGATTTTATGGTTATCAGGAATGAAATAACCTAACTCTTATATGTTGATTCCTTATGAGATATATAATAGAATTTTTTTTTCCTATTTCTATTTGAAATCTAGATATACGTGTGGCATATAGATATATTTTAAAGAATAAATTTATTTGGGGCACTACCATTTGATGGGTAATTCATTATATGTTTTATTTATTCAATTAATTGAACTAGGCATAGGTATTTTGAGATATTCTGTTGGTTTGTTTTTATTCTTCCTATTCATTCTGGAAGATCATGAGATTCCATATAAATTTCAGAGCTCGAGCAAATTAACCTTGACCCAGGGTCATTATTAGGGTAATAAGTATGTATTGCTCTCTTGTATTAAAAAATACTAGTTGCAGAAATTACTTACTCTCATTCGTTTTGGGGAGTAGTTATTTTGTGTGTGTATGCATATAAACCTAACCTACACTGTTTCTTGAAATTTTTTTGAGGTACGGTTTAGTGATAAATGTCTGCTACTTCACTATTTTTTCATTATTTATGTCATAGGAAACATATGAATTCACATAGGTTCCTTGGTTGATAGAGTTGGGTTGCTCAATTTATTTTAGGGGTAAAATTTGGTATTTTAACAAGCATACCTGTAATACTGGTGTATAAAAGTATTTGTATTCGTGTAGTCAATGTAATGAGCTTTATAAAAATAATTATTCTCGTCAAGGAAAGAACAAAAAAACCAATAACTCTCTCTAAGAAGGGTAGTAACATATTTTCTACATGATGCAGCCTAGAATTTGCAAGATAACACCCTAGTCGTGTTGACACATCACTCAGCCTAAACTGAGCACTCACTTGAAGTGTGCAAAGGTACCAGATCCCTCTTTAGGGTTTGCTGTAACAGGATGATAACATGATGAAGGAAGAAACATATAGATTCATAACTAATCCATCATTCTACAGTGCATGCTACCCAAAGATCTATGGAAGAACAAGCTTAAATAGTAATCATGATTGAATCATTAACATGCACTACTCAATTACAAAGAATGACACTTAGATTAAGCCAATATATTCCATCTATTAATAAATATAGAAGATCCTTATAGTACTATCAATTTATCTCAAGGCACATATGGATCTAATACACACGTTAATAATCATACATACACCGCTCTCTGTTGATACATACCAAAATCATCTCTACCCACCACTATGCACCTAACATCATATATATAGGGTGGGGACTTTCCCTTCACCACTTAACTACTCTAGAAATAGGTCACATGCTATTGATAGCCACACACCGTTTATAATTATAGCCACACATGCAAGTGCACTATCTATAGTCCCTCTTGTAGTTCAACTGAAGTGTCGATTCTAATTCCTTAGCTTGCCTCCATGCATAGACACTTTTAAACTGACTTCTCCAAATATTAGACAATGCATGGCGTACACATCTCTGTCATCATTGATGTGTTCCGCACGCCATCTTCCAAAAATAGATCGTCATGCCTAAAATTGGCTAAGTCCTAAAATCTGAACTTTCCTTCTCACGCGCGGGTCCTTTTTGTCCTTCCGCGCCTTTTGATCTTGGCCTTCTATCCCATGCAGACTCCTTATGTGATCTTTGCTAAGTATTCTTTGATCAACATTACCCCACACTAATATCATTGTCGTCCCAACAATGGTTATCTCCAAAATTTGAAGGAAATAATAAGAATGAAGAATGTGGACACATAAAGAATGTATATGAGGTTATTTAGGAAACCTCCTCAGTATCAGTTTGTAGCATCAGCTCTGGATACTCTTTCTTTTATTGCGACCCTCCAAAAACCTACCATTCTGCGAGTGCCTGTTCTTCTTTTCTCTAGAATTTCCACAACAATGGATTCCAACTCATCCCGCGTAATTTGTCCTTTCTCATTTTATAGAACCAACACAAAACTGGACATGGATGTCATCATTCATTCCAAAAGGTCCTTCTACTTCGCAATCAACTTTCCAAGCTCTTCTAACCGGTTCTTATGCGGCTCTTGTGCTGCTGCCCAAGGCCTCGCGCTTTTGTTTAACCATTGACAACCTTTCTATATGGCCCAATGTTTCATCTTTCATTACTACTCTAAACCTCATTATTACTCCTCCAAGGTCTTAATGTTGATGAGCACTCTCTGGAGCTATGCATATATTCAAAGCTTGGTCTGATTTCTTCAACACTTCTTGTAATGCATGCAACAACCCTTCATAGGATGTAATTTTTCTCATCACCGATGCTTTCTCCCATTCGGAATCCTTCTCTGATCATTTCGGCACTTACATACGTAGAGTTTCATCTTTGAGCACCAAGTCCACCAACTTCCCCACATAGTGTATCGCTGAAGGAAATGTCTGTGGTACATTGGGTTCCAAGTGTGGCCTTGCTTTGATTACATTATCCCCAATCTCCTCTGCGATGCTTATGAATAATTCATTTTTATTCTATACGAAGTCCCCTTTCCTACATTATGCACGCATTATCTCCACATCCTTTGTCTTCAGCTCTTCACACAGCTGCATTGATTGTGGTAGATTTATCCATGTTTCTTCTAGCCACCTCTGCAGAAACTTTCACCAGTGCATTACTTACATGTTCTGTCTAACATGACAGTAGTGCTTTACTATCACGTGTCTAGCCCGAGGTTCCTTCTTCAGTCACCTCAAAACATATGAATCTTCACATACATTGAAGTTAGACTCATCCATGTGGGTGTACATTGACCATGATAGTTTCTTTCGTGTTAACACGGTTGCCATATCTTCATCCATCAACTCCTAGCAAAATAGATCCTTCTGCGCTATCGTGCTCTGGAAGCGGATTGTGGAAAATTGTTCCTGCATCCCTCTGACAGTACCCCATGGTTGGTGGAATGTTCTCTCCACTCACCCTTCTAGACCTCTGACTACTTTAGGAACTCGAGCCTCTAAATTTAGGACTTGCATCTCCATGTCCCTGAATATCTTCTACAGCTGTTTCCTTTGGTCTTTTCTCTTCTTCAACCTTCTCATTTGATTCCTCACCCTTTTCTTCTGTGTGCTCTGGGGGTGTAGGAGAGGTAGGCGTGCTCTCCTCTGATTCTTCCACCTCCTTATTCAACTTCAGCTTCCTTCTTCTTTGTGTGGTTTCCTCCTTCTGTGGGGAGATTTGGGGTGATTTGTGCATAGAGGTTGGGGTAGCACCTTGGGTCCTTGTTCTCCTGAATACCCTTTTAAACCTACGCTCCCCTTGTGCTGAATTTAGGTCCTCTTCATCCCCCTCTTATGGCTGAGGTGGTGTAATAGCGCGCTTAGCTTCACTCTGACTTGTAGGATGTTCTCCTACCCCTATGCTCCAAGCCACCACTATCTTTGCGCTTCTCCTCCTCATCCTACACTTTGATCTACTCTATGGGCTTAGGAACTAGAATATTCTACATTGTATGCTTCCCCTTTGGTGGTGCTCGGAAGTGCGAACTCACCTCTCCACATATTTTTTTGTTCTCCATCTTTGGCTTCAACTGGAGATACACCAACGCTGCCCCCAAATCTGCTACAACCAAACTTATTGGCTTGATATTCAACACATTTGAAATGATCTTCTATGTATAAGCACTTCTTCCAAGATACACATACTTGTTCCTCAATGTATGGTAATCAAAGTCAACCTTATCTACATTGAAGATCAATCTGTGCGTGTTGGTAAATCTATGAACAGATTCTTGAAAATACGTTGCAGTGAATGCGTTAGGGTAACTTGCACCAAGGGCTCTACACTCCATCCTTCATTGGAAAATGTGCGATGTAGAAATGCTGGTATACATACAAACTATAATTATTTTAGCACCCACTATTGGTAGGTCCTTTGGGATGCACCATTCTTCCCCGAATGCCACGCGGAGCATATCGTACCACTTCTCCACCCTTTACTCAATTTCGTCTATCATGGCCCCCCTTGCATAAGTATTTGCTGAATCTTTCAGCTAGGGATTCATTCTCCATGGGGTATTCCCATATTTTTATCCTTTGGTCCATCTAGTACTCTAATTTCTATGAAGACCGGTGATAGTGGAACAGCCCCAAAGCTGATCTTCCCTCCTGTGCATGCTTATTCGACTATTTTTCTCTATAATATAACACATGCAATGTTATAGATCGTCCCTTCTCGACATATCTTTCACACCACATGCAACCCACCACATAGTGTTTACTTGCGACCACTGCTCCTGATCATTCAATTTGGTAACAAGGTGTGTTGCGGCTTGTACAATTGGACAGTTCTTAAATTTGTTTATGTCCATTCCGTGCGGACCCTTCAGGTATCCCAACTCCTGTTTAGTATTTAAAATCATGGCTTTATCTATGAGGTCACTCTTTATATCCTCTCCTGTGGCCTTCAGACCTGTCACTGATGAAACAAGTGTAGATGAAATTATAACTTTGAGTCCTACAAAGTAGAAGTAGTCTTCATGAACCTTTCTCATAAGCCACTGGTACAAGGGCTCATATTTCCTGAAATATGGGAGCTCATACAACTGATATACCCCAATTCTATTCAAAAGTTTTTCACTCGCATCATCATATACCGGCATGTCATCTGCCATGCATTTTTTTGTTCTAACCATGAGCAAGGAATCAAGATCCTTCTTGTTCTCCGACATCCTATGATTATATTCACTCAATTTTCTTTTTCTAATGGGTGAATCCAACTCTTGGCCAACAATGAATCCTTCTGGGTATTACATCTCCAAAAAATGGCTTTCGGGTGCCATATCTTCTTCCTCAATGACCACCTTATTATTTTATTTTGCTGCTGCTGCATATGCCTTCTTTGGTGCCATTTCTACGTTGCAAATGTCTCCTCTTCAACCCCACAACTCTGCAAAGAAAACCCTAGCTTGATTAAATAATGCCCTAGGTGGAAACCTCGTAACATAACTCTTTTCTGTCTCCCTGCTTCACTCAAACCCTTCACCACCGGGGACGCAATCTTCTTATAGCACATATCTGGTTGTCACTCTCGATTTCACACCCTTCACACCTTAAATTGATCACTCAGCTCTTCGAACTTGGCTCTTCTTACGAATACTCTTACTTGCAACAGTAAAAATGAATCTGCATCCCATCCTTATATAATTTTTTCAATTTTTGATGCATTTATTACTCCTCACCTACCAAATATACCTTCATTCATTGACCAAATCCATTCTTTCCGCACGGTACATCTTCACACCCAATTATAACCTTCTAGCGTGCCTTCCTACCCTTTGGTCATAGACTTCTCTTCAGCGCGCACTCCTTCACCCGAGTACCTCGTCACTGCACCTTCTCCTGGTAGCTATCATGGCCTCCGCTTACCTCGCGTTATATTGTTCCTTCATCCATCTTCATCCTTGGTCACCTTTTGAGAAGAAATCTTCTTTTGACTTAAAACACATCCGTAACAACTTATCCCTTTCATATTTCAATTCCCTCAGTCTTTTTCTATCTTTCTCTTAGATCATTACAACCATCCCATACTAAAAGTATGTACAGTCCTCTATGCATAAACATTCTACATACAATAATTAGCTTCATGCGCGCAAGTGCGCTTATTACAAAAAAAACAAATAAAATGACAAAGCATAACGACAATGAAGGAAATACATTTAAGGAAATATAGAAATGAAAACCTAAACTAAATGGCAATACTAACTTATTACAAACACCAAGAAGACTTATTTATAGTAGGGCTTCAACCTACTCCCATTAAAGTAACCATGTAGTCATGTTCCATCAAGTGCTTCTAACTAGCATGCACCTGATTCAAGTATAGAAGTGATAACATATGACCCCAACCAAGGTAATTTTAGCTTTCTTGGGTTACACAAGAACTTTGATTCATAAAGAAGGACCATTTGTCCAATATCAAATTTCTTATCCCTTATGTTTCTGTCATGCCATGCCTTCTGCCTGGCCTTTTCCTACTTCTGAATCCACCGTGCTATGGCTCGACACTCATCCAGTTGAATCATATTTTCAATACGTTCTTCTAAATTCTGTTCATCAGCTAGACCTCCAGTGCGCACAATGCGCAAAGAAGGTAACATAAATTCTATAGGGAGAATAGCTTCCGTGCCAAACACCAATTGAAATGGTGTGGCTTTGTTCAATCTCTTGTAAGTTTTTCTATATGCCCAAAGCATAGCTAACACTTTTTCATCCCAATCCTTTCTTCCAACATCACATATTTTTGTCAAAGTTTGTCCCAAAATTTTGTTGAAGGCCTCAATAGTTTCATTTGAATAAGGATGGTAAGGTGTAGTTTTATGGTGTGTGACCATAAACTCATCTAGTAGGATCTTGATTGTCTCATTCAAAAAGTGTGTACCTCTATCACTTATCAAGATTAAAGGACATCTATATCATGTATGAACATTATCCCATAGAAACCTAGCTACTGTAGCTGTCGTAAATTCCTTGGTAGGTGCTACTTCTACCCACCATGTGAGATAATCTGTGTAAGTAAAGATATAACACGATCCAGTCATACATGCAGTTGGAGAAATAGGTCCTACAAAGTCAATGGCTCATTTATCAAATGGTTTGGCACTAGTAATCAGTCTCAAAGACATATCATCTCTTTGTACTGGTTTTCCTAGGCGCTGACAATGATCACACACCTTACAATAATCTTTGCAGTCCTTATACAGTGTCTCCCACCATAATCCAACAATTAAGATCTTCCAGGTAGTCACATCACCTGCATAATGGCCTTCTGCAATACCACCATGAGCTTCTTCCATGATAACCTTGTGCTCATGCTCTAACACACAACGACGTAATACTTCATCTCTGCCTAGCTTGTAAAGGTCACCAGTGATTAACATAAATGGTGCCACACATATAGCAAGATGCTTCTTTTCTAATGTTTTCATTCCTTTTGGTGCCATACTTATTCGTAGAAAGACAACAATGTCTTCTAATTCTATGGGCACACGTTGTAACCTGTATAACTATGCATCTGACATTGTTTCTTCAATTGTCTGTGCATCCTTGCTTGAATTGATTCTAGATAAATAGTTTGGTCTAAAATTACTTTTCCCTGGCTTTACCACAACTATGAAGTCAAAATCTTGAAATAGGAGCACCCATCTGCATATGCACCCCTGTAAGATGGGCTTATTTTCCAAGTACTTCAATTCCATGTGATTTGTATAAAACACAAAGGGTGTTGCTAACAAGTACTATCAAAACTTGTATAATGCATAGATCATTGAAAAAGGTTCGCACTCTACAGTTGTATAATTCCTTTCAGTAGGAGTAAGCTTCCTACTAGTAAAATAGATTGGATGATCAATAATACCTTCACCAGGATGAGATAACACAATGCCAATGGCCATACTAGAAACATCCACATGCACATGAAATGGTTGATCCCATGATGGAAACTGCAAAATGGGCATGGTAGTAAGTTTTTCTTTTAATACCTCAAATGCGCACTACTGCGGTTCTCCCCAATAAAATGTACCTTTTCCCTTTAACAATTCTTCCAAGGGTGTATAACAATTATGGCATACCCTTTTATAAATTTTGTATAATATCCTGTATGACCTAGAAATCCATGCACTTCACTTTGAATGGTAGGTGCTCTAGTCCTCAAAATAACTGCAAACTTGGTTAGATCAACTAGCAAACCTTCCTTACAGATTATATGTCCTAACAAAATCCCAAATGGCATAGCAAATATGCACTTCTTGATATTCAATGAAATACTCAATTGTTTGAATCATTCAAAAATTAAGCATAGTTTGTCACAATGATATTTCACCAATCCATATACTATCCAATCATCTAGGTAGACCTGTAAGAAGTTGTGAATAAAAATATTTGAATGCCTAAACAACTATGCACAAGAACACAACAAGCACATTTTTCAATCCAAAGAGCATCATAGTATAGGAAAAACTGCCCCATTCAGTAGTAAATGTTGTCTTTTCTTGATCCTCCTGAGCAATCCGAGCTTGATGATACCTGAAAAATCCATCCGTGAAAGAATATATTTCACTCCCTGTAACTCCTTCTAGTATTTCCTGAGTGAATGGCTTAGGGAAAGGATCTATGATGCATGTAGCATTTAGCTCACTATAGTCCACACATATCCTAATCCATCCATCCTTCTTGATATTGATCACCATTGGGCTAACCCATGCTGACTCATCAAGGGGCTTGATCATTCCAGATTTCAACATTTTATCAATTTCTTCCTTTACCTTTTCACGCAAATTAGGATTCATCCTGTAAGGTCTCTTTCTAACTGGTCATGCACCATCCTTAAGTTTGATCTTCATTTCCCCAAGCGATTCATGCACGCCTTTAAGTTCATGATATCCTCAAGGGAATAAATCCTAATAATCCCTGAGTAACTTGATGATCTTTTCTACCTCTGAGTTTGACTAATAATCTCCAATTATGGCTTCCTTAGGCTCAGCCTCCGAACCTATATTCACCTTCTTTGTCTTCATGGGTTCATGGTAGGCTCATGCATCTTTGTCTACACTGTCCAAGACCTCGTGCATCTCGTGTGAATGTTCAATATCTAGGTTCTCAACTTCCTCATCGTCCACGATGTAGACCATCTTTCCTTTCTCTTTCTCAAGGCAAGCGTGCTCAAGTAGTTTGGAGTCTATTTCCTCTTCCTTTTCAAAACATGCACCGAATGTCTCACCGAATAATTCCTGAATATGCTCTTTTACTTTTGCACTATCTCCCATAATAAAATTACTTGACAAATTTTAATGCCTCTGCTAAAGGAGGTTGAGTCGAGAAGTAGTCAAATGCCTAGATCATACCTACAATAAAATCTTTCCAGTTCCCAGTTTCTCTATGTAGTTCTGCATATACGTACCAAGCGTGTGCGTATCCTTGGAGTGTGGAATACAATCTATGCACCCAGAGTGAAGGTGGTAATGCTGTCTCTAGATCACACTATTGAATGTGATGCTGAATAGGTTGATCACCATGATAAGTGCATATTTTTATAAGTGCATTGTTCCTTGTAAACCTAGTAGACAAATCTATTCCAATCTCTTCCTAGTATATAAGGTTATCTCTGTGGATTGCCCACCAGTGCGTTGCTGTCTTGCCCAGTGTATATGATAACACATCCCTTCTCTTAACTTGATCTATCCACTATTTTCCCATGGCCTTCAAAAATGCAGGAAGATCTTCTATCCCTGTACACCAAGGTATTGTGCTTCCTATCCATCAAATTGAACGAAATATATTCTTGCGCGAAACCACGCTTTTTACCTCGCGCCCTAATAGTTCATATATACCATGAGCCCAATCATCACAAGAAATACTCGTAGTATCACTAATAGAATGAGAATCCTCCCACTGTAGGATACCTTCTTTTAATGGCTCATTCACCTCTAGGTCCTGAATAGTGTGTACATACACCCCTATGTTTAAATCCTCCTCACTTAGGGCTCAACATATAGTGTAGACTTTCCATCTGTCAATGGTATCACAACCCTCTCCTCTTTGTTTTCAAAGCTGGCATACCCCTTATTGAATCCCAAGTCAGCGTTATTTTCATAACACTAAGGGCATCCAAGTAAGGATGGAAAATTATCTACTTTTGAAAGTTCTAATACCTCAAAATCCCCAGTGAACTTGGCCCCTTGCATAGTTATAGATGTATCCTTCAAAACTCCTATGGGCGTGGCCTTAGTCTAGTTTTCCATGAAAAACACATTAGATGATGGCTATAATGGAGGCCTCCCCATTTATACCCATGCATCTAATGTCAGTACATTTACTTCTGTGCCTGTATCAATCAATATGTTGCTTAAAAACCACCCATCCACAACAACATTCAGAGTAATTTCTTTGTCATAGTTAATGCTATCAGGAGGAAGATTTACATGCAGAATATGTCATCCAATCTCAAGGCTTACGCATGGAGTGTTCCCTTTCAACCAACGTCCCAATAGTGGAATAATGTTCTCCTGGTGCAACATCTTGCACACCTCTCGCAGATCATCGATATCAATTTGGACTTTCTCTGATGCTTTTTTTTTCTCCTTTAGGTATTGTATCTTGCCCTAAAGATTCCTTAGCACTTCCATGGTATCCGGGTAAACTTATTTCTTATGGGAAGGATCTAGGTATCTCACATGCAAAACTTTCCCCTTGGTAATCATAGGCTTCTAGTGCAATTCCTCTCATGCGTGCGTAACTTTGGCACATGTCAGTAATATTTACTGTCAATGCCTCAGGTCCTTCTGTTATCTTGGGCATCCATTGGTCTTCTACCACGCACTATTTTCTAACCATCCCGATGCCTTTGTTTTCTTGCTTATGTTGTCTACTTAGATGCTCATATAAGTCTGGGCATTCTTCATAGCTATGGTTCTTCCTGCAAAAATTACATGAATTATTCTGAGGACATTCGTGCCTGTAGTGATCAAGAGATCCACATGTATATCATGTTCCATGAGGGCACTCTCCTCTTCCTCCACCATGGCCTCATCCTAGATATCCACCATGATATCCATGTCCCCTTCCATGACCTCCTTCAAAATGCTCCTCATTCCTGTCATAGCACATTTTATTATGATCTCGATCCTGGTGCTCATTCCTAGCCTTATAATTATCTGTTATACTTGTCTGTCATACTCCAATGTCTATGGCATCTTGGATCTGACCAATAAACTGATAGTTCCTTAGTATCATGGGTCGTGGATCTGTAAATATTGTAAAAGCAAGATACATTCTTCATTATTGCGCGCTGTAACAAAGGACAGTGACTCGCATCATGATTCAAATGAAAAATATCACAGTCCATTAATAATTAACGTACAGATTTGTGAGGGAAACTATCCTTGGTGTGACCTTCCACTTCACAATCTGTACACCAAATTATTGAGCGCGTTTCATGGGATGACTTCACTGATAGCTTCTCTAACTAATTTTCCATAGCTGCAATTTGTGCCTCTAGAAATGGACTAATGCTAGTGTCAATGCTTCCAACTACCTCAGCACGTAAAGCTACTTCCAATGCTTTGCGCAGATCCGTGTATGTCTTATGTGACAATGTCCTTCTAAAAGATGTAATTAATCATCCAATGAACCACTGTGCATGCTTGCTAGCATGGATATCATAAGACAACTTAGATAGAAGTGTCTTAAAATGAGCATCATACTCACGTACACTCTCAGTAGTTCCTTTCTTGATATCTTTGAGTGCACTTATACTCTTCTACTCAAACTCAGGGATATGGAACTCTTTCAAGAAAGCATCCCTCAATGTTGCATAATCCACACAAGTTTGATCAGGGTCAAATTTCCTATACTAGCTGTGCACGGGCCCTTGTAATGTAGTAGCGAATTGACGTACCTTTCACTCAACAACTATAATCCCTTTAGCGCGCCATAAGATTTCACACATATGCATATGTTTGGCAGTATCCTCTATAGCTCTATACTCCGGGAGACGAAGCAACATCTCCATATAGATATTCTATGGTTGCTGCGGACCTTGACCACCTAATCTGGAACCTCCTGGGTTCCCCCTACCTCTAGAACCACCAAATCCACCAGAACTAGAACCACCTATACCTCCTGATCCATCACCTGTAGTTGGAATAGGGCCTGTAGATGCACTCCCTTATGCTCCGACAATAGTACTATACAGAACCCCTACAGTCTGTGAAGTAGTTCCACTTCTAGAGGTGAGTCCAGTATTTTGCACGCTTACATTCTATGTGTATGATGTGCCCAAGAATGATCCTCTAAATGAAATTGAAGCTGTCTTTCCTACCATTGATGTACTTGATCCCTGACTTACTCCTGCTTTCCTACTTCCCAAGTTAGCTTGTTGGTTAATTTTCATACTAGATACTAAAAAACCAAGCGCAAAGGCTAGGTCACTAGGTGGATTAAGATGTGCACCCACAACCCAAGGAGTCTCTACTGACGCACTTCCGTGTGAGGCCGAGAAGGGATCTCTATCATATTTTCCAAGATGGGCGAGTTCCTCCTTCTCTGGCTCCACATCTTCTACGTGAGCCATAAATCCTTCACGAGCCAGCTCTCTCCTCAATGCCATACTTTCCGCAATGGAACACTACTTCTCTATTTCCCTCTCACGCACCTCATTACACTTAAGTCACCTTTCCTATCTCTACTTTTCTGCTGCTAGGTCTGCCATCTTAATACCAAACATGTTTCTGCCCTTGCGCATGGTGAAGTTTAGTTAGCCATTGGTTTACTCTCTAGGTTCAAAGTTACCATTAAGATCTTGATCGCCAGTGGAATGCCGTGTAAATATGTTCCTATTGGGTACCATAAAAACTTGAATTTAGCTACCTCTGGATAAGAGTACATTGAAATTGAGTATTCCAAAATATAACTGTTTAGAATGCAACAAAACCACGTATCCACTGCGTGAGTCCAAATCAGATCAGCATCATAAAGAGCCTGAAATTCTTCTTGTGTCTAGACAAGTGCGTGATATCTCCAATTCTACTGAGATGCATAAGCCGTAAGCCACTTGTAAAGTTCTACTAGAAATATAGTGAAAAATCTCTCATATAAGTTGTCATATAGGTTCTGTTCTACCTAAGTGCATGCGTTAAACTCAAATCCACTGCTAAACCGTTGTGCATATTCTTCCTCTAGATCGTGTATCCATTCCTCAATACTTTCTAGAGTTAACCGATACATCTTCATCGAGAACCATATTGAAAATAACTGAAAAAGAGGTCTCGGCAATGGAACCAATGATGCAGCCTAGAAGTTGCAAGATAACACCCTAGTCATGCTAGCACATCACTTAGCCTAGATTGAGCACTCACCTGAAGTGCGCAAAGGTATCAGGTCCCTCTCTAGGGTTTCTGTAACAGAATGATAACATGATGAAGAAAGAAACATATAGATTATAACTAATCCATCATTCTACAGTGCATGCTACCCACAGATCTATGGAAGAACATGTTTAAACACTAATCATGATTGAATCATTAACATGCACTACTCAATTACATAGAATGACACTTAGATTTAGCCAATATCTTCCATCTATTAATAAATATAGAATATCCTTACAATACCGTCAATTTATCTCAAGGTGCATATGGATCTGATACACACAATAAGAATCATACATACACCGCTCTCTATGATACATACCAAAATCATCTCTACCCACTACTATGCACCTAACATCATATATATAGGGTGGGGACTTTCCCTTCACTGGTTAACTACTCCAGAAATAGGTCGGATTCTATTGATAGCCACATGACGTTTACAATTATAGCCACACATGCAAGTGCACTATCTATAGTCCTCTTGCAGTTCAACTGAAGTGTCAATTCTATTCTTAGCTTTCCTCCATGCATAGACACTTTGAACCACTTCTCCAAATATAGACAATGCATGGCACACACATCTCTGCATCGTTGATGTGTTCCACACGCCATCTTCCAAAAATAGATCCTCATGCCTAAAATCAGCTAAGTCCTGAAATATGAACTTGCCTTCTGCACGCGGGTCTTTTTTGTCCTTCCGTGCCTTTGATCTTGGCCTTCTATCCTACGTGGACTCCTTGTGTGCTCTTTGCCAAGTATTCTTTGATCAACACTATAGTAAGATATACATACATACATACATACATACATACATACATACATACATACATACATACATACATACATACATACATACATACATACATATCAGTTGACTATATTTCAGGGTTGGGGAATAGTTTAGTTTTGTGTTCAATTCTGATTATGGAAAATTAAGTATATAGCTCTCATAATGATGGAGGAACATCCTCAAGAATCCATTCCAATACAAACATTCATAGCTATGAGGTCAATGTAGTGTTCTAAGGTATATATACATACATACATACATACACACACACACACATACATATATACATACATACATACATACATACATACACACACACACACATATACATATATACATACATATATATATATATATATATACATATATATGTATGTATGTATGTATGTATGCATCTATATATATATATATATCAGTTGACTATATTTCAGGGTTGAGGAATAGTTTAGTTTTGTGTTCAATTTTGATTATGGAAAATTAAGTATATAGCTCTCATAATGATGGAGGAACATCCTTAAGAATCCATTCAAATACAAAAGTTTGTAGCTATGAGTTCAATGTAGTGTTCTAAGGTATGTGGAGTCATGAGAGAGAGAGAGAGACTTAAGAGTGAGGGAGTTTAAAATTTTCAAATTGGAGATTTTCCCTCTAAAAGTGTAATTCAGATATAAAGGCATAACAAAGAGTCCTAGAGGTTGATTATGGATTGGTAAGTCTCTTTTATGGTTGTAGGGTGTGTAGTGAGTCTTCATGTGAGGGTAAGAGTCATGAAATATGTGAAATGATGTAAAAATGCCAAAAAAGATAATAGAAGCACATAATGAGTCATTATGGGGTTTGGAGGTTAGGTAAAAAGTTCAAGTAGGAGTTACATACATGAAGAAACTTGAATATATGGAGATGGTAGGTGAGTAAGAAGATGTTCCTTGTGAAAGGAGGAAGGAGAAGGTAAAATGAGTGGTGGAATAGTGACTTTTGTATGAAAACATAATATGAAGCAATAAAAGCTTGGATTTGAGTATGAATTGTATTTTTTGTGGTAGTTCTTAGTTTTTCTTTGGTTCCTTCCTTGGTGATGCACCTATACCTCATTTTTGCAATGAACATTTGAAGAGGAATACGTTTCAGGTGTGGAAATAATACCCTGCTTGAAAGATAACTCTGTTTTAAGTATGTTGGACTATGATAAACCTTACATGATGCATAGAGGAATCTGTGGGTGAGTCCATGTGGTAAGAAAATGACATAAGGTAATTTGAATATTATTTACTGAGCTACAAAATTGAATCCTTGATGAGTGATTTACATGTGCCTTAGGTGAATAAGTTTTGTGGAATTGGTCCTATGTTTTGGTCATGTGGTAATGAGAACTATACAATGAGCTCATATGATAGTGAGATATTGTTGAGTCATATAGAGAGATTTTGATAGGATTCATATTGCATGAAATGTTGAAAGATAGTGCTAACTCAGGTGTGTGGATGGATTGCTTTTCTTTCAATATATAAGACATTTTCAAACTATGATTGTGAATTCTTACAACCCGGGACAATGGAAAAATAGAATAAAAGGACTCTTAACTTGTCTTTCAAGCCTCAATGTTAACATACTAATGTGTATGAAGTTAAAACCGATATGAGGACAAGTTTTAGTGATTTGAAAAAACGTTTGAAGAAATTTATACCAAAATCTTATTTCATGACTAACATAGCCATGCCCAGCTAGGGTTTAGAGAAGACAAGCCCTAAAACCTTGAAAAATTGAAATTTCATTCTGAAAATTGGAAGACATCATTATAAAAAACCCTAGAAATAGATTAGGAAGGAATTTTTATAGTTTTTTTTGTTAACTTTGGAGATATTTTTTACAGTTTGGTGCAGGGTCATAGAGCACAGTCAAATGCCTAATTGGATAGGCACCATTACAAAAGGATTAGGGTTTGAAAGTAGAGTTAGAACTTGTAACTTTGGAAATATCCAAAAGGTAAAAATGGGTATTTAAAAATATATTCCTTGAGCCTTGAAAACTCATAAAAAATAATTTATTCTAGACAGTATAATGGGACATGACTAGTAAGGGCATTGCGAGCTAGAAGTGAAAAGGTGCGATAAAAAGAGTTGTAAAAATAATTTGGTTCTAAGATTCTACATGCACCATAGGGATGATAAAATGATCCGAATGAAGCATTTAACTCTTTTTGGGTAGCTACATAATTCCTCAACCTTGAATGTTGCGAGATACCTTGTCTTAAGGGCATGTATTAGGAAATTTTTAACAAGAAATGAATCTTGATGATTTGGGTCATTTTGAATGATATTGATGATTGAAATAAGATTGTTTGATATTTTATAATAGGGAAGAGACCTAAGAAGAATTAAATAAGAAAAAAAGGACAAAGTTTTCTAGTTGAGGCAAGAGCTAGCGAGAAGGAGAGCAAGGAATTTTTAGACAAAGAAGAGTAAGTGATTAAATTTTGGGCTATGAATCATTGAAACAAGTTGTATTGACTTTTTTTGAAGTATAAAGAGTAGGGTATGATGAAAATTTATCCATTCTAAGTGACATTATCAGTATTTACAAGAAAAAAGCCTTTTTGGGCTTGGATTGATCATATTTTGCAGAGAGGGGTTGAATTGTTGTTTTGTAGCCTTCATAAATTATTGTGTTCATGATTAACATTTATCTCTTTGCATCAAATAATATTTCAAAGCAAACACTTAGTGTTGTATAAGCCCTCTCATGGGCTGGGTATTAACATTTTTTGCTTTGTTAAATTTTTATACTTAAATCTGTTGTGTTATAAATCTTTTGACATCATAAACTTTTCAATTCATGTCTTGATGGGAAACAATATACCTGGGTATATTATGAAAAGATTTGATTTAAATTTGGGCATGCAAAACTGTTTATTCTTGTTTAAATAAAATTTATTTAATACTGATTATAAGTTTGAGTCTTATACACAATTGATGGGTGTGATGGAACTTGATCATAGAGGGTTTTTGATTTGAGACATTTCATTTCTGATATCTTCATCTTTATAAGACTGCATGATTTGAAATTACATTTAATTGCAGACTGTAAAAATAGTATTATGATTAAACTATGCAATGTTGGACTTCCTTATGCTATTTGATTAAATGTTATTCAAAGAAAGGAAATAAGTAACCAATTCATATTCTTGGTTTCATAATTATGCAACATGATTTCAATTAACTGGCCATGCATACATTATTATCTTTCTTATAGCTTCATGACTGAATAGTATTACGAATTGATTAAAGAATTGGATAATGTGTCATGCATTGATTATTACTATACTGATTCATATGAATTTAATGAATGTAATTGTACTTGATTTAATGAAAAAGTATTACTTCACAATTGTAAAGGAAAATGGGCCTGATGTAATAAATTATTATCTTCGATAATCACTTTGGGAATATGTATTAATGTTATTTATTATGAAATTAATGATTATTGTTAATATCATTATGATTGTGCTACGAGACATACTTGTATTTTATTTTAACAGTAAGATTTCATTGTGAATTGTTGTATAATATGTTAACACAACCACTTCAAGATGTCACTATTATTAATTGAATATGTAATGAAAATAATAAGATAAAAAAAGGAAATAGAACATTCTACTAATAGAAGAAAGTATGTCGATAAAATATATGTGTTCATCATAAATAAACAATATGATATATATTCGTTTAAAATTATGAACAATGATAAATATTCTGATGTCTTTTAATAGGAACATCATACTTATTTATGATAATGCATATTCATTGTAAATATCATATCAGTTTATTCTATACCCTAGTGGGGAAAAAATTAAAATGATATGGAACAAAGTACAAAGGTACATTGTAATCATAAGATATAGTGAAAATGTACACAATTAACCTTGGAAAAATAAAATGTATAAGTGTCTATTAATGATAAAAAAAGATAATTAATTTAGTGTTGTTAATTGGTTTAGTTCTCATACTTGAATGATCCTAATCAAGGATCATAAAATGATATATTTTGTTTGATGACATGCTGTATGAGATACATACACTAGTTAGTGACTCGAAGAGTTCACTGTACACCTCTATCGTGAATTGAATAACATAATAAAACTTAATAGAACCTACCCTTGTGTTGAAAACATATAAATTTGTAAATGAAGGGTAGGTATCATGGAACAAAATTCGAGTCATATGAGCCTTATCCCGCCATCTTAGGATATCTATGGGGAAATAAATGAAATCATAATGATAGAAGTCATTATGTGATCATAGAATTTTTTATAGGGATCCTAAGGTGGTACTGACAGGATTCATTTGAACTCAATGCCAAGAAATGATCCCTACAACTTCAAAACTAAATCCAATTACTTATTGTAATACAAATAACTAAAAGGGTTAACCTAAAATTAATACTTAATCAATGGAAAAGAATCCTGATAACTGTGTTGAGACAGATTGTGTGGTGATTTCTAGAGAGGTTTCAAGCAGCTTATGTGCAGTCACAAAACTGGCCTTGCTATCACAATGCCAGAAAGTTATGGCCATAATAGTGCAAAGGACTAATTGCATTGTCTATTCACCATTTTTTCTTATAATTGTGTTTTGAGCTAGAGTGAAGTAATTTCATGTTTTATTGGTTGACACTAAGAATATGCGTGAAATATCTATAACTATAAAAAGGTATAACCAAATGGTATACAAAGTATACTGGCTCATAAAGATTGGTTGAGGGGGATTGAGTAGATCCAAGTGACCCTTGCAATTGCACATGGTTATTATAGGTTGTCAAGATGTATTTTGGAATATTAATTAATGTTGAATTACTTAGTGTTGATCTAAGTAATGATGTTAAACATTGCATCATGAAAAAAATTAAGTGATCTTGTAAATTTAATTATTATGTTGGATTAATTTGTTATGTGCTAGTAATCCTTAAAGACATAGAGTTAATTAAATGGTTTAACATAAAAAAAGCCCTTAGTTTATTGAATCATAATTAGGGTGTTACATTTTGGTATTAGAGCTAAAGGTTATAAATCTTAGACATAATGGGTCCTTACATTAATTAAACATCTTACTTTGTTAACATAATAAAATGGATATGTGAAGGATGTACCGTGGAAAATGAACTAGACCAGATTATACTATAGGTTTAGTGGTTAAGAAGTTAGATAAAAATTCTAACAATCATTCAGAATACTTGAACTCGGATAGTTGCCTTTGATCAGTTGGGAATGAGTGGAAATGATCAGTCAAGGTAAAATAACTTGAACTGATTAGTAATAATTAGCGAGAGAAACAATTGATTGTTGAGTTGTCTTGATGGTATTTTTTGGAACTATAATCCAATATGAAATTGGACCCAAAAGGGGTAGATGAAGTAGATAGGTGTGGATTGTCTACTACGGAAGTAGTTTTCAGAAAATCCAAAAAGGATAGAATAAAATATGTAATAAATTCCGACTCATAAAGAGGAAAAACATAAAAAGTAACATCATCTCTTTCTCACCTAAGCTTTTAGGGAAAAGTGATGGGAAAAATATGGTAGTAAATGTGGACTGTCATGATGAAAAAAAATAAAACTTGTTGTAATTTCCATCAAAGACGAGCATAAAAACATTGGAGTGGCTAACAACCAAGAAAAGGAAGACGTTATTATTAATAAGATGTCAAGTAAGTTATGAAGGACTTCCCAATACTATTTTAGTATAACACTAGTATGATTGAGTTTGTTGTATCTACTGATTAGCTAAAAACTAAATGAGAAATCTAATTTTTCTTTATCATATGAAAATAATTTTGTTTAAACTGCAGACCTATGTTTGTCAATACAACATTGACATTATTTAAAATCCATCATGGAAAATGGAGTTATAATTAAGTTCATTTAAGGACTTATGACATATTGATAAATATTGACTATTCCCAACATAAGTCAAAGGTTTATTGGTATGAAATACAAACCAATGCCTAGAAAGTATGCAGTAGGAAACAAGCATATGTGAAATACAAAGGAGAAACTTATGGATTAGGTTATCATTGGTAATAATTAGAGGATGAAGATATATGAAAGATGAAAACCACATAATTATTTTGGGTAAAACCAGCCTATGAGCATAAATCGCTAGATGCATTTCAAAAAATTGGGAATTGCATAAGGCATGTTCTAGAAAGATAAGTATAATAATGAAACAAAACATCTCAGAAGACTTGGGGGAATAAAAAATAATGTTTCCTTGTTTTTTTCAGTTATATATAACTTATTTTTTACTATCTGTTATGTATATTAAATATTATTGTATATTATGAATGGTTGTAATGACAAAAATTATGTCATATTGCTGACTGTGTGACAATATTTGTTGGTTGAAAGGTTGTTACAGCTAATAATTTTGAAAACAAATAGACTAAAAGCTAGAAAATCACACGTTTTTGAATGAAAATGCTGACTGTTCTCTTTAGTATATGAAATAAATTTGTGTTTAATTATTTTGATCACTATTAATGAGTTAAATCATCAGGAAAATGATTCATTAAGGGGGGAGTATGTCACATCTTGCAATTTCATTCTATTTTGTAAAAAGGATAACTCATAAAATGAAGGGTGGTTTATGATGGGAGGGGGATAAGCACTATTGTGAAGATGAGTATACAACTATACATGCATATGTATATCCTGAAAAGGATACACATACTTACGTGTAATTGCATGACAAACTGTGTAACAAAGCTTGTCACCAAACACTCGTAAAGTACTTAACATTTATAACTTATTATTATTTTTATTTGTTATATGAGGCTAATTTACTTTTCTGTGGGCAATGATTTCGTAATGTCAATGTGTTATTGGGTTGTTGTACCTATTTATGAGATTTTCTTATCTTATTGCAGAAGTTAATGAGTTACTAATGACTAGTAAATTTGTACTTAGATGCAAATTATTATTCGTCATTAATAAATGATTATGAAGATTTACTAGAACTAACTTTGGTTGATATGTTGGTCACATACCACAAATCTCTAAGTAGTTCTTTTTCATCACTTGAAAATGGAGATATGAAGTGTTGTCGAGACAAGGGTTACTCATTTTAATTATCTTACCTAACTGTTATTAATAAGTGACTGTGACTGCAATGCAAAGTTAATTGTTGCAAAACTAACAAGAAGGAAAGCTAAGGTATGATTATCATGATTTATCATTTAGTCGTAAACCATGGCAGTGTTCATGAATAAATTTATGCAATTTTGACTTAATGATAATTCATTGGTCATAGAGCTCACACATGTTTATTAAGGAATGTGTTAAAGAAGTAAGATAAATCTCTTACTTTGGTTATTATGGTTAATAACCAGGAAAATATGTAGGCAAGGGTAATTGGATTATTGTAATGGTCTTGAAACCCATGAATGGATACTCTTATTTATTCACTTTAAAATAGGCCTTTGACCTTGTGATGATCAAGTTATTGTTTTGTGAGTAATATGGTCTTTGACCATACTCAAATAAAATTTGATTGATTAATAATTAATTTTTTTCATGGATCGACTCATGTATACGAATGGTATATTATAGAATGAATGTTATGCAAAATTCATATTTCAAGTAAGGTGGTGAAGGTAAAATTATTGGCCTTTAGTAAAATGGGTATTATGGTCTTCAACCATATACCATCAACTCATACTTATCTTTTTGGTTTTCAACCATATTTTTGGTCTTATATCAAACTCATTAGCTTTGATTAGCTGATTGGTACTCGACCATGCTATAGTTATAATTAATGGTTAATACGATTAATCAATTGTTACATGAGCTATGCAAGAGTTAAGGTTTAAATTTGGTTTATTTAAACATCTCTAACCGCTCGAGAAATCACCTTCATTTTTAGAGGATAGTTAGTAAATTTATTAAAGCCACTACGTGGCACCTGGGAATCAATTAATGGAATTAATTTTCTTATAAATCACAAATCTTCCTCGGGAAGCTAAATGGCAATAAATTAGGGTTCATAATTTGACGTTTTGGGGGTTTTATGGTTCGAATATATGAATATTATTGGGTCTAATTTCTTGAATATTTTTCAAGAAGAATTGGAGCTAAATATAACGTTGTTATTTTTAGTTCAATGGCTTTGATATTCTATAAATACGAGCATATCTGAGAAGGTTTTTTTGTTTGAATTTTTTATTTTTGTTGGATTGATTTTGGGTAATCTCGTGAAGAAAATGTCTCAATGTATTTGTTGGCTCTTCGGTGTAGGAGGATTACAATTTTAAGGCATGAAATACCTTAACTCTTTAATGTTGAATCTCTATGATATATAGATTATAAAACGTTTTTCTTCTTCTCTTTCAAATATGAAATGCATGTGTGGCAATCAATTCATTTTTTGAATATCATGCTTACATTTTAATATGGTCGACCAATGGGTAGTTTGTCAACTGGGGTTATTCAGTTTTACTCATAAAGGGATTTTAGTATTTTTGAATACATGTGGGTTTTGTATTATGCCTGTAATCTTTGAGATGTGAATTTTTTTATACTTGTTCTCAACTTAACTAACTGTGAGTGATTCTAGCAGGGATAATAAGCTTATTACATTTCCTTATTTAAATAGACTTTGAATAAGGAAGTGATTGTGAATTATTTATGTTACTTCACTGTTTAAACCATGTTTCGGCTGACCAAACATTTGTGTTCATTTAGACTTCTCGGTAGATAGAGTCGAATCGCTCAATTTTTCTAAAAGTCGATTTTGTATTTTAAGAGGCATACCAGTAAGGTTGGGTCATAAAGTCTTGTATAATGTAGATTATTTTTGGAGTTTATTAAGTCCTTATGTTTAGTGTGTAAATATCCAAAGACTGTTGACCTGTTATGGTCAAGTAGAAATATAGATAACTAAATACATATTGTGGTCATAGATGGTGTTTTTGGGCCATGGAAAATTTCAAATTGTGATTATTTTTGGTTTCAAGGGGGAAATGTTGAGCTCACATAAGCTTGACTAATGAACTCGTATGGTTGTATAAACACCCCTTGGGTTGGGAGTTAACATATTCTAATTCAGTAAAATTGTGTGCTCGACCCAACTAGTTGGTTTGCACTTGTTTCATGAACTCATCAATATTGGTGATTTCAAGTAGTTATAAACCTATGTTTACTTTGAAATAAAGTGGATTAGGGGATGGAATGGATTACAATGAAAGTATACCCTTTTCTAATAATCATACATTTAATATCGAGTCCTATATTCAACTAAAGGGGTGTGGAGGATTTTGATCTTAGTGAGTCATTTATTTCTGATTTTTCCTATAGTGTACCTTCATTTTATAAAAATTGTATGATGTAAATATTAACATTGATGGAAAGAATAATATTGTGATTACTTGAGTGGATGTTTCATGTCATTTCTGTCAATCTGACCATATAATTATTGTATTTTACTTTCAGCTTTTAGTTTTTTAAAATATTACAAAATGCTGACCATGCATAAAAGACTGGATTACGCCATACCTTAATTATTATTGATTAGTATTTCATACTATTGAAATAAATATATTTGTATTTGATTAAAGGTGAAAGTATCACTCACAATTGAAAAAGGAAAAAGTGGTGGATGTATTAAATGACTATCTTTGATAATAAATTTATGAATATGTACTATTTTTGTAAATTATGAATATATTAACTAATGTTTCAATCATCTGATTGTGTTGTAAGACATGTTTGTATCACTGATTGACAATGAATTTTTCATTATGAATTAATGTTAATGTGTTATCAAAACTATTTACAATATTGTTATGATTTAATAATGAAAATAGTGGGTTAACAAGGAATTACAACATTGTACTAATAGAATAAAGTATGTCAGTAAAATATATTTGTTCATCATAGATAAACAAGATGATATATCAGTTTAAAAGTGTAAACAATGAGAAATATAATGCACTATTTTAGCAACTGTATCATACATAATTTTGATAAAGTATATTCATTATAAATATCATATCATTTTCTACTATACCCTAGCAAGAAAAAATCTACAATGATATAGAAAAAAAGTACAAAGGTACATTGTAATCCTAAAATATAGTACAAATGTACACAATTGACCTTGGTAAACTGAAATGTCTAAGTTTCTATCAATGAGCACGAATGATAATTAATTTAATGTTGTTAATTGGTTTGGTTCTCATACTTGACTGAACCTAACCAAGGATCGTAAAATGATATAGTCTATCTTATGACATGCAGTATGAGGTACATACACTAGTTATTGACTCAAAGAATTCACTGTACACACCTCTATCATGAATTGGATAAAATAATGAAACTCAACATAACCTAATCTTAGGTTAAAAACATATCAATTTATAAATGAAGGGTAGGTATTGTAGAACACAATTTGAGTTGTATGAGCCCTTTCTGTGTGATCTCAGGATGGGTACGGGGAGAGAAATGAAATCATAATAACACAAGTTGTTATGTGAGCATAGCCTTTCCTATAGAGATCCTAAGGTTGTACTGACAAGATTCATGTGACCTGAGTGTTGATACATGATCCTTATAGCTTCCATACTAAATGTAATTACTTATTGTAATATGAATAACTAAAATGGTTTACCACAAACTTAATACTTAACCAATGGAAAAGAATCCTGATAACTATGTTGAGACAGTTGTGCGGTGAAGAGAGGAAACATTTTGTAGGCTACTATGCATTAACAAAACTCATTTTCTAATGCAAAACCAAATAACTATGACCATAGTAGTGCAAATGAATTATTGTATTATTTGTTCACCATGTCTTCTTGTTAGTAGTGTCTAGAGTCAGATGGAGGTTTCTTTTGTAAATTTTTGGCTGACACAAAGAAGATGCATAAGATCTCATAAGGGTATATAATATATAATATATTGCATAAGGGTATATAATATATGTTAGCTTGTATAGAGTGTTGAAGGGGGATCAAGAAGTATCTGAAACCCTTTGTAGTTTCACATGGCTATTATATGTTGTCAAGATGGATTCTGGTATATTAGTATTGTTGGATTACTTAGTGCTAATTTAGATAATAATGTTAATAATTGCAACATAAAGGGAATTAAGGGATTTTGTAAACTTAATTAGTATGTTGGATTTATCTGTTGTGTGTTGAAAATCACTAAAGGCATAAAAGGAAATTTAAGGATTACAAAAAATTCCCTTATATTTTTGAAGTATAACATGGGTGTTACATTTTGGTATCAGAGCTAAAGGTTTACATCTCTTAGACTTAATGCATCCTTACGCTAACTAAACATCATATTTAGTTAACAGAATATGATGGATATGAGAAGGATGTACCATGGAAAACGAATTGGGCCAAATTATACCATTATTTTGGTGGCTAATAAGTTATAGGAAATTATAACAATCCTTTAGGAAAATCGAAACTGGATAACTATATTTGAGTAGTTGGTAATTAGTGGAAATGATCATTTCAAGGTAAAACAACTTGAACTGATTGGTAGTAATCAATGAGGAATCATTTGACTATTGAACTATCTTTGATGACAGGTTTTGGAATTGTAATCTAATATGGCATTAAACACAAATTGGGTAGATGAAGTAGATAGCTGTGGATTGTCTACTGTGGAGGCAATGTTCAGAAAATCCAAAAGGCTAGAACATAACCTGTAATCAATTCCAACTCATAAAGAGGAAAAATATAATAAGAACATAAGCTCTTTCTCACCTGTAATTTTTAGGAAAAAAGGTGAAAAGGATATGACAATAAAATGAGGACTGTCATGATGAAAAACAATAGTAAAAAATGTTGTAATTTCTAGCAAGAATGAGCAGAACAATGCTACAATGGATAACAACCAAGAAAAGGAACAAGTTATTCCTAACGAAATATCAGGTAAGTTACATAGGACTTCCTACTAATGTTTTAATTTGAAACTTGTACAATTAAGATTCTTTAAATGTAGTGATTAGCTCAAAACTAAATGAGAAATATGGTCTTTACCATATGAGAATAAATTTTTTTAAACTACATACATATGCATGTTATTTCAACATTGACCTTGTTAAACTTCATCACGGAATTGAAGTTATACGTAACTTTATTTAGGGACTTATGAATTATTGATTAATACTGACTTTCCTAACGTAAGTCAACAATTTATTGATTTGGAAAGACAAATAAATTCCTAGAAGGTATTAAGAAAGTAACAAGTAGACATGGAAAAGAAAGGAATAGTTTAATGATTAGGTTATCACTAGCTATGATTAAAGGATGAAGATATCCAAAATATACTATTTAGAATAACAAAAGAACAAAACCATAGAATTATTTTAGTAAAACAAGTTGGAGAGTGGAAAATCACTCGATGCATTTGAAGAAAATTGAGGAATTACATAAAGAAAAGTCTAAAAAGACAAGTGTTTAATGAACTTTGCAACTTAGGAAAAACATGGATGAAATAAAAATAGTTTTTTCCTTGTTTATTGTAGTGATATATAACTTGTTTTTGACTATCTGTTATGTATATTAAATATTATTACATATTATGACCGACTGTAATGAAAAACTTATGTCATATTGCTGATTATTGGCAGTTTTTTCAGGTTGAAAGGATGTTTCAACCAAGAATTTTAGGGAGAATACAAAAACGTGAAACACGAGGATCATCTAGGATGGCATGGACATCGAATGAGTTATGGTTCAAAAACATGACGAGGTCTTTTGGAGAGCAAACATCAACTAGGTTACATGCAATGATTCAAAATAGGGAAAATACTCATTAATTTATCATAAATCTGAAGGGCTTTGTATATATAGAGGGTGTTGTTTAACCACCAGTTCTTTCAATAATGACTTGTTAAGTGGAGAAGGTGAGTTACATTCTCAGAATGGGAAGTAACTCCCATATGGCACATATGATGCACTGGCGTGTAAGGAATCTCATGATGACCCTAAATGACACTTAGACCTATGACCTTACCTAAGTGAGATGACCTGCCACATGGTGTGGAAAATGAATCACACCAACATACCCTTCATCATAACTTAGGATGAGGATAAAATTCAGAAATGAGAAATGGGTCCTAGTTCTAATGCTTGATGAGGAACCCATGAACAAAAAATATCTTAAGAAATGGAGGAAAACCTAGTGGGAAAAAAATCCACCACAAGATATGAAACAAACTCTCTAATATAAGAAATATGACAAGGATGGGTCCCAACCACTAAGGATCTTGATAAGGTACCCATGTATAAAAGGGAAATATGTTGGAAAAAATAAGAAGAGGGGAGAAGAGGGAGATGAGAGGAATATAGAAGATGCCATGGATGGAGCTGAACTCTTCAACTATAGGAAATATCCAAGAAGAGTGTTGATGAAGTGGTCCTTTGCTTCTGGACTGAAGACAAGCCACCTGAACCAAACTGTGAGCCTACCCTTGGGAAGGAAAAAATTGGAGTGCTAGAAGTCTTCTCATTCTACGAAAGAAACCAAAGGTAATAGTATGAAGAACTATGAGTCTGGTCCACATAAGTGTAACATAGGTATATAAATTAAGTGCACAAGAGATGAAGGTAATGCCATGAGTGTAGAACTATCAGAGTGTGAAGGAGGAACATCCGCTGAATGGATGCTTGAGTGATGTGAAGGAAATGCAACAAATCCCACAACAGAAAGAGGATTCATAAGCAAGAGAGGATCAATGAAGATATCCTAAAAGGTGGAAGTGATAAGAGTCCTAGAAGGGGAACTCCAAAGGAGATGAAGGAATCCTCCAAATAACCTGTAGAGGGATGAGGAACCTGTACTGCATCACAAGTGGATACTGTGAAAAGACAACCAAGGTCGGGTAGATACTCATCCCAATGAGGGGCACGCCAGACAGAAGAGCGATTTTGGATAGGTATGAGTCATTCATGCATGAAGGAAGAGGAGTGGAAAGGAACTCACACTAGAAGTCTTAGGAATCAGAGAAAAAATATGTGGAAACAATTCCTCAAATCACACTAGTAGGAAGCTATATAACATAAGTACACATGCAGAAATATAACAACATAAATAAATAATGCACAAAAGAAAAGAACAGATTTAACGTGGTTCACCCAATGTGGGCTACATCCACCAAGAACTTGCTCAAATTTTATTATCAACAAGAGTGAAACAACTATCATAGTCTTCTCTCAGTTATGAACTCACAACAGAATTCCAAAGATGCTAAACCACATCTAAACCACAATTGACACGTAATTTCTTAACCTTGATCAATCTTGATCACCTCTTGATCACTAATATTCAAGACCTCTTGAACACACAATATATATTCAAAATACACTAACACCTCCATTTATAGGATTATAATCCTTTAAGAAGTCCAAAAGTTGACCCTAGAAGTTTGAAAGTCATGACCTTTCATCTTCCCATTGCTGGAAAAGAAACTGTCACGACCTTTCATCTTTCCACAACTAGAAAAGAAATGGTCATTAAATTTCATCTTCCCAATTCAAACTCCACACTTTAATCTAATTTGAGAATACCAAAAATAGGCTACACACCCCAACAATCTCCCACTTGGAGACTGTTCCTACTGAGAAAAGTTATCAACCCTTCATTATCAACCATGAAGGCCAATCAAAGTTGAACACAACATCAACTTATCCCTTGTGACCACCTTGGTCATCATATCCATAGGATTCTGATTGGTATGAATATTTTCCAGCTTCAACTTATCTTCTTCCAAAGATTCCCTGATGAAATGATATCTCTGTTAAATGTGCTTCATCCTAGAGTGAAAAGTGGAGTTCTTCGCTAAATGAATAGTGCTCTGACTATCACTGTGTAGTCTCCCAACTTCCTGCTTATGACCCAACTCATCAAGCAACTGCTGTAGCCAAATCATCTCCTTGCTTGCCTCTGTGGCATAAACATACTCAACCTTTGTGGTTGACAAAGCCACAACCTTTTGTAACTGTGAAATCCAACTCACCGCTGTATCACCAACCGTAAATACATAACCTGTCA
Source organism: Taxus chinensis (assembly GCA_019776745.2). Taxonomy (NCBI): domain Eukaryota; kingdom Viridiplantae; phylum Streptophyta; class Pinopsida; order Cupressales; family Taxaceae; genus Taxus; species Taxus chinensis. The sequence continues at coordinate 203,199,871 of CM034151.1, forward strand.
TGATCCTCATACTGTTCAAATATCCTGCCATGTATGAATATAAATAACCACACAATGTAGTGTCTAATCCACTGAAACAAAATGATTCTCCCATGGTCCCTCTCAAATACCAAAGGATCCACTTCATTGTCTGCCAATGCTCTCTACCTGGATCACTCATAAACCTGCTCACTACTCCCACTACATTGGAAATGTCAATAATCATGTATACCATATCAAACATCAAGCTACCAACCACCGATGAGTATGGTACCCTGGAAATATGGATTTTATTCTCCTCAGTCTTGGGACTCTGATCCTTTGATAATTTAAAGTGACTTGCCAAAGGAGTACTAATTGGTTTAGTATCCTGCATACTAAACCTCTCCAATACCTTCTTTATGTACTATTCTTGAGATAATACAAGCTTCATCTCCTTCCTATTATAATTTATTCTCATACCAATGATTTGTTTTGCTGCCCCCAAATCCTTCATAGCAAAGGAGTCACCTAGCTGCTTCTTGAGTACCTTTATTTCCTACATGTTCTTCCCTGCAAAAAGCATATCATCCACATACAGGAACAAAATAATATAACTACCATCAAGAAACTTCTCGATGTACACGCAATGGTATGAGTGACACCTGGAGTAACCTTTCTCCTGCATTAAACTATCAAACTTCTTGTACCACTTCCGTGGAGCTTATTTCAGGCCATACAATCTCTTCTTCAATTTACACACTAACCCCTCCTTCGCTTTGACCTCATAACCATGTGGCTACTGCATATACAATTCCTCCTCAAAATCACCATGAAGGAATGTAGTCTTCACATCTAAATTATCTAAGTTCAGGTCTTCTACTGCTACTAAACCAAGAACAGTCCTAATAGAAGTAATTTTAACAACAAAAGAAAAAATTTCATCAAATTATATACCTTTCTTCTATGCAAATCCCTTGACCACCAACCGAGCCTTATATATTTTCCTACCTCCATCTTCCTATTTGATTCTATACATCCAGTTGTTCTACAATTCTCTCTTTCCCTCAGGTACCTCCACCAGATCCCAAGTCTAGTTTTCCATAAGAGATCTATGCTCTTCATCCATGGCCTACTCCCACTTATTCCTATCATCCACCTACACTTCTTCCTCAAAGTACGATGGCTCTCCATTTTCAGTGAGCAATAAATAATTCAAATATGGAGTAAATCATTTAGGTTCCCTTCTTACCCTAGAATACCTTCTCACCTCAGGATTTTGGGGTTCTTGATGAGTAGGTTCCTGAATTGGCTATGCCAGAACATGTTGCACCTAAACCAGCCCCTTGGACACCTTTCTATCTGCAATGTCCTCTAACACTATGTATTCTTTCTTTGATTCCTCTTTATGTTCCTGCAACTGATCTTTATACATGACTTTTTCATTAAAGACAATATCTCTAAACCAAAATATTCTCTTATCCTTAAGACTCCAAACATGGAAACCAAAGTCATCCTCACCATATCCAACAAAGGTGCGTTTCTCAGAATTATCCTCTAACTTGGTCCTATCATCTTTATCAATGTGAACAAATACCTCACATCCAAATACTCTAAGAAATGAGTAATCAATTTTCTTACTAGACCAATCCTCCTTAGGTATACCTCCATCCAAAGCCATAGAGGGTCCTCTGTTAATTAGATAAACACTTGTGCTCACCATTTCCACCCAAAAACATGAGTGGCAGCCCCACATGTAACCTCATGCACCTAGCACACTCCATGATTATCCTGTTCATTCTCTTTGACACTCCATTTTCTTGTGGAGTATTTGGAACCGTTCTTGTCCTACGGATCCCATTTACCAAATAGTAATCAAGAAATTCATTGCTGCAATACTCCCCTCCATTATCCAACCTAAGACATTTCAACTTGAGACTTGTTTCATTCTCAACCAAGGCTTTCCAAATTTTGAAGGTTTCAAACACATTAGATTTATTTCTAATGCAATATACCCAAACTTTTCTAGTTACAACATCAATGAAAGTGAAACAATAACATGAACCAAAAATAGAGTTTACCTTAGCTAGCCCCCATACATATGTATGCACTAAATCCAACTTACCCTCCTTCTTGTTAGGTCCAACTTGAGGAATCTCACCCGCTTCTGTTTTCCATAAACACAGTCCTCATAGAAGTCTAAATCTAAATCCTTTAATCTAGGCAACCTGTACTTTATAATTTACATGCCCTTTTGACTCATATGACCAAGTCTTTGGTGCCACAAAGTTGCATCTCAACCTGCAGTAACTAAATTACAATAATCAACACCACTGGTTAAATACAAAGTACCAGTTTTATTACCTCTTGCAACCACAAGAGCTCCCTTGGTAACCTTCCAAGAATCAGCTGTAAGAATGACCGTAAAACCATAACTTCCTAGCTGACCTACTGATATCAAGTTCCTCCTCAACTTAGGCACATGGCTAATGTCTTTAAGTAGCCATGTGTTTCCATTCTACATTTTTACCTGAACACAACCTTTCCCTACTATGTTGCATGGTTCATCATCACCAAGATATACATGTCCAAAATCTCCTAGAAAAAAATCACTAAAGTAATGTCTATGTGGTGTGGCATGGAAAGAAGCCCATGAATCTAACACACAAGACTTAGCAATATTATCTAAATAAATAATTAAGGCATCCTGACAAACATCACCTACTGCCACATTTACCTCTTTAGTTTCCTCCTTGCTCTTCTTATCCTGAAGAGCCCAACAATCTTTCTTAGCATGACCAACCTTCCCATAGTGCCAACATTCTAACTTACTCTTGGACTTTGACCTTCCGCGATCATTCAACTTCCCACGATTACCTTTCCCTATATTATTTTGTCTCCCTCTTCTCTCCACTGTCAAAGCGTTTCCAGGAGTAGAAGAATATCTGGTGCTCTTCCTTCGAATTTACTCACTTAGGATCACACCTATTACATCCTCAAAATTTAGCTTTGAATTATTAGAGACTTAATTACTTACAGCCATAACCAAGTTGTCCCAACTATCTGGTAAGGAGCAAAAAATCAACAAATCCCTGACCTCATCATCAAAGTCAATTTTTATTGAGTTTAACATACTCACAACCATATTAAATTCATTCAAATGTACAACAATAGAATCATTCTCAGACATCTTCATATTAAATAACTTTTTCATCAAAAATATTTTATTAGAGGTAGAGGGTTTTTAATATAACTTCCCAAACACACTCATGAGACCTTCCGTGGTCTTCTCCTGCGATATGTTGAAAGCAACCGAACATACAAGGCATAACCGAATTGCCTTGAGTGCCTTTCTATCCAGCAACTCCCAATCCTCATCTGACATGGTTGTAGGTTTTTTTAATTTTCTATCCAAAGGAACATGGAGGTCCTTTTAATATAAGTAATCCTCCATTTTCATCTTCCACAAACCAAAGTTCTTCCCATTGAACTTCTCAACCCTTGATCTTCCCTCATCCGCCATAGCTCGCACTCAAGATAAAATTTCCATGTGATTTACCACTTCAATAAAAAACCACCAAATCTATGATACCAGTTGTTAGGAATTAGAGAACAAATATGTGGAAATAATTCCTCAAATCACAGCAATAGGAAACTATATAACAGAAGTACACATGCATAAATATAACATCATAAATAAATAATGCACAAAATAAGACAAGAAAAGATTTAACATGGTTCACCCAATGTGGGCTATGTCCACCAAGAACTTGCTCAGATTTTATTTTCAACAAGAGTAAAACAAATATCATAGTCTTTTCTTAGTTATGAACTCACAACAGAGTTCCAAAGATGTTAAACCGCATCTAAACCACAATTGACACCCAATTGCTTATCCTTGATCTCTCTTGATCATCTCTTGATCACTAAGACTCAAGACCTCTTGAAAACAAAAGATATCTTCAAGATACCCTAACACATCTATTTATAGGATTACAATCCTTTAAGAAGTCTAAAACATGACCCTAGAAGTTTGAAAGTCATGAACTTTCATCTTCCCATGGCTGGAAAAGAAACTGTCACGACCTTTCATCTACCCGAAGCCAAAAAGGAAATGTTCATGACCTTTCATCTTCCCAATTCAAACTCCACACTTCAATACTAATTTGAGAAGACCAAAAATAGGCTCCGAACCCCAAAAATAAGTGGAAAGGAGGCTGATGCAATGATGATATAAGGATGAAAAGGAGACTGCTCAATGTTTGATGATATGTGGGAAGTATCAAAACTCTCTGGAAAGGTGAAGTATGAGAAGAGGATTCCTCGGTGGTACTCTCAACATCATAACTAAAATCATAATCATCATCATTAGAAGTAGAAACAAGTGATTCTGTGTCAGTGGAAATGAAATCACATGAAGAAGAAGAGGAGACAACTGGATCAAAAACATCAACAACAATGTTAGTATGTGAAGGGTATCTAAACAAGGAATGAAATATTCTCCAAATGTGGTGGGGAGGATATGAGTCTACCATGTGAATGTGGAGAGGTATGGTGATGGACAACATTAAGTGACCACATCATGGTCATATGTGTCAAGAAAGTACTCAAGACAACTAAAGTTAGTGGGTGCAGGAACGAGCCCAAACAAAAGGTTTGTAAGACCCTCATTGGTGAAGTAACATTCCATAGAAGCATACCATGATGTAAATTTCTCTCTCCCAAGAATAAGTGGCGGAGGCTATAAGGAGATCCTAAAATGCTCAAGTCTAGAAAGAACATCCTCCATGATGTAGAAGCAGAAGTAAGAAGTGTAAGGTACACAAGAATAAGGGTATAATAATGAAAGATGTCAGACTCTATTGATAATGCTTCTACAAGTAACACGACACTTGAGAAGAATAGTGATAACCCCACTATGTGAGGAAATCTATAATTAGTGCATGATTACAATAGGGTGTGTTCATGTGATTTTGGATAGTTGACCACTCGCCTTGAAGTAGGTGACGAGTCACACAAGAGTGGAGGCCATAAGAAGTCCTAGTCAGAATCATAGGAATGAAACGCAATGAAGAACAAAAGTGCGTAAGAAAAAACAACTTAGTACACTACTCAGTGTGAGAGAGAAGGTGTCTCACATCACAAAAAATAAGGCTCTCTTGCCATAAGGTTGTGGAAGATGCACTCAATAGCCGCAGGAAAAGAAGAAAACTACAATGCAGTGAGCTAGAAAAAATTGCATGGAAAGCTCAATAATCCTATGCAAGGAGCCCGAAAAAAATGACCTCCTGAAAATAATGAAATTTTTAATGTTTTACCCCTTTAAATTGTTTATAAAATGTTGAAAAGGTGGAAAAAAGTGAAAAATTCCCGAAAGGGAGGAAGTGGGGGTCTGATGTAAAAAGGGTGCTAGAGAGGCTAGTAGCTCAGTGGGTTGGTTTGGGTAGCTCGACGAGCTAACCGAGAAGCTTGGTTGGGAAAGTGGAGGGCTGGATGATGAGTTGGTTTGGATCATCAAGCTGATTTGTGCATAGTTTTGATCCTGGATGGGTGATTCACTGGGTGGAGAGGTAGAGAGTTGATGTAGAGGAGCTTTGAGTCGGTCCAAATAGTGGGATAGTGGGTGAGTAGTCCAAGATGGTCACCGAGGAGTGAAGCTTTGGGTCAAATGGTCAAGTAGATGAGCTAGGAGGTGACCATTGAATAGGACGAGTAGATTCATTTTGAAGACACCAAGGACAAGCGAGCCTTGAGGTGAGTTGGAGACTGGGTTATGCAAGGGAGAACACTATGAGCTATACACGAGGTCCAAGCCTAGATGAACGCTGCGATAGGAGATATAACGAATAGAGGGTAAACCATTGAGTCAAAATAGGATTCAATATGGTTTTTGTAATGCAAGAGGAAGAGAAGAAGTGTTGGAGAGTCGATGAGCCTGAGGTAGGTTGAAATCGATGGAATCAATGATATTCTTGGGGAGCAGGTTGATGTTAAAGTAGAGACAGTCGAGCACTCAAGCCAGGGGTCGAGTCGGGAAAGGCACTAATACACAGGGATAAAGTGAAGTATCGAGCACAATGGTGTAGGGTCCAAAAATCCATTGAACTAGGTAGAATCCCAAAGAACTTAATAAAGGTGGGAACTGAGATACTTGGTGGATGCATGCACATGAGCTTTGATAGAACCAAAAATAAAATTTGACTAGGAATGTGGGTGTAGCAGCCTAAACAAGAGACAAGGGAAGGAGTGAGTAACAAATACAGGAATAAGGTAGATTGACAGAAACATGAGACATGTCGACTAAAACCGAAATATTTGAAGACCAATGCAAATGTAAATGACAAAGATGTCAAATGAGTTATTCAATGCGGATCAGTGGACTCTCCATGTAAACAAAATCAAGGTAACGAGTTATGAAGTGAGTAGCTAATGAAGACCACTTAACAAGGTAGAAAGATCTAGGGATAGATCAGTTCCCAGATCGTGAGTTGGGGCCGAGTTAGGCCCTTAAGTGGCTCTTCTAACCTCCTTAAAACACCAAACCAACACCTTCAAACTCTGTATAGTCCTCAAACTGCAAAAAAACTCCAGAAATGTAGTCCAAAATTTCATTCAAGATTGATAAACCAAGAACACACAAATATTGAACCACGAACACTAACAAACACCCACAGACGAGATTGAAAACCTGAAATTAATGCACTAAAGGCACAAATGGAATAAGCATTACGATGAACTCTTATGAAACAAAATGATTATGAATAAAGAGCTAGAGAGAAATGGTAGATGGAGAGTAACATGAATCCCACAACACACACTTTAATACCATGAGGGAGAAAGAGAAAATTTGAAGCACAAGGATCATGTGGGATGACATGAACATCAACCGAGTTATGGTCTGACAACATGAAGAGGTCTCATGGAGAGAGAGAATCAACCAAGGTGTATACAATGATTCAAAAGGGGGGGAAAAATCATTAGCTTATGATAGAATTGAAGGGAAATGCACATATAGAGGAGGTTGTGTAACCCCCAGTGCCTGTAATCATGACCTCTCAAGTGGAGAAAGGGAGTTACATTCTTGGAATGGGAAGTAACTCCTATATGACGCATATGATGCACTAACATGTAAGGAATGTCATGTTGACCCTAAATGACACTTAGAACTATGAAATCACTTAAGTGAGATAACTTGCCACGTGGCATGAAAAATGAATCACACAAACATAATCTTGAGTCATGACAGACTGAAAATTTGAGAAGTTTCAAGTTCTTGTGTCAAAACGTAGATAGTTTTCCTTAACAGTGTGATGAGAATATGTTTTGGTTAATATGTTTTGTTATTAATGAGTAAAATCATTGGGATGATGATTCATTAAAGGGGGAAATATGTCACATCCCTCACTTTCATTATGTTTTATCACAAAGATAATTTGTATTATGAAAAATTGTTTATGAAGGTAATAGGATAAGTATGGTTACTTAGCAGAGTTTGTAACTATACGTATGTATGTATATCCTGAAATGGATAGTATACACTTATACGTAGTTGCATTCCCAACCACGTAATAGTGTTTGCCGTCAATAATTCATGAAGTACTTGACATTTATAACTTATTTTATTGTGCTTGGTTGTAAGGATTTACTTTACCTTGCTATGTTTGATGATTTCGTGACATTGGTGTGCTATTACGTTGTTGTACCTGTTTATGAGATTTGTTTATGTTGTTTTTTGAAGTTAATGCTTTATGAATAATGGTAAATCTATGAAATGGTAGAAATTTTATTATTTCATCATTATGAAATAATTATGATTGTTTAATGATACTAACCTTCTTTTGTTGTTACGACGGTCATAGACCATAAAACATTAAGATGGTCTTCAACAAGGAACAAGTAAAGTTCCAGATTGTCAAGGTAAATGTTTACAAGGTTGAATTAATGATATTTTTATTAGTAATGTAAATATATTTCTTAAAATACTTGGACTATGGAAAAATATTGCAAGGTAAAATTATATTGGTTTTATCGGTCTTCGATCATACATTTGGCAAGTGATGGTGAATAAGTATTTTCTTATGAAAGAATAAATATTGTTTGAAATGTTTCAAAAATTTAAGGTAAATATTTCTTTGATGTTATTCATGATGGTTTAAGACCACAAGGAAAAAATTAGATGATTGTTTACATTGAATAAAAGCCATTGATCATGACAAATAAGATAGGGATAATGATTAATTATTGGAGTGGTAAATGACTAAGGAGAATGACATTTTTTTTGTGAGTAATATTGTATTCGAACATACTCAAATAAAATTTTATTGATTAATAATTAATTTTTTTCATGGATCAAATCATGTAATAAGTGTAGATCAAGAATTTCGCGCTTGTTACCTGTCCAAGTTAATGCACCAAACTAAACACAAAAACCCTGAAAAACCTCAATGAAATTGATACCTGATGAAGATGTAGACGGATGAGGAAGCCGATGTAGATAAGATGGGCGCACACGAGCAATTCGCACAATAGATCTGAATAACCTGCGAAACACCGATGCTTGACAGAAAAAGACCACGTTAAAAGATATTTAAGTGGACTGCCAAAGAAGCGGGTCCGAGAAGCGATAAGCTTCCTCGGCGGATGTCAGTCCACGTTTTCAATTAAGAAAGGAAGCATACATGATAAAAGATGTAAATAAAGACTAGATTTTTTGATTGCAATAATAAGACAGAATCTAAACAGCAGATAGAAAGTACAGAAAAAAGGGAACTATGAAATAATGCTGGATTTGTGTTACCAGTGACCTTTTACCTGTCTGCAGTGAAATCAGCGTCGACTGGGTAGAATCGGCGGCGACTGATGTGATCGGCGTCGACTGGGACTGATCGGCGTCGACTGGATAAGATCAGTGTCAATTGAAGGTAGACTGACCAATCAGGGACTGTGCGATGAGATTCGGGGATTGGACGGTGAATGTAGTCTGCAGGATGTGCCGAAGATGGAGAGACGCTGGAACAGAGTCACCAGATGATAGATGGTGGTGTGGGAGGTTGATATGATACGGGCAGAGTAACGGTGCTCCTCTCAGGGATTGATTAGGATAGGATCTGCCCTAACTGAGACAATTGATGCTAAAAAGATCTCTCTTTCTTTCAATCTGTATCTTTCTCGCTCTCTGTTCGTGCGTAAGTGCTTTCTTTCGTCTCTTTTTCGGTCTCTTCACTCTCTTCCGTCCCTAAAACTGAGTTCTGGGCTTGCTTTTATAATCGGCGCCACTCCTAGAAAATCGGCGCCGACCATATGGGTCGGCGCCGATCGCGGAAAAGACTCCCGAGGTGCCTAAATTGATTGATTCGAGAAAAATAAGACTTATCCCGACTACGGGAAAAATATCCCGCTTAGGGAAGATTAAAAATAGATGTGATACATGGGTAGAATAAATTTGGGGTGGATAAGTGATTAAGATGCATGGGAAGAAGCGAAATTAAATATTTAATATTTAATCACTCATGGGTAAGATGTGATGGGATGAATTAAATTTGGAATAAGTGATTAAATCACAAATTGGATAATACCTCAAGGGGATAGTTGGTGACGTAAACGTGCCCCAGGTTACCTAGGCAAGTAAACGGATGAGAAGGGACACTAAATTGGGTAACCAATTTTAAGTGTCTACATTTTGCCCCTTTTTGTCAAGTAACTTGCGATAAGCAAGGTTATGAGACAAAAAAAAAGGGATGGATGAAGAGAAGAATTTGGTGGTGATGTGATCCCCCTCAAACTAGGGATGGGATGGATGATAGAACAGACGATCCCGAGTTTGAAAGAGGTAGATGAAAAATGCAGGATGCCCCAGTTGGATGGCTGGAGTAGATCTGATCATTGATGACGCATAAAAATAAACACAAGGGCAGCAACCTAAGGAACTCACATTGGTAGGGAAAACTAGCCGGTCTCCTCATGAGACGACGTTAGTGTCTACAGACCCATGAGTGTAAGGAGAACTGCAAAATAGTCAGCATCGAAAGAGAGACACATTGGTAGGGACAACTAGACGGTCTATAAATCAGACGACGTTAGTGCCTACAGACCCGCGTAACTCTAAGCTGCCAAAAAGGGACGAGTGTCCCACGCAAAAGGGAACAAACCCTAAATAGACAAGGATATCTAAAAGATGCGCCAAAAGGCAAGATTCAGCACACAACAATGATCAGATAGATAAGTAAGCCAAGCATCAACACTACGGCAAACAGACATGAAAAATCGGCGACGATCAAACTAATCGGCGCCGACCGAAACAATCGGCGTCGACCCAAAAAATCGGCGCCGACCAATCCAGACGCATATAAATATGCGAACGGAAAACGTAAACGATTTATTTGCAACGTGACGATTGATTCAGAGAGAGATAGATTTGAGATTTGAACACAATGGAAGCCTCTAGGAGCGGACAGAAGCGCAGGAGGACACGACCTGGGGTAAGTGATCATTTTTGAACCCACTTTTCTTATTATTATTATTTTTTTTGTTTGATTTTTTTGGTGCATGGGAGGCCAGGGTCTGGTTTACCTCCAGCCGGGAAGTCGGCACCGATTGGTAGAATCGGCGTCGATTGGTTTGGATCGGCGTCGATTGGTAGTAATCGGCGCCGAATAGAATGAACGACGCCGATTTTACCAAATCGACGCCGATTGAAAGATGTTTAGCATTTCCTTCTTGTTTTGGATGTTATTGTTTTGGAAGATGTGATTTATGAAACAGAGAGACTGATTATTGCTTTTGATGTCGTGGATGCGAGGCACGAGAGGTACTTCATTATGAGGGATGCCATCCCTGAGCTATTGGAGACGATCCTTCCTGATGTGACCGATGCAGACTGGCAGCATTTAGAGCTCTGAGGCTCGGGGACTCGGGGGTTTCAGGATATTACAGACGAGTGCCACGGGATGTGGAGCTCATGCGGGCATTAGTGCGACGGTGGGAAAGCCACACGTGCACATTTTGGTTTAGGATGGGTGAGATGACTCTATCACCCATGAGGAGTGTATACAGGATCCTCCGATTACCGATTACGGGGGGACCCGATTGAGATCACACCCCGAGAGCAAGCAGCAGAGGGCCCTGGTGCGATTGTACAGAGACAGAGCAGATACTCGGAGGATAGTATCTGGGGCAGTGAGGATAGCCTCACAGTACAGGCAGGATAGCCCTCGGAGCAGGCGGATAGCCTTGATTCAGATGGCTATATCTTATTTTACCTTGCCAGACTCAGGAGGTGGGAGATTTCCACTGCTACTGTTAGACTGTGTGTGCGACATCTTGCAGTATAGACAGGTTTTTTGCCTTTGCCGATGCCCTGATAGCTCAGGTATATTATGAGCTATGGATGTACACCACTGGTCGGAGGACAGGGATTGACGTTAGTTTTGTGCTCCATTGCTGGGCATATGAGCACATAGCAGTGATCAGGCCATCCGGGCTTCCTTGGATGCCAGCAAAGCAGTGGGGGGGGGTTGACTATGGATTTCGGAGATGGGCAGGGCTGACATGGCCGCAGAGGAGATACAGGTAGATTGGCGAGTGGTATTCTGAGCGTTTCAAGGACGCTTACACACCAGATCAGGTCATCTGGAGGCCATATCGAGCATTTCCGATATGGGTTGGTTAGGAATGCCCACTTGGTAGCATTGAGACGGAGTCGGGTGGTCAGGGGCCGTAGGCTGGATATGTGGGAGCGAGTCCCGTTTATGCGTATACTGAGGAGCAGTTTGGCCTAGTACAGACAGTACCCACCCAGACCACTACATCGCCGTATAGGCGGATAGCAGGGAGACGGATTTGCCGATTTGATCCCGGCAGACCCATTGAGAGGGCTCCACCCTCCACGGACAGTGATGATGACGCGGGGTGGAGGAGGGCTAACGCAGCATGGTACGATACAGAGTTGCCACGACAATCTCCTGCCCTCTAGAGATGCTGATGAGAGGACATGGCTGCTACGCTGGACAGGCTAGAGGGAGAGCATGCCACACTGATACAGCACATCAGGTAACTCTGGAGGAGATCAGGGCCTTGACAGAGGAGAGAGATTCCTGATTGTGGAGAGGGACACCGCTCGCCAGGAGCGAGATACAGCGATTCAGCAGAGGGATCGCTATCTTCGGCACAGGGAGGCCCTTAGGGCCAAATACGGAGAGACTGGTGCCACATCAGAGTCTAGGACACAGGGCACGGCTCTAGGAGGGGCACCACCAGCAGCGCCAGCAGCACCAGCAGCACCTTTACGAGCACCGGGTATGGTGAGCCTGAGCACATACCAGTCGCTCCTTGCTGAGGGTAGATATTATGAGGATGCCCTAGCGCGCATATGCCCCAGATGTGTCCTCGGTATGGGGCGAGGAGGAGAGCAGGGACGGCTACCAGCGAGCGGAGCCTCGGGCGGAGGGAGCACTGGGAGAGATCGAGGTGGGGCCGAGACCTCCAGCAGCAGGTGCATCGAGCTCGGTAAGGCAGCGTCCAGGAGAGACAACCAGGTGCAGAGGAGGGTGGAGGAGATAGTGTCCTCCATGCTTCAGATTTTACCATATAGAGATTTTATAGATTGTGTATTTGTATAGTGATGTAGCCTCGATTGGAAGGCATTGTATAGATGGCTTGATTGGAGGCCACCCATTTTTTTTTTTTTTTGTAAAAAACACACATGTATATATAGATTGATCACGTTATTTGTCATATGATTGTACTTCATGCTTTTGATTTTAATATACATGGATAGGTGGATATAGAAATAGACTGATAGATAGATATAGATGTGATTGGATAGATATAGACAGATACATGATAGAAATAGATGTGATTAGATAGATTGAAATGTGGATAAGATAGATGTGATTGGATAGATATAGACTGATAGATGATAGATGTGATGTGGATATAACTTTGATAGATGATGTAATCTTGGATGTACATGTGTTTAAAATATTTTGATGGATAGATATACAGATGTACTTGATGTATGGATTAGATATAGATAGATGTCATGTACCTTAGATGTACGTATTTTTCGATATTTTGATGGATAGATAGATAAATGTTTGGATTATGGATGTAATTGTAATGAAAATGAACACAGATAGATTTTTTGATAGATAAGATGAACCTAGATAGAAGATTAAACTTGATTGAATTAAGCATGTGGAATGACCAATTTGACAGGTTGCAAGACAAAAGAAATGGAGAATAACTCCTTGCAAGAGCCAAAGATGAAAGCGGAAACAACCGTGACTTAGAAGAGAAGACACTACGGAAAAGAAGGGAAATGATAAGTTGGACTTCCACCGACCGACATAGATAGAATCCAGAAAGGAAACCAAAAGACCAAGCTATAGGCCCTACATAAGATTAAAGTAAATCTGAACTAATAGTCGCAAACCATATCGAGGATAGAAACGGAAAAGAAAAAGTAAGTAAGTATCTTGTCAGAACTTATAAGGGATAGAATACATGTCCATAGTGGGGAAATAGGATTCTCCATATGATCGACAAAAGGTCCTAAATCTCAGGCTTCATTGACTTTGACAGATAAGCAAACTGATCAATGCGGGAAGTTTGCTTGATATTGGAAAGACTGATCGATGCGGAAGTCTTTCAGTGATGCTAAAAGTGTATAAGACTGACTGGAAGGCTGATTGATTACAAGAAGCCTTGAATTTTTCTTTGAGCAACAGCCGTCCTTCAAGGGAGCGGTCTGTATTTTGAATTTTAATGATAGCCATCCTTCGAGGGTATGGTCTATGTTCTTTTTGATTTACTTGATAATGTATGATAGCTGTCCTTCAAGGGATTTCATGGCTATCTTTTGGAATTAGCATTTTTTTTTTTTTGAAACTTTTTGGAAGAAGCTGAGTTTAGACGACCGTAGATAGATCAGATGGAGGAGAAGAGAACATAGAAGAACATGCACTCATGACCCTATAGATCCGATTAAGATAAGTACTGGGGACAAGATGAATGGTTGATTAAGGTATTCCTACCATGAGGAGGAACATATCCAAAAAGAAGAAACGTGTCAATGAGTAGAGCCCGCGATAACTCTAATTTAAGGTAAACGAGGCAATAGGCGAAAACCACACAATTTCAAATCACCACGAAAGTATATGACTGGTTATTAGTAGGACGGAGGAAAGATCTGAGTTGCGACGAGATTTTGTGTAGAGAGATTTTAAAATAGAAGGGCCGTAACATGTCAAGCATTAAGAGGTTTCCGCTTCAAGGGTTGGAGAAGATAAACGATAAGCCCCAGACCCATATTTATGAGTGATAATGTAGGGGCCCATCCAGTTGGGAGCAAACTTACCACGTTGACTCCTTTCGAGTGTAGTGACATTTTGATTTTCCTTAAGAACAAGGTCACCAATTTTGAAGTCACGGTGTTGCAAGTGCTTGTTATAAGCACGTTTGACACGCTCGAGATAGACTTGATGATGATGCTCAAGAGCGTTAAGACGCCGCTCATCTAATAATTCAAGTTGTGCTAGACGATTTTGACGATAATCCTCATCGGAGACAAATTCTCTGAGAGAAACACGGAGAGATGGGATTTGGACCTCCAAAGGAAGGACGCCTCAGACCCATAGACGAGAGAGAAAGGGAGTAGCACCAGTAGTAGGAGTACGAATGCTAGTCCGATAAGCCCAGAGAGCAAAAGGGATATGTAAATGCCAATCCCTACCAGCTCGACTAGTTACCTTTGCGAGGATATTACGCAAAGTTTTATTGGACAGCTTCGGCTTGACCATTAGCTTGAGGATAGTATGGAGAAGAAAAAATGAGCTTGATATTGAAAGCTTTGCAGAGATTTTGCAAATCGGCGTTCTTGAAAGACTTACCATTATCTGTGATTAGCTTGTGTGGAACGCCAAAGCGACAAATGATGTGTTGATAGACGAAATCAACTATGGGCTTAGCCTTTGTTGAAGAAAGAGGGATAGCTTCTACCCACTTAGTAAAGTACTCAGTGGCAGTAATGATAGAATGATGACGTTGTGAAGAACGGGGATTGATGAGACCAATAAGATCAAGACCCCACTGCGAAAAAGGCCACAAATCCGCCGCAGGTTGCAAAGCCTGACTAGGGATGTGCGTGAGATTGGAATGTTGCTGACACTTGACGCACTTCTTAGTGTATTCACAACAATCTCGATTAAGAGAAGGCCAATAATATCCCAAACGTAAGATGCGCTTAGCTACAGCTAAGCCACTAAAATGTCCACCACAGATACCGTCATGGACCTCCTGGATAGCTTTAGATGATTCATGGGTTTTGAGGCATCGAAGCAAAATACCATCAAAGCCGCGTTTGTAAAGAAGGCCGCCTAGAATAGTATAGCGATTGGCGCATTGGACAAAAGACCTTCTACCATTGGAAGTCAGATCTGGAGGAAGCACCGAATGAGATAGATAATCAACTATCTGTTGATACCACTCATCCTGAGTATGGGTTGTGACAACATTGATTGACGTTAGTTGCCCAAGATGAGATGGTTGATCTAATCGTTGCACACAGCACATAAAGACGCGAGTCTTCGGTAAAAGGTGGGATAAGGGAGGCTAAAGAGGCCATGGTATCCGCGAATCGATTTGCAGTACGAGGAATGGCTTGGATAGTGAAGTTATCGAAAGATTGGAGTTGGGCAAGAACGATGTCGCGATATTTTTGAAGGATATCATTCTTGCATTGATAGACACCCGTGACCTGGTTAACGATGAGTTCAGAATCACCAAAGATGTCAATATGACGAGCGCCGAGATTAATGGCATTTTGAAGACCTAAGACAAGAGCTTCGTACTCAGCCATATTATTGGTGCACTCAAAGTTCAATTTGTGTGCAACTGGGATAGGCGTACCCCAAGGAGGAATCATCACGAAACCCGCACCTCCCCCTTGCTGGCATTTGGATCCATCAAAGAAGAGTTTTACTTTAAATGGAGATAGACCAAAATCAATTTGTTGGATATACTCATCGGAATTGAGCAAGGGGGGTCTTGAGTGTCCGGAAGAGGAGCATCAGCTAATTGATCTGCAATAACCTGACCCTTGATAGCCTTTTGCGGGATAAACTCGAGGTCAAATTCAGTCATGAGCATAAGCCAACGAGTGATACGATCATTGTGATAAGGTTTTGCATGAATTGTCTTAAGGGATTGACACTTGTGACAATGTAAGTTTTGTGATTAAGGAGATAATGACGAAGCTTAGAAGTTGCAAAGAAGAGAGCGCAACATAGTTTTTCAGCTTCGGAGTAACGTGTCTCATACTCATGGAGGGTGCGACTGATGTAATAGACAGCTTGTTCTTTACCACAAGTGTCCCGATGCGAAATCATGGCTCCCAGAGCATGGTCAGTCACAGAGATATAAAGATAGAAAGGCTCCCCCTCGCGTGGAGGTGTGAAGCACAGGTGGAGAAAGAAGATAAGCTTTGAGATCATCAAAGGCCTTTTTGGCAATGCTCATCCCATTCAAAATGAACATTCTTACGGAGGAGATGGTGAAAAGGTTGACAACGGTCCGACAATTGGGAGATAAAACGACGCACTGATTGAAGACGTCCTTGGAGACTGCGGAGTTGCTTTAAGTTAGACGGGGGAGGCATCTCAAGGATGCTTTTATTTTTGCGGGGTCCACTTCAATACCCCTGATGGAAATGATAAAACCTAAAAGTTTACCAGTGAGAACGCCAAACACGCACTTAGCTGGATTTAGACGAAGACAGAAGCGGATAAGCCTCTCAAAGAGAGGTGCAAGGATGAAAAGATGATCCTGACGACGCTTGGACTTGCCAAGGAGATCGTCAACATAATCCTCTACAGTTTTGTGTGTAAGAGATCATGGAAGATGTACGTCATTGCTCGTTGATAGGTTGCTCCTGCGTTCTTAAGACCAAAAGGCATGACACGATAGCAAAAGGTCCCCCAAGGAGTTATGAAGGAAGTCTTATGTTGGTCTTCTGGTGCGATGAGGATTTGATTATATCCAGAGAAACCATCCATAAGAAAAGCATCTCATGACCCGCAGTTAAATCTACGAGTTGGTCGATATTAGGAAGAGGAAAATCATCCTTTGGACAGGCAAGATTAAGATCCCGGAAGTCGGTACAAATTCGAATTTTCCCAGTAGCCTTAGTTACTGGTACTACATTGGACACCCATTGCGGATAATCGATGGGTTGGATGAAGCTAGCCGAGAGCAAGCGTTGTAATTCTTCTTTAACAAGAAGGGCTACTCTAGGGTGCATTTTACGCAATTTTTGCTTGACTGGTTTGATGTTGGGAGGGTAACGATATTGTGGACCACAATATCGGGATCGAGCCCTGGCATATCCTCATATGACCAAGCAAAGGCTTGACGATGTTTGGAAAGAAAAGCGGTAAAGTCCCCTAATTCCTGTGGATTAAGGGATTGGCCGACCTTAATGATGCGAGGGTCTTCAGAAGTCCCTATATTAAGGTCGATATAGTGGCTTCGTTGAGAAGTGTAGACGTGTCAGAAGGAATAGTCTTGGGAAGATATGAATCCTCTGCCCCTAGATAGGTGAGGACAGAATCATCATCCGCACAGTGGATAGTGTTGATAGTAGGAGAATCGTCTCCAACTATTTCAGGGAAGATTAATGGTATAGAAGCGGACCGATTGTTAGTCTCATAGACTAACGGCCCTAAGGAAATGGTATTGATCAAAAAAAAAAAGTTAGGTGGGATGGAAATGTCATCGTCCACATCAGTGATGCTTCTGACTTAGTGGGGGAAGATGGTTCTTCAGTAGGAAGAGGCTCATCAAGAATAGTGACAGTGGTGGCTTTGAAAGAGGTTTAAATCCCAAACCAAATTTTTGATGTGGCATGAGAGTAGGAATGGATTGAGGTCATGTATACCTTGTTCATATTTTCCAAGGCCAAAACCTTTCCACGCGCATCGATATAGATAAGTTTTTGCAAACGTGGGATTCTGTAGATAATCAAACCCTGTTAGGTAAGGTTTGGCTCTAGGAGGAGAATCCGGGCGATAATGAGGCGTATCAAGACCACGTAGATGAAATTGGTCTGTTGATTGGGCAGACCAATGGTGACGATGCGACCGAGACCTGGTTGATATTCAGGTTGTTTGTCTGGTCTACCATACTCATTAGGTTTGAGATGGGCATCGAAAGAAAAGAGAGGAAGCTCTCCTAGTGAGAAACGCTGCAATGTCTCTTCCAGATTTTGTAAATCCGGTAGTTTGGTTGCAGGTATGGAAGAAGATGAGGCCCCGTCAGGAGAACATGCATTTTCTTTTAAAGGGGCAGACCTTGTGGTCATGTCGCATTGTGCGGAAGGAAAAGGATCTCCTGGATGAGTATATATTTTGCCCTCATATTGATATTTTAGGCATCGATGGAGGGTGGATGGGACACAATGCATTGCGCGAATCCAGGAGCGTCCAGGATCATGTTATAGTGGAATTTCCTTCGACGATGTAGAAGAGTTCATGAAGCAGCTTCTTACCTACTCGAATGGGTAAGACCACAGTTCCTAGAGTGACTGCTAGCTGATCGTTAAATGATCGAAGGGCGAAAGGGGGGTGGGGGTGACACCACATTCTTTGGTAACTTAAGTTGTTCGAATGTGTGCGAGGAGATGACGTTGAGTGCAGCTCCACTATCGATCATAACACGTTTTAAGGTAGTGTTATTGATTTGGACTGTGATAAAGAGGGGGAGCCTCCAAATCCTCTGAAGAAAGAGGAGGAATTTCCGAATCCTCGAAAGAAAATGGCGGTTGATGGTCTATTCATTCAGTCCAACAACCCACTCGAAGGGCTGGGGCTCATCGGAATTTACTGCGATGCGACGCAGATTATCGATTAGAGCCTGGCGATGTTGTGGGAGGATTGGATGAGGTCAAAAAGAGACATTTTGACCGGAGCCTGGGTGAGTTGTTTCATACATGACACTCTCCTCAACAGATACGGGAACTTGAGCTCGAGGTGCAGCATTGAATGGAGACTGGGGTCGTGGGGCTGATGAGGAAGGAGACACGCTTCAGGGGCTGCAAAATGACAACCCGTGGTCTAAATGCTGAAGATGAGAGGGTTATGATAACGTTGTGGTTCTAGTGGCGTATGAATTGTGTCAATTGAGAAGGTGGAAGATCAAGTGGAGTGGAACCGGGAACCTAGAGGTTCTGAGTGGATGGTTTGAGGTTCGGATGAGGCTAGGTGACAGGAGGTACTTGTTCCTCCTCCTCCAGCAAAAGGTCACTTTCTTCCAGAAGGTTCTTGATAATGGCTTGAAGAGCTTTACACCCCTCAGTGTCATGACCCGGGGTACGGTGGTAAGCACAAATCAGATTAGAGTTAAACCAAGTAGGTTTCACTCCTTTAGCATTATAAGGTTTAATCGGAGGAAGGGTTATGGATGAAGATTGGATGAGTTGATGAAGGATTTCGGTATAGAATCCGGTAGACAAAGAGGAGGATAGAGATGATGAAGATGGTTCTTTTACCTTAATCGACTGCTGAGGTAAAAGAACTTGCATGTTAGGTTTAACAGTCTCTTTAGGGATCCTCTTATTTGTTTGGACATTTGGAGGAGCAGTCTTGGGGCACTTGAGATGGGAGCAAGTGAGACATGATTGACTTTGGTGGAGGAGGAGCCCCTAAAATAGATTTTGAAGATGAGGGATATGCGACAAATTTTG
Organism: Taxus chinensis; assembly: GCA_019776745.2. NCBI lineage: Eukaryota > Viridiplantae > Streptophyta > Pinopsida > Cupressales > Taxaceae > Taxus > Taxus chinensis. The sequence goes on from CM034151.1 coordinate 203,219,564, forward strand.
CGGTCTTTGGAGACAAAGGGGGTTGCTTGGTCGAATGTACTGATGATTTGGATAATGTTGGTTTAGAAGAGGAAGAAGCTCCCAAAGTAGATGAGATTGGAGGGAGATAGGGTGCCTTGGTTTTTGGTAACGAAGATGATGATCCTGATAGAAGAGGTGATGTCTTTTTAGTAGGTAAGTCTACTTTTCGGGGGTATTGATGAAGAATGTGTTGTGGAAGAAGATGATGGCTTTGATAAGGTTGTAGAAGAAGACGCCTTCTCAGCGAGCAAATCCAATCGTTTATGAGGCGTGGAGAGAGATTTTTTGTGGAAGAGCACCAAGAGTCTTGATGGTCCGAAATATGGGCTTCCCTTTTTCAGGGATGGTGACAACTTCAACGGCATAAGGTGATTGCAACCTTTTCGTAGGAAGCAAATGGGGAGATACTGATGGTATAATGTTAGATTTTGGTTGTCTCGGTTTAGGTTCAGGAACCGAGTGTATAGGTGTTGGTGCTACTTCTTTTGATTTTTCCTGAATAGGTGAAGTAACATTGGTGATGGAAGAAGGGGGTGATGACGAAGCAGTTCCTTGCGAAGGGACTACTTCTGATGCAGTAATCATGGGTGATGAAACTACTGTAGGAAAAGAGATGGGAAGAGTCAAAATTGAAGATGCTTCCGTTGAAGTTGGCACAATGATAGGTATGTTCACCAAGGGCATAGTTGCAGCGGGAATGGGAGCAACAAAAGTGGATGTGTCTGAATTGGAAACTCGAAGGGATGTAATTGCCTCGAGTATTGAAAGAATGTCTGATGATGAGACAGATGAGGATGACACTGTCTCGGGTATGGACGGTAGGTCAGACAAAGGAACGGAGAAAGATGACTCCGTGTTTAGTAATGTAGGAATATGCAAAGGTGGGCTATCTGAAGATGGAGGAATTTCAGTGATTGGTGAAGTGGGAGAGGGTTCTGATTCGATTGCTGCGTTTGTAGATGACGTGGTTTCGGAAGCGGATTCTTCAGTAGAAATGACGTTGATAGTGTGGGTGTTTGGTTTTTGAGATTCCGAAGAAAATTATGATTTGGGGCATGATTGGGGAAGGGTTGTTTTAAAAACGTCCAGTGCTTGATTTGGGGGAGCATTTGGGTTATCCAGGATAAGCTCGCCTTTGTCAATGAATTTTTGGACAAGGTTTTTGAAAGTCTGACATCGTTCGATGTCATGACCTTTGGTTCTGTGATAATGACAGAAATCGTTTTCCCTGTACCAAAAAGGACGTTCTTGGTTTTCATCGATGTCCCTAATGGGGGGAAGTTCGATCATGCAAACTTCCAACATTTTTTCTAAGATAGAGGCATAAGATTCCCCCAATGGAGCGAAGGATCGAGATGATGAAGCCCCTTTTCGAGCAGATGAAGGGTCTCTTCGTGGTGGTTGATTAGGAGTACTATCGGTTCTTGATGTTTTTAATACGATAGCATTTGTGGACCCTGATTCTTATCTTTAGGAGGGAAAGAATTTGGTTTGGTGAACCGAGAGAAATCTGGTTTTAGATTTGGAGCGAAGTTTTAGTTTTCCTTGTTCAATGGCACGAGATTCGAGTTTGCGTGCCATCGTGAAGGCTTCTTCGAAGGTATGAAAAGTTTGGATCCTTAACGTGGAAGAAGAAATGTGACTAGCACAAGATCGGGTGAACAACTCGATCTGTTGGGATTGAGGAAGGGAGAAAGACAATTGGTTGATTATCCCTCTCCAACGAGCGACAAAGTCTGCAATAGACTCATCGTCGAATTGGCGAATGTTGTAAAGATCTGTAATTGAGATCTTATGCGCAATATTTATTGAAAAGTTTTCAACAAACATTTGGGCCAATTGAGAGAAAGAAAATAAGGAATGTTGAGGGATGTTATTGTACCAGTCCAAAGCGGGACCCACTAGAGACATAGGAAAGGTATGGAGCATGAGTTCCTGATCCTGGGCGATGAGGTAGCAAGCATGTTTGAATGCTCGCAGATGTTGTTGGGGGTCTTCCCGACTATGAAATTTTGAGAATTTGGGAAGTTCCCATTGGGGAGGATAAGGCTTAAAAGTCACCGAAGGATGAATGGGCTCATTGCACACTTCTTCAAAGGAGTATGAAGGATGGGCTCCTTTTGTGGAGGCTTCCAAGTCTACAATTTTCTTGAAGATAATTTGAACTACGTCGGATTGGGGAGGAGGTACATTGGTATGTCCTACATAAGAAGCAAGTAGTGGATGTTGTTGGGGTGTCAATGGAGGATTCATCTGTTGATGGATAGGATGATGAGAAGAATAACCAGGTGTTCTGGGTGACACCGGGTGGGGGTATTTGTTGTGAGATAGCTTGTGTATAGGCAGGCTGTGAGATAATAAGTGGTTGAGCAAATAAAGGTTGGGTGACGGATGGAGCCTGTGATTGGTGGACTCCTATGTTTGTTGATTGGATCGGGACAGATTGAAGAATGTGGGTGTTGGTTGGATTGGACATGTTGGGGAACAAGACCTGAAAGGGGCCTTCTACTGCCGGATCAGGTATTAAAGGTGCCGATGTTAGGGGATGGGCGAAGGTCACAGTTGCTGGAATATTAGAAGAAAGACCCCCTAGAGGACGAGAAGTAGGAGCCAACTGACTATTCGGAGGGGGTTGGCTCATGAAGAGGTATTGACCTTGGGACACGATGGAGGGCATAGATGAATTGACGGCAATGTGCGGGTGTGCAAATGCATTCATTAAAGCCAGGGCAGAAGACCTCTCAGAGATGGGTTGTGGAATATTCGAGGTAACTGCGTGTTAGGGATAGTAAGACTAATTGAGAACTAGTCGACATGGTAGGTGGAAGAGAAAAGGGAGGCATAGGGGCTTCGCCTTTCTCCGTGGCTCGAGGCAAGAGAGATGGTGCAAACTACTCTACAAAGGCCTGGGATGATCCACGAGGATAATTGTACACTTGTCGGATTGGTGGGTCTTGGTCAGATATTTGGATCGACTTGTGTACTAGGTAGTCCATGAGGGCTATTGGATTGCGATCGAGGAAATCCTGAAATTCAGGATCCCCACGAGGAACATACTCCAAGCCAGATGATATCTCGGAGGGACTAGGAGAAGCTGGACGTGATGGAGGTGCTTTGGTTTGATAGAAGGGATTATACGACCATGAGGGGGAACCAACTAACAGCGGTCCCGAGGAAGATCGGAGGGGTGCCGAAACATCCACGCTGGTGGTGATTTCGGAGGAACAAGGAACCTGTTGGGCCATTTTCCTAGATTGTGACCGGGTGATAACCGTCATAAGCAAGCAAGAAAGAAGATTGTCCTAGCTAATGCACAAACAATTCAAGCAGCGCAAGTGATTATCTCCTTTAAATTTTGATGTTTTTAAGAAAAGAAAATGTTAGGGAAGGCTTTTTTTAGAACAGGCACTACTCAGATAGCCAAACTAAGGATGGTTTGGGTAATGTTTGGTGAGGAGTCCCGAAGGCACTTCAGTAAAAGACCGGTACGTGGCTTGATATAGGGGCCTACCCCCGCACTTCACACACCACTGCGATAAGGGAGTCGGGTGCTTTGCCAATATATACCAAAATATTCCGTGAATTTATAGCGCGGCCCGAGTACCGCGTAGGCTCTTCCTCTTGGATATCACTTCCAAGTAGGCGAGGCCAGGGAAGGAGTTTTGTTTATATGCTTTATACCTAGTGATTTTGTCTTTGTGTGCAAGGGTGAAAAATAAAAATCAAATAGTGTCACTACCGATTTTGATCAATTCTCCAACCTAATTAAAACTAGATGAAAAAGCATGCAGCAATGACAAAGAAAAGGTTCTTTTTAAGCACTTAAAACGAAATGTTTGATTTCGATGAAGACAAGTCAAACAAGTTCTTTCCCAAATGAGATTAAGTTCTTTTTAAGCACCAAAAAACTGAAGTGTTTGGATGTGATAGACAAACAACAAAGAAATCCTAAAAAGGAGAAAACACCGAAAAAGAGGAATACATGTAGGTTTAGCTCTCCAAGGTGTGTGGACTTCAAAAAGCGCGTTGTTGAGCTCTTCCCCTCGAACAATCCCACGAATAAGCAAAGTGCTCCGCAAGAAAAGATCAAGCAAACAACAAACAAGATCCGGAAAGATATATCCAGATGATGGTGAAACAAAAAATTTCTATTTTAAGAAAATAGAAAAATTTCCAGATAATGATTTCGCCTAAAAAGCAAGATTGAAATGATGAACAGAAATGCTCAAATAGGACTGATAGAAATAAGTGAAGAAAAGGAACAAAGTTCAAAACTAAAGAATAAATGAACTTACCAATAAGGGACTTTGGTTGGGTCCCACCGGGCGTGCCAGAATGTAGATCAAGAATTTCGAGCTTGTTACCTGTCCAAGTTAATGCACCAAACTAAACACAAAAACCCTGAAAAACCTCAATGAAATTGATACCTGATGAAGATGTAGACGGATGAGGAAGCCGATGTAGATAAGACGGACGCACACGAGCAATTCGCACAATAGATCCGAATAACCTGCGAAACACCGATGCTTGACAGAAAAAGACCACGTTAAAAGATATTTAAGTGGACTGCCCAAGAAGCGGGTCCGAGAAGCGATAAGCTTCCTCGGCGGATTGTCAGTCCACGTTTTCAATTAAGAAAGGAAGCATACATGATAAAAGATGTAAATAAAGACTAGATTTTCTGATTGCAATAATAAGACAGAATCTAAACAGCAGACAGAAAGTACAAAAAACAGGGAACTATGAAATAATGCTGGATTTGTGTTACCAGTGACCTTTTACCTGTCTGCAGTGAAATCGGCGTCGACTGGGTAGAATCGGCGGCGACTGATGTGATCGGCGTCGACTGGGACTGATCGGCGTCGACTGGATAAGATCAGTGTCAATTGAAGGCAGACTGACCAATCAGGGACTGTGCGATGAGATTCGGGGATTGGACGGTGAATGTAGTCTGCAGGATGTGCCGAAGATGGAGAGACGCTGGAACAGAGTCACCAGATGATAGATGGTGGTGTGGGAGGTTGATATGATACGGGCAGAGTAACGGTGCTCCTCTCAGGGATTGATTAGGACAGGATCTGCCCTAACTGAGACAATTGATGCTAAAAATATCTCTCTTTCTTTCAATCTGTATCTTTCTCGCTCTCTGTTCGTGCATAAGTGCTTTCTTTCGTCTCTTTTTCGGTCTCTTCACTCTCTTCCGTCCCTAAAACTGAGTTCTGGGCTTGCTTTTATAATCGGCACCGCTCCTAGAAAATCGGCGCCGACCATATGGGTCGGCGCCGATCGCGGAAAAGACTCCCGAGGTGCCTAAATTGATTGATTCGAGAAAAATAAGACTTATCCCAACTACGGGAAAATATCCCGCTTAGGGAAGATTAAAAATAGATGTGATACATGGGTAGAATAAATTTGGGGTGGATAAGTGATTAAGATGCATGGGAAGAAGCGAAATTAAATATTTAATATTTAATCACTCATGGGTAAGATGTGATGGGATGAATTAAATTTGGAATAAGTGATTAAATCACAAATTGGATAATACCTCAAGGGGATAGTTGGTGACGTAAACGTGCCCCAGGTTACCTAGGCAAGTAAACGGATGAGAAGGGACACTAAATTGGGTAACCAATTTTAAGTGTCTACAATAAGGTTTAACGTTTTCCTTGGACTGTTCATATAAAACACTTCTAAAGCTAATTTTGGAGGGAACTAAGTAATGACAGTGATACGTGGAGATAAGTCACTACGCGACATCTGCAAAAATTAACTGAAAATCTAATGTCTCCATGGACCTAGGGAAAATCGCAAAGCTTTCGAGTGAAGCTACCTTACATGTATAGGAAATTACCTTGTTATTTTGCTTGGTTATTTTGAAGACCCTCCTTTGGCCGTTCGAACTCCAATCTATTTAAGGTTGTGCATGAGAGTTTTAGAGGTTATTTTGAGTCCATAGTTTAAGGGAGATAATAATGGTTAAGTTATTTGTAATATGGGTTTTGCATGGAATTCTTTGTTAAAAATAAAATATAGAAAATCTATGAAACAATGGTAATAAATTTAGTTTATAATACTACAACGTTTTGGGGGTTTATTTGTTTTTGAATATATGAAGATAAATGGGTTGAATTGATTGAAGATTTCGTAAGAAGGTTTGGAGGAAAATAATGGATATTTTATGGTTACTAGGCATGAAATATCCTAAATCTTATATGTTTAACCCTTATGAGATATATAATATAAATATATTTTCATATTTGTGTTTGAAATATGTATATACGTGCGACAAATCAATATGTTTTGAAAATAAATTTATTTGGGGCATTTCTATTTGATGGGTAATTAATTAGTTGATTTCTTTATTCATAAATTGAATTGGGAATAAGTGTTTTTAGATATTGTGTTGGTTTTCTTATGCTTCCCAATCGTTCTGGAAGATCACGAGATTCCATATAAATATCAGAGTTCAAGAAAATTGACTTTGACCCAGACTCATTATTAGGGTAATAAGTATGTAATGCCCTATTGTATTTAAAATAATGGTTGTAGAAATGTTTTCCTCTCATTCATTCTAGCAGTAGTTATTTTACATGCATATGGATATAAACCTGAGTTGCACAGTCTCTTGTAATTATTCTGAGGTACAGATTAGTGATAGACATCTACCAATTTGTTGTTTTTGCATTAATTCAGTTGTAGGAAACATATGACTTCACACAGGTTCCTTGGTTGACGGAGTTGAGTTGCTCGATTTATTTTAGGGGTTGAATTTGGTATTTTAATAGGAATACTTGCAATATTGGTGTATAAAGTCTTGTATTCATGTAGGAAATGTAAGGATATTTATAAAAATATTTATACTCGCCAAGTAAAGAACAATAGACTAATAGCTCTCTAGAATTAGGGTAGTAACACACACACATTAGTTAACAATATTTTAGGGTTGAATAATACTTAGTTTTATGTTCAATTCTAATTATGGAAAATGAAGTATAAGAGCTCTCATAAGCTCACCAAGTAAATTCTTAGTGTTGAATAAGCCCTTTCTCGGGCTAGGTATTAACATATTTTTCTTTGTTAAATTTTTATACTTAAATTTTCTGTGTTATAAACCCTTTATCTTCATAAAATTTTCTATTATTATCTTGTTGGGAATCAATAGACCTATGCATATTATGAAAAGAGTTGATTTATGTGGGCATGCAATGACTATTTATTCTTGTTTAAATAACATTTATTTAATACTAATTATAAGTTTTGAGTCCTATACACACCCATCAGGTGTGGTGGAAATTTATAATAGAAGGTTTTTGATTTGAGACCTTTCATTTATGATATGTTCATCTTTATAAGACATTATGATTTGAAATTGTAGTTTATTACAGACTGTAAGAATAAAACTGTGATTAAAATATGTAATGTTTGACTTCCTTATGCTATTTGATTAAATGTTATTTAAAGGAAGGAAATTGGTAACTAATTCATATTCTTGGTTTCATAACTCTGTAACATGATTTAGAGTTGATACTTCATGTTAGTTCAATGAATTGACCATGCATACATTATTATATTTCTTACATATTGTAGGACTCAATAGTATTACAAATTGATTAAAGAACTGGAAAACGTATCATGCATTGATTATTATTATACTAATTCATATAAATGTAATGAATGTACTTGTACTTTATTTAATGCGAAAGTATTACTTCACAATTGTATAAGCCAAATGGGCCTGTTGTAATCAATGATTATATTTGATAATCACTTTGTGAATATTCATTCATGCTATTTATTATGAAATTAATGATTATAGTTCATATCATTATGATTGTGTTATGAGACATACATTTATTTCTGTTTAACAATAAGATTTAATATGTTAACACAACTGATTCAAGATTTTGTTATGATTAATTGAATCTGTAACAAAAATAGTAAGACAAAATAAGGAATTACAACATTGTACTAATAGAATAAATTTTTTCAATAAAATATATTTGTTCATCATAGATAAACAAGAGGATGTATATATATCAATTTAAAAGTATGAACAATGAGAAACATGCTGCTGTATTTTAACAAAAACATCATACATATTTATGATAAATTATATTCGTTATAAATATCATATCAGTTTCTACTATACACTAGCGGGAAAAAAATTAAAATGATATGAAACAAAGTATGAAGGCACATTATAATCATAAGATATAGTAAATATGTACACAATTGACCTTGGAAAAATGAAATTTCTAAGTGTATATTAATTATCACAAATGATAATTAAATTATTGTTGTTAACTGGTTTATTTCTCATACTTGACTGAACCTAATAAATGATCCTAAAATGATATAGTTTGTTTTAAGACATGTGGTATGAGGTACATACACTCGTTAGTGATTCAAAGAGTTCACTGTACACCTCTATCGTGAATTATATAACATAATGAAACTCATTATAAACTACCCTTAGGTTAAAAACATATCAATTTTTAAATTAAGAGTAGGCATCATGAAACACAATTTGAGTTGTATGATTCTTATCCATGCCATCTCAGGATGGCTATGGGGAGAGAAATGAACTCGTAATGACACAAGTAATTATCTGAGTGTATCCTTTCTTGTAGGGATCCTAAGTTGGCACTGATAAGATTGATGTGACTTGAATGTCAATACATGATCCATAGAGCTTCAGAACTAAATGCAATTACTTATTGTAATATGAATAACTAAAATCGTTAACTGTAAACTTAATACTTAAGCAATAGAAAATATTCCTGATAAGTATGTTAAGGGTTGTGTGGTGAAGGGGAAACATGTTTCGTAGGCTAGTGTGCAGTATTTAAAATGGATTGATAAAACAACACCAAATAACTATGGCCATAGTAGTACAAATGAATGATTGCATTGTCTGTTATATGTCTTCTTGTTAGTAGTGTTTAGAGCTAGATGGAGGTTGCTTTTGTAACTTCCTAGATGACATAAAAATAATGCACATGATTGGAGGAATCACTTTACTACTAAACTATCTTTGACGACCTGTTTTAGAACTGTAATATAATATGATATTAAAAAAAATTTGGGTAGATGAAGTAGATAGGTGTGGATTATCTACTGTGAAAGAAATATTCAGAAAAGCCAAAAGGATAGAACATAATCTGGAATCAACTCCAACTCATAAAGAGGAAAAATATAATAAGAGTGTTAAATATTTATCACTTGTAAATTATAGGAAAAAAGAGGTGGAAAGGATATGATAGGAAAATGAGGACTATCAGGATGAAACACAACAGTTAAAAATACTATAATTTATAGTAAGAATGATCAGAACAATGATATAATGGCTAACATCCAAGAAAAGGAATAAGTTATTCCTAATGAAACATCAGGTGAGTTAAGTAGGACTTCCTGATACTATTTTAATTTGATACTATTACAACTAATATTATTTGTAACTAGTGATTAGCTCAAAAATGAATGAGAAACATGGTCTTTACCATATGATAAGAAATTTATTTAAACTATAGACCTATGCTTGTCAATGCAACATTGAAAATTTTAAATTCATCACTGAATTGGAGTTATACGTAAGTTTATTTAGGGGAATATAAATTATTCATTAATATTGACTGTCCCAATGTAAGTCACCAATTTAATGATTTGGAAAGACAAAAAATGCCTAGAAGGTATGTAGAAAGAAACAAGCACACATGGAAAACAAAGGAATAATTTAATGATTAGGTTATCATTAGATATGATTAAAGGATGAAGATATTTGAAATAAAACCATAGAATTATTTTGGTAAAACCAAACGGAGAGTGGAAAATATCTTGATGCATTTCAAACAAATTGAGAAATTGCACAAGGAAAGGCATGAAAAGAAAAGTGTTCAATGAATTCCATAGCTTAGGGAATACATGGATGAAATAAAAATAGTGTTTTCCTTGTTTTTTGTAGCAATATATAACTTGTTTTTGACTATTTGTCATGTATATTAAATATTATTACATATTATGATTGAATTTAATGACAAAATAATTTCATATTGGTGATTGTTGGTAGTTTTTTCCTGGTTGAAAGGATGTTATGGATGAGAATTCCGAATCATGATAGATTTTTTTTGAAAAGTTTCAATTTTTTGTGTAAAAATGCAGAAATTTTTCCTTAACAATGTGATGAGAATATGTTTTGATATTGATGAGTAAATCTATTGGGAAAATGATTCATTATGGGGGAAATTATGTCGCATCCATCCTTTTCATTCTGTTTTATCATAAGGATAAGTTGTAATATGAAAAGTGGTTTACGAAGGCAAGAGGATATGTACGGTTACTTGGATGAGTTTATAGCTATACATACATATGTATATCCTGAAAAGGATATATACAGTCACACATAGTTGCATGCCCAACCACGTAAAAATGATTGTCCTCAAGCATTCATTAAGTACTTGACATTTACAACTTGTTTCATTATGCTTGGTTGTAATAATTTACCTTACCTTTCTATATTCGAATATTTTGTGACATTGGTGTGCTATTACGTTGCTGTACCTATTTATGAGATTTATTTATATTGTTTTCTGAAGTTAATGCTTTGCGAATATTGGTAAATCTGATACATGGTCATAATTTTATTATTTCATGATTGAGAAACAATTATGATTTTTTAATGATATTATCCTTCTTTTGTTATTACGATGGTCATAAATCATAATACATTAAGATGGTCTTCAAAAAGGAACAATTAAAGTTCAAGATCGTAAAGGTAAATGTTTATGAGGTTGACTTAATGATATTTTTATTAGTAATGTAAATATATTTCTTAAAAGACTTGGACTATGGAAAAGTAAAATTATATTGGTTTTATCGGTCTTCGATCATGCACTTGACAAGTGATGGTTGATAATTATTTTCTTATGAAGACATAAATATTGTTTGAAATGTTTGACAAAGTTAAGGTAAATATTTCTTTGATGTTATTCATGATGGTCTAAGACCACAAGGAAAATATTAGATGATTGTTTAAGTTGAATAAAAAAAATTAATCACGCTAAATAAGATCGGGATAATGATTAAATATTTGAGTGGTCAAGAACTATGGTGAATGGAATTTTATTTTTTTGTGAGTAATGTGGTCTTTGAACATACTCAAATAGCATTTTATTGATTAATAATTAAATTTGGTTGTGGATCTCCCATGTAATAATGTTTAATATTTTATTTGGACCGCTCATTTAAAACACCTCTAAAGATTATTTTGGAGGGAACTTGGTAATGGTGGTGGGAAGTGGAGATAAGCCACTATGTGGCGTCTACAAAAATTAAATGAGTATTTAATGTCTCCACAGACCTAAGGAAAATTGTGAAGCTTTTAGGTGAATCTACCTTGCATGCATAGGAAGTTACATTTTTATTTTTCTTTGTTATTTTGAAGCCCCTCCTTTGGTTATTCAAACCACAATATGGTTAAGGCTATACATGAGAGTTTTAGAGGTTATTTTTGTCTAAATTTTTAGGGAGATAGTAATGGAAAAGCTATTTGTAATCTGGATTTTTCATGGACTTGTTTACTAAAAATAAAATGCAAAAAATTTGGGCAGAAATGGTAGTATATTTGGTTTATAATACCGAAACATTTTGGGGGTCTAATGGTTCGAATATATGAAGATAAGTGGGTCAAATTTCTTAAATAATTTTCATGAATAATTGGAAGAAAATAAAAGAGATTTAATGGTTATTAGGCATGAAATATCCTAACTCTTAATTGTTAAATCCTTATGAGATATAGAATATAATTGTTTTTCCTATTTTTGTTTGAAATATTGATATATGTGTGGCAGATCAATATGTTTTTATGAATAAATTTATTTGGGGCATTTATATTTGATGCATAATTCATTATCTTATTTCTTTCTTTATAAATCAAACTGGGTATAAGTATTTTGAGATATTGGGTTGGTTTGTTTTATTCTTCCTGTTCATTCTAGAAGATCATGAGATTCCATATAAATGTAAGAGCTCAATCAAATTGAATTTGACCTAGACTCATTATTAGGGTAATAAGTATGCATTTACCTCTTGTCTTAAAAAGAATATTTGTAGAAATGTTTTACTCTCATTCATTTTGGGAGTAGTTCTTTTGCATAATTATGGGTATAAACCCAACCTTCACAGTGTCTTGAATTTCTTCTGAGGTACGGGTTAGTGATAGATGTTTTTTACTTCGTTGTTTTTGAATTATTTTAGTCGTAGGAAACATATTACTTTTGATAGGTTCCTTGGTTGACAGAGTCAAGTTTCTCAATTTATTTTAGGGGTCTAATGAAATACTCATGTATAAAGTCTTATATTCATGTAGGCAATGTAAGGATCTTTATTAAAATATTTATACTTTCCAAGTAAAGAACAAAAAAATGATATCTCTTGAAGCAAGGTAGTAATATATTGTCTATAGTAAGATATATATATATATATATAAGTTGATTGCATTTCAGGGTTGAGGAATAATGTAGTTTTGCGTTCAATTTTGATTATGGAAAATGAACTATAGCTCTCTCATAAGCTCGCCAAGTTAACAGTTAGTGTTATATAATCTCTCTCTTAGGCTGTGTATTAACATAGTTTGCTTTGTTAAATTTTTATTCTTAAATATGTTGTGTTATAAATCCTTTGGCTTCATAAACTCTTTTATTCTTGTCTTGTTGGGTAATAATAGTCTTGGGCATATTATGAAAAGAGTTAACTTATGTGGGTATGGAATGACAAGTTTTCATTGTTTAAATAACATTTATTTAATATTGATTATAAGTAATGAGTCCTATACCCAACTAATGGGTGTGGTGGAACTTAATCATGGAGGGTTTTTAATTTGAGACCTTTCCTTTCTCATATATTCATCTTTATAAGATTGTATGATTTTAAATTGTAGTTTATTGCGGACTGCAAGAATAGCAATGTGATTAAAATATATAATGTTTGAATTCCTTATGCTATTTGATTAAATGTTACTCAAAGGAAGGAAATAGGTAACAAATTAATATTCTTGGTTTCATAATTATGCAGCATGATTTAGAGCTGATACTTCACGCTAGTTCAATGAACTTACCATGGATACATTATTATCTTTCTTACAGCCTGTAGGATTGAATAATATTATGAATTGATTAAAGAACTGAATAACACGTCAGAGTTCATTTTAAGAAGCCTTCGGTAAATTGGAGGTGGAAAATCCTCGGTGAATATACCTCGAACCAATTTCATCGAAAGGCAAATTTTTCAGGATTTTAGATTCAAATTTTCTCCTGTCATTTTCTTAAGGGGGACAACTCGGCATTTTTTGGTGTCAGGTGACAAAAAAGTTTGTTATTACATGACAACAAGCCTTGTTGTCTCCCAAAAAAAAGTCTTGTTGTTGTGTGACATCAAGGCTTGTTGTCGAGTGACAACAAGGCTTGTTGTCGAGTGACAACAAGGCTTGTTGTCGAGTGAAAACAAGGCTTGTTGTCATGCGACATCAAACCTTGTTGTCGTTTGACACCAAAAAAATGTTTCATTTTTTTGACTATCTGCAATCCCCTGGTCATGTGTCAACAACACTTTTATGTGTCAAAAATCCTATGTTCACATGTCAACAACCCTCTGGTCACACGTCAATAACCCTCTGGTCATGTGTCAACAACCCTTTGGTCACATGTCAACAACCCTCTAGTCGTGTGTCAACAACCCTCTGTTCACATGTCAATAACCCTCTGGTCGTGTGTCAAAAAACCTCTAGTTACGTGTCAACAACCCTTTTGGTCATGTGTCAACAACCCTCTTGTCACGCGTCAACACCTTCTCTTGTCGCGCATCAACAACACTATATTGTCGCTCATCTAGAAATGAAAATCTTCCTATTGCAAGTCTACAACAACCAGTCTGAGACTCTGATCCACACTCTATCTGCTTATAATTTACAAGTAATTCAGATGGTACCTTGTTAATTTACTAGTATACTACTAGGTGAATTACCTAGGTTTACATAGGAGTAGTTTTCAATGGTAGGTGAAGCTAACCCCTAAAAAAATTTATACTGGAAATTTTAGGCAAACAATACACTGACCTACTCTAAAAAATTTGCCTTTTCAAATTTTCCAAAAATGGAATATTCACCAAATTGTGAATATTTTCCACTAAAAATATCCATATAACATGTCATGCATTGATTATTATTGTACTGATTCATATGAATGTAATGAATGTACTTGTACTTTATTTATTGTGAAAGTATTACTTCACAATCATATAAGGTAAATGGGCATGATGTAAAAAATGATTATCTTCGATAATCACTTTGTGAATATGTATTAATGTTATTTACTATGAAATTAATGACTATTGTTCAGATCAGTATGATTGTTTTATGATACATGTATTTTTGTTTAACAATAAGCATCCATTGTGAATTGTTGTATAATATGTTAACACAACCACTTCAATATGTCGTTATGATTAATTGAATTTATAAAAAAATATTAAGAAAAAAGAATTAGAACAATGTACTAATAGAAGAAACCATGTCAATAAAATATATCTTTTCATCATAGATAAAAAAGATGATATATATCAGTTTAAATGTATGAAAAATGAGAAACATACTAATATATTTTAGCAACACATCATACATATTTATGATAAACTATATTCATTGTAAATATCATATAAGTTTCTACTATACCCTAGCGGGAAAACAATTACAATGATATGAGTACAAATGTAAACAATTGACCTTGGCAAACTAAAATGTCTAAGTGTCTATTAATGATCACGAATGATAATTAATTAATTGTTGTTAATTGGTTTAGTTATCATACTTGAACGAACCTAATCAAGGATCGTAAAATGATATAGTTTGTATTATGACATCCAGTATGAGGTACATACACTAGTCAGTGACTCGAAAAATTCACTGTACACCTCTATCATGAATTGGATAACATAATGAAACTCCGTATAAAATACCCTTAGGTTGAAAACATAGTGAATTTTAAATGAAGAGTAGGTATCACGAAACGTAATTCAAGACATATGAGCCTTGTTTGTTCCCTCTCAGGATGGCTACAGGGAGAGAAACAAACTCGTAATTACACAAGTCATTATGTGAGCGTAACCTTTTCTGTAGGTTTCTTATGTAGCACTGATAGGATTCATGTGACCCAAATGTCGATACATGATCCCTATAACTTTGAAACTAAATCCAATTACTTATTGTAATAAGAATAACTAAAATGGTTAACCGTAAACTTAATACTTAACCAATGGAAAAGAATCTTGATAACTATGATGATACTATTATACAATGAAGGGAAGACATGTTTCATAGGTTAGTGTGTAGTCTCGAAATTGGATTGCTAACGAAACACCAAATAACTAAGGCCATAATAGTGTAAATGAATGATTGCATTGTATTTTCACCATGTCTTCTTGTTAGTTTTTTCTTAAGTCAGATGGAGGTTGTTTCTGTAACTTTTCGGCTGACACAAAGAAGATACAAAGGATATCTGAACGTATAAAAAGGTCTAACCAAAGGTATACAATGTATGTTGGAATGTATAGAGTGTTGAAGGGGGATTGAGAAGGATATAAAATAGTTAATAGTTGCACATGGTCATTGTATGTTTTAAAGATGGATTCTGGAATATTAACAATGCTGGATTACTTATTGTTGATCTAAGTAATAATTTTAATCATTGCAGCATAAAAGGAATTAAGGGATTTTACAAACTTAATTAGTATGCTTGATTTATCTGTTGTGTGCTAAAAATCACTAAAGGCATACAAGTAATTTAAGGTTTATTAAAATTTTCCCCCTTAGTTTGTTGAAGGATAACATTGGTGTTACACTGCAACATCATGTGGAGGATAAAAAATGGTCCAAAAATATACAAATGGATGTAAGATATTTTCCTCTTATTTCCCTATTTATGCTTAACAATTCCAGTCAACATGTGGAATCTAACTTGGGTGAAAATTCACCTTCATCCAGTCAACCATGGATCACTTAGTATCCGCAGAGTAAATAATTTTTGCAAGATAGGAACTAATTGAATCTCAATATACATATGTGAAATGAATTAATTTTATTCTATCAAAATAGCTTCAATAGATGGAATAAGGAAGGAGAATCTTAATCGCTCATTGCAAAATGCCATGTGTATCCCCTTAAACATTGTCTAGTAGATGAAGAGGATAAAATTAAACATCACAATGTGTGATCCCTTATCTATCCCATCTCAAAGGTATCTCTTATATCAAGCCTTGAAGTAACTTCCACCTCTTGAACCCGCCATGCACAAATTATTATCCGTTGTCAACATATGTCAATGGAAAGGAGAGAAAACAAGTGTAGATGTCAAGTATCCTCCCTTATACATGTCTCTAATTTTTGGCAAGCACCTTATACATAATTACATGATAGATTTTGGTGCTAGTACCTCAATGATGCATAGAAAGATTGTAGATATCTTGGGAACCTCAATAGGTGCTTTGAAACTTGATGGGTAAATATTTCAAGAATTGGGTGTAGTCGAAGACCTAGAGTTACTCTTCATTATTACTCAAGACTAATTATAATGCAATACATTTTTGTGATTCACTTGCAACATTTTTTTGCCCTCTCCCTCTCTAGATATTTCACATCCAAATTTGTCAGATAATTATTGTCAGATTGGTCTCATATGTTATTAAGAATAAGATACGAAACTATGTTTACAATCAAATTTGAGCCCATCTTAGATTATCATGTTGATGTTCATGATCTTAGTCTTATAAATGTAAACTACATGGTCTAAGGAGAAGTGAGTAGTGATCATAAATACATCAAGATGGTGCATTCATCTTGTTTAATTCCTGATCTTATGATTGATGAGTGGGATAAAAATAATTATGATTTTGATCCCTATGACAAAAATTTGGTGACTATTCTAGGCACCTATTGTATCTATGTAGAAGAATTCATAGTTCCCATACCACATAATGAAGACAATGATGCTTCTAGTTTAAGGAAAATATTATTTGATGGTTATAGAAGAAGAAATGGAGTTGGGGTAGGCATAGTTATTATCTCCATGATAGACAAAAAACTCTTCTTTTCTCATAGATTACAATTTTCATTCTCAAATAATGTGGTGGAATATGAGGCATTGGTTCATGGCCAAATCATTGCAGAAAATAGGTAAATAAAAGATTTTTAGATATTTGAGGATACAAAATTGGTCAATCAATAATTCAGAGACAAGTTTTCCACAAAGAATAAGATTTTAAAAACTTATTAGAATTGAGTTTGGGACATTTTGAAGAGTTTTTCTTCTATTAACCTTTAGGTAGTTCTATGGAAACTAAACAAATTTAAATTAAATGGTGACTGTTGGATCATGGTTTTTACCAGCTGAATATCTCATCCAAGATAATAAACAACATGTCAAGATCATTGTAAGAACATCAATTCTATATAACAAAGTCAGCTGGTAAATATTTTAAATTGATGAAAAAATTAATGAATATGAGTTCTCTTCAAAGTTGCAATCTTATTTGCATGATGGTTACGGTGATCAAATAATTCAACTATGAAATAATAAGTTTCCTTATGGGTTAGAAACTCTTGAGAAAAATTTTAATCCTTATAATGATATTAAAGGGTAGAATAACAACATATCCACCAACCAATAGGACCAAACCAATACCCATTACACAAGGTAAAATATTGTTACTTAGAAAGGTGTGTGATCACGTAGAAGAACACACTTTTATTTCCTTGTGTCAGAAACATAATTATTTCTTTTCATGGGTTTATGAATATATTAAGGGTTTTGATCCCAAAATTTCTCAACATATAATATATCTTGATCCTATTGCCAAGATATTTAGATATAAATAAATACCTTTTAACCCCATGATTGATCCCCTCATGAGAAACTAGTTGTAAAATCTTATTGTGGAAAAAATTATATGCACCTTTTAGTAATTCTCTTAGGTGGCTAATTTGGTCCATATTAGGAATAAAAATGGAGAAATTAGGATTTGTGTGGATTTTAGATATTTAAACAAGGCCTTCTTGAAAGCTCATCATCCTCTCCCCTTTGTGGAACAAATTTTTAGATAGTAGTAGGAGCTAAACATTTTATATGCTTGATGGCTATTCATGTTTCAATCATATGAAATTTAGGGAATATGAATGATATAAGACCATATTCACAACAAAATGGGGAACATATGAACATGAAAATATGCCCTTTGATCTATTAAATTTAGGTTCCACATTTAAAAGAGAAATGAATATTTCTTTTAATGGATACATAAATAATTTCATCCTGATCTATTTGGATGATATCACTCTCTTCTCAAAGGAGAGAGGATCACAACTGTTATCTTGAGAAAAATATTTTAAATATGTAGATATTTTTCAGGTATCTCTTAGCCCCAAAAGTGTATGTTTGTAGTTCTGCAGAGAAATCTTTTGGGTCATATTATTTCCAAAAAAGTATTTCCATTGACCCTAAAAGAATCTCCGACATCCTCTCTCTATCTCTCTTGCTAACTCATAACAAGGTCTTGCAATATTTCCTCAACAAGATAAAATTAATTAGGAAGTTTATTCCTAATATTTTGAGACAAGTCAGGCCTATCAATCTAATAATCAAGAAGTATATGGATTTTAAATCAACCGCGAAAGGAAAAGAGAGTCTCAGTAAGATCAAATAGGCTATTTCTCAAGCACCCAATCTTATCAACCCTAATTATTCAAAGGATTTGGTACTTTATACATATGGTACTGATAGTAGTGTCTCCAAAATTATAACAAAGCAAAATAATAAAGGATCAAAGCAACCTACGACATTATTTAGTTAAACATTCAAGGATTGTGAATTAAAATATAGTCACATTGAGAAGCAAGTTTTTGTTATCGTGAGAGATCTAAAGAAATTAAAGAGTATGCTCACCGTTAGCCATATAAAGGTTTTAGTGTAACATCCTAGTGTGAGGAACTTCATAAATAGAGTGGAAATCATCAAGAAGAGAGCTAAATGGCTGACCAAGATTATGGAATATGATGTGACCATCACAAAAAAAATGGTAAGAGGTAGAGAACTTTGTGAGAATATTTCTTTGGATGTTCTGGATAACCAAGAAGCCTCCTCCTTCATTCAGGATGAATAAGGAAAAACTACAGAGGATCTGTGGAGCTTACCAACTCCTTAAGGTGAAGATCCATGGAATGGTGGAAATATGCACAACATAGAAGAGCCGTGGAATGTTGAATTTCCACATAATATAGAAATTAAAAAAGATAATGGAGACCATCCTAGCCATGATAGTTGGATAAATGACATGGAAATATTCCTGGTAACCAGGGGATACCCTCCCGGTTTGTATAAAGAAAAAATAAGGCATCTCAAGTTGAAATCAATGCCTTATGTATTGATTGGAGAGATTATTTTCAAATGGAATCTCAATGGAGTGTTGTTAAGGTGCATTGAGGGTGAGTTGGTGAAAACGTTCTTGGTAAAATTCCATTATGGATTCTTTAGCAAAAAGTTCTCTACCAAGGAAAAAATTATGAAAACCATGAAGAAGGGATAATTCTAGCCTATATTATTTACAGATGCACATCAATGGGTCAAAAAATGTAAAGAGTGTGATTTCTTCACTGGTAAAAAGAATATGAAGGCCCTTCCTCTTCATCCCATTCAGGTGGATGAACCCTTTTCTCAGTCGAGACTTGACTTATAGGAACGATTAATCCTCTATCAAGTGTAGGTCATAAGTGGCTCTTGACAACAACTTATTACTTTACCAGATGGAAAGAAGCTATAACACTCAAATAGGCTACTGATTCAGTCATCCTTGAATTTCTTGAAGACATTGTGACAAGATTTTGGGTTCCCTAAACCATTATATACGGTAATGTAAAATCCTTCTTAGGTTATAATATTTCCAATTGGGCTCTTAGATTTGTACTATATTCGAAGGATTCCTCTAATTACTACCCTAAGGTAAATCGTTTGGTAAAGTCTAATAACAAGAACTGATCAGAATTATGAAGAGAATAATGGAGATAAATAAAAGGAAATGGAACATGAAAGTAAGAAATTCCCTCTAGTTTGATATAATCACATCAAATAAATTAATTAACAATTCTCCTTTTAAACTTGTATATTGTAGAGATGTAAGGATTCCTTTATCCCTCAAATTGCCTTCAATAGAGATGGCCCAACAATTAGAATTTGAGGGTGAAGATAAAATACAAATCAGAATGGTGTAATTAGTTTAAGTTAAATAAATAAGGATATCCACATTGTTATGTTGGAATAACATCAAAGGTCAACCAAATAGTGGTTTGATAAGAAAAATAAAGCTTATAGTTTCAAAGTAGGAGACATGATCCTAAAACAGAATGCAAATAAAGCTAAAATAGGGCATATATCCAATTTAGATGCACTTTAGAGTGGGCCATACATCATCACTTATTGCAAAGAGTATAAATATTTTGACTTAACAAACCTTGATGGAGAGGCATTGAAAATCCCAGTCAATGGGATTCATCTTAAGAATCCCCATTAAGTTTGTATTTTATGTTGGCATGTGTAAGTATAGGTGTTTACATTGATATAAAATATCATTAATGAAAAAGAGGATGATGGAGGAGTGATAGAATATTATTATAATGATGTTGACATGGTCAACCAGATGATGACATGAGTGGAAAAGGTGAGAATGGATTGGTCTAGCAAGCTTAACTAGGTGACCTAGCTAGCCTATGTTATAGAGCATAGTGAGTAGAGATGCATGGTGAATTTAGGAAAATGTTAGAGGTATTTATATTATTATAGTAGTGTTTTGAGATACTTATATGCGTTTTAGAATGTAGGTACATGTGAAATACCCAATTACATGTGCTCATATAGACCTAGTCTAAGTTCTTGGAGGCCAAATGAATCATGAGGATGAGTTATAGAGACATGTGAGATTATGGAAGCTTGTAGGTGAGTTATACATGATGTATCATTATTTTCAAGGAATATTAGAGAGATTTTATGTTGATTTATGAGGTGCTTCTACTTTGTTTTGGCCTAGAACATGTGAAACCCTAAGGCCTAGTCATGCAAGTCAGGGTAGTGGTGAATATGCTGAGCTATATAAGAAAATATGATGATTTGAGATAATGAATAGGGGTTTCCTATTTATGTGAGAAAAATTTAAAGTCATTACGAAGAGAAATTTGCAAGTTATGAAGTTTTAGGAAAAACAAGGTCCAAGAATGTGTGTTTTCAACTCGATAGACAACTTCAAATGATCATTGTGAATTGTGTTATTTCATGGGACCCAAATATTTTTATGGATGTTTTTCCATTTATCTAAGATCATTTTAAAATAATAATGGAGTGGTTTCATCTTTAGGGTTTTATGAACGAATGTTAAGAAGTCAAACTACTTTTTATGGCTTTGAAAACCTAGGTTGAGGGAGGTAGGAGAAATATTCTTGGTATCGTAATATAATGGAATGGTATTGAAAATATGATGAATTGAGGTTGTAGATGAATACTTCATCTTTCCAAAAAAGGTATGATATATAGCTTTTGAAATTATGTGGGCCCCACTCAAAAAGGTAAGTTTCTAGAGATTTTTAGTTTTAGGAAAAGTTTTATATTGAAGATATTGAATAAATCACCATTTATGGAATATTTGGATATATAATAGATGTCCATGGTGGTTTCATAGCATGTTTGATTTCCTATATGGAAAAGTGTGCTCTATATTTGAAGACTAGTTTTTAGGGTTGAAAAGATAGTTTTGAGAAGTTGCAAAGATTGACCTGGTTGAAGGCGTTCAACTTAGGTTTGGAAGGAAATGCATTTTTTTTGGAAATTATATTCATATAAATTTACAATGATATATTGTTTGTCTCTTGATGAGATGTTTTGACAGGTGAACTAACTCAGTTTGTGAAGACCAAGTTTGATTGATTCAGGACAATATTGCTTTGGCTATAAAATGGATGTAGGAAACTCATGTTTTAGATTAGATTATGATTTATATCCATTTGAGATTAAATAGGGAGGATGTTTGTTCCTAGTAAAGGCATTTATAGGTCTTTAAAGTAAAATAAAGGGTACAAACCAATTGAGTTTCCAAAACTTCTTTCTAGGCAGTTTATTTTTTTGAAAAGGAAAGTAGGTGTGGTTTGATTTGTTGGATGTTTCATGAGGTATATAAGGTATATGTGTGTTATAAATGTTATTTTTTAAAAAATTAGTTGTTAAAAGTAATATTTTAGGTGTTATTGTGTGGTCTTGAGCATGTTTGGTGAATACTGGTTCCTGGAAGCAACAATTTCGAGTAGGAAATGAGCATACCTAGTAGTGTTATGAAGAAAATGATTGGTGAAAAGCATGGTGAAATAATGGAAGATATTTTTATGATGTAATTGACATGCATGAGGAATTTGGATTCTTGAAAATCATGGTGATGTGGTTGGAGTTATTTGATGAGTTTGGTGATGGGGTTTTGAGCTTATTTTTACTTCTTTGGTTGTTTTTGTCCATGGATGACCTAAATGGGTCAATTTTATGAATTTTTATGAATATTATGTTATGTTTTTAAGTTGGAATGGAAGATGTACTTTGTTAGTACTAACCTATGTTATGTTTTTGAGTTGAGAAGCATATAAAGTGCGTGTTTTGGATATAATTTGAATTAGTGAAAAAGAGAGATAAAAGTGCAAGGTAGTTGAGAGAGTGCAGGTGGTTCAATGGAATAAAATAAAATATGAGTGTGTGTGAAATTTTTTGAGGATTGTTAGATATATTG
This sequence comes from Taxus chinensis, assembly GCA_019776745.2. Lineage (NCBI taxonomy): Eukaryota > Viridiplantae > Streptophyta > Pinopsida > Cupressales > Taxaceae > Taxus > Taxus chinensis. The sequence continues at coordinate 203,242,436 of CM034151.1, forward strand.
TGTGAAAGGGTTTGATTTCAAATCAGTTCATAAAAGTCCAAGTTTTATCGAGCTAGGTGAAGGTGTGTGATATGGATTTATGATATCCATCAGTTGTGGCAGAAACAATACTTCAAATATCTTTAACCAAAGGTGGTTGAGTTGGTATTTGACCATCTTATGGGGTTTTATCCTCCTCGTGGAGTTGGTGCTTCAATAAACTAGGGGTTAGTGCTCATTGTAGGGGTGGTTTTCTACTAAACTAGGGTTTGTTGCTCCTTATGAAGTTGGTGCTTCAAAAAATAATTTTGATTTGAGTAATATAATCATAAGTTTAGTGGTTTTTATTCCCATTGAGGGTTTCTGTATGACGGAAAAGTGACAAGTGAGCGTGGGAATCTACAAGCAACTCTTCCTCGCACCCGACCTCCCGAGGTCATTCCCGTGACAAAGCCGTGGGGATGGATATGTGCGCGTGCAGACAAATAGTTAGGAATCTAAATGTCTCAATATGCACTAGCGGAATTTGCGAGTCTCAGGAAAGAATGCCCTCCTACTAACTTGAACTATGTGATAGATGATCGACAAGGAGACTTCTCGAGGCTTCCAATCAATGTCGAGTTCTGGCGTGATTCGATCTATGGGTTTGTGGAATACATGGAAAATGACCGGGGATTAGTTTTTTCAATATACGTTTCCGGATAAGGGTATGGTGGATGGGTAAATGTAGTCAATTCTATGGATGATTCTCCTGGGCCTAGTCCAGAATTCCTAGCTCTGTTAGCTGCTGTGTCTAGCAACGGATAATGTGTGATGATAATAGGTGGAAGTGGGGGTAACCGGAATACTAGTGTGCACAGGCAGTGTCTATGTCTATTCCTCCTATGGATCGGGGGGCTACGGGATTTGTGGGGTCCAAACTGTAGATTCTTATTTGTTGTGGACCTATTATGGTCATGCGTGAGAAATCAAGTCCTAATCCCTAATATCCAGTACTCGTATGCTTTCTCATATTCTATATTTAGTATCACACTAACTGATGTGATTTTCCTCAGAATTCTTACAGGGTTTGTGAAACCTGGAATCTTAGGAGGCGTCGGTATCTATCATATCTAGAAGAGTGTCCTCCTAATCTGGCCTATGGGACCAAAGGATCACAACCAATGTTTGTTCTCTTTCCGCACCCACCCTTCTACTACAGTCATATGAATGTGCCTAGATAACTCTTGTAGTTCGGTTATTCCGACCCAAAACATGTGTGCTTGGTCGTCTTCTATGTTTAGTCCACTTCAACTGGGAATTGATTTGTTGCAGCAACCTTACCGTAGTCTGGAAGACTTGAATCCTAAGATTTTGATCTATATCAGTTATTGTTGTGATGAGATTGGGTTGGGGCATGATCGGCTCGAATATGTATTCCCTGGGTTCTCTAGGTCCCGTGATTGTCATACAAAAGCAACAAAGTAAAGAGAACTATAGTAAAATAAAATTTAACTATGTCAAATATATCTATATATGATTTCCCTATTTTTTTTGTGTTTTCTGATGAAATTTTATGAATTTAAGAAAGCAGCTATTTAAAATATCTAGAATTGATAGCCAAAATAATAACCTAAAACAAACAAAAAACTGAGTGTAGCTATCTGTCTGTGCAATTTGTAGACCTATTCTAAACAATAAACTAGCTTATCTAATCTATTTGCAAGATTCTTGATCCTACCTGAGAAGTGAGGAGTGAATCATAGTTTCTTAGAAACTATCGATCCCCACAGCTTCCCTGGCAATATCGAGAATAGAATTTACTGAAATAAAGTAATTAACTACTCTATTTGATATGATTCTAACTAGATTTTTGAAAGCTAGAACCTGGATTCTACAGAACAGTGGCGAATCCGATGGTGTGTGTGATCTTGTCCCCTCAGTGTGATCTCCTCGTTCCTTCGTGTTCACGTGGATCTAGAAAAGCGTGTAATGCTAGCATCAACAGAAGTAGATATTGGGATAAAGGCAGCTCAGAACATGATTGAATACAATGCGAGTAGGAGAGGGATAGCACAAGAGTACAGAGCTTGGCTTATGCAATTCCTAGAGGGATTTATTGCTAGTCATACAACATAAAGCATCCAGAACCTGAAACTATCCTATTTGAGGAGAAAAACATGCAACTTTAATGGCTTCCTAAGCTATTCTACTCCAATGGATTGGATGAACTAACAATAGTGCTTGCAGAAGATGGATATGTGGCTTTCTAACTGCAAAACAATGCTAACTAAGCATGTAATGAACTAAACTATGAATCCTAAGCAAAAAAAAAGACTGAACTACTGAAATGAGAAAATGAGAAATGAATGAGGGGCCTTTTGCTTGAGCATAAGCCATCTATTTATAGCATTTGGATTTACCCAAGGTAAAAACCAATTTGAACTCTTAAACTATAAACAATGGCAAAACACTATTCCAGGGAACCAGAATCATAAATGCAAGCCTATGGCAGTGAAAGAAAGCTGGTAAAACGTTGAATTTACGTGAATCGTGTTAAAAGAGATTTCTGGAAAACACGTAAAGGACCGCTGCTCTGAGCAGGGTGGCGGTTATAGGACCACCGCCCTGTTCAGGGTGGCGGTCATGAGACTGCCACCCAGGCTCGGCGGCGGTTTCGTCACTGAAGAGAAAAAGGCTAAGAAAAGAGGGGAAAAGGAAAGAAATAAAGCACGCGGGGGCTAAGCGGGGCATGCGGGATGTTAATGCATACTCGAAGAGATTTTTCAGATCCCAAACACCTTACGAGGAGACCTGTATCATCATTGGGACACGTGTCACATTGTTCTGGCAGTACAGTACCTTACAATTTTGGGTACGTATAGTTTCCCACCTATATATTTTTTCTTGTGTACTTCCTCTTTATCATGCTCATTCGAATGAATTTTAAGCACACATTAATGAATGGTTCATGGTTTAAGAAATTTATTTTGGATTGCTTAAAGTTTTTTAAGGATGGATTCACCCCCTCTATCCATTTTGATTCCAATAATTGGTATAAGAGAAGGTCCTTTTGAAGAAGAGCCACTCTGCTGACTCACCATTTTTTTGTTTGAAAGGATTGCTTACTGAAGTGAATTATGATTTTTGGAGCCTAAGGACGAGGACTCTTATTATGTCTCTAGGTTTATATATTTGGAAATATATGTTGGCTGGTTATACGTTTCCTACTAATCCCCCCACAACAGTTGTACACAAGAATAATAATAGTGACAATTCAAGGGCTATGAATGAAATCATGTGTGGACTAGCTGAACCTGAACTTGTGAAAGTCATGCCTTGAAAATTATCAAAGGAAACACGGTAAAAACTTCAGGTCCTTTCTAAACAAGACTCCAAGGTGAGAATTTCTAATATTCAAGCCTTCAAAAATGAGTTTGAAGGGCTTAAAATGAGTGATGATGAGTCTATTGGTGCATACTTGCTTAGGGTTGACAAGGTTGTCAACACCATGAGAGGATTAGGTGAATACGTGAAGGGATGAGTTATTGTACAAAAGGTAATAAGGTCTATTACACCTGATTTTAATTCCAAAATGTTTTACATTGAAGAATCCAAGGATTTGAATCTCTTGACTATAGATGAATTGCGTGGAACTTTGACTACTTGTGTGATGAGGGTTGTTGACTCTAAACCAGCTAAGAAGGAGATTTCTTTCAAATATAAAATTAAGACCAAGGGAAAGAAATATAAGGATGATGGTGATTCTCTTGAAATTGATGATGAAGAACTCTTTGCAATTGTTGTTAGGAGACTAAATGTTGGCTCTAGTAAGTACAAAGGTAAACTTCCCTTTAAATGTTTCAATTGTGGTAAAGTAGGTAAATTTTCTACTAGGTATCCTTATAGGCATGGGAAAGAAGGTGATAAAGATCATGAGGATAATCATGACAAGAATAATTATAAGTATAGTAAAGGAAAGAAGGGTTTTTAAAAAATTGATTACAAAAAGAAGGGAAAGACAAGAATATGAATAAATAATTTAGGACCTAGAGGAGAAACTCTGGGCTGTGACATAGAAGCTTGATGAGACCGTGTGAAGGCTAGAGATGAGTTCCATGACTATAAATTTGTAATCCAAAGAAGAAGTGAACCTTCTTAAGAGAGAGTTATTTGATGCATTATGATGCATGAACATCCTCCATGATGTTTGGAGAGCATAAATAAGGTTTAATAAGCCTTGAAGGGCATATAATTTTTTTCTTGGTGTTTGAATGTGTTTCTATCCAAATTAGCATAGTTGAATAATTCAAACTATGATGTAATAAATCTCTATAAGAGTAAAAGTAGACAAAAAGGTTGTTTGGCTGTTTATGAATTGTCTTACCTATGTAGAAGGAGGAGTGAAATGGTGTAAGATATTGTGCTAACAATATCTTGCTGTCTAAGGTCATAGTTGACCAAAAACCTCCTCAAATATTGCATGTGTAGTTGAAAACCTTACCCAAATTTGGGTTTTTAGATCTTGAGGAGGATGATAATAGTTAATCAAGCTATCCAGGGGAGTATAAGGTCAAATTCCATAAATAGAAAAGATAAAGAAATGAGTAAATTGAAAAAAGAAGTTGAAATTTTGAGTGGGGTGCAAGAAGTGTGTGGAAAATAATGTTGTATGATAGGTTTTACTAATGAAATAATTGGATTTGAATATCTTGAGCCTCGTTGGCCTTTGAATTCTCAATTATGGTACATATTTTAATGGATCATAATGTGTGTGCTGATATGTAGGGTAAGAATTTTCCTCTGTTGTTGTATTTTACATGTTTGTTGGGATTGTATATAGGGTTTTTTGAGAGGAAAATGAGCATAAACCCCCCATTATATCAAAAACCACCCCACACTCTTTACTATTACATTGAAAAGGAAAAGGAGGAGATTATAAACCCAACACAATTTACCATAGCACTTGAAAATATGTTCTAAGGTTTTTAGATGTAATTTTGTGCTGACTACCCATATCTAGGGCATTGGGTATCTTGTGATTGTACCGTTGAATTTCAATTAAATTTTGAGGAAAGTTATTTCTTGGAAGTACCAAGAAGAAACCCAAATTTGTAAGTAATGGACTTGACCCTCAAAATTTATGCATGACAATAATATCGAGTAAGGAGAGGATGTAACAAGGTACATAATAGTGAGTATAAATGGTTGAATCTACACAAATACTTCTTGGTCATCTTTAAAACTCATCCTTAATGTGATATATGATGTAATCAAGATGTTGGATTGAATATTAGGATAATTTAAGAAAGAAAATACTACTGTCCTATGGAAATTGGTCTAGTTGGGCAATGGAAGAAACTTTAGCATGTCATTAGTATGACTATTACAAAGAGAACTAGGCATAATTTGTTGAAGATAATTTCATAAAAATTTAGGGAACATATTAGTAGTATAAAGGGAGTTTAAATTTATGAAATTTGTGCCTTAAAGGGGCCCTAGGTAGTGCTTGGTTATCTGATTTGGACATAAGAAGGACTAGAAGAATCCCATGACAAAGGACTAAGAGAAGAAAAGGTAATTAAGAGTCTAATAAAATTAAGGTGGAGAAAATATTGCCAAATCATGTCTTAAACATGTCAAAAAGGTCAAAAGTCAGTGAAGAAGGTTTAATGGTATAAGTGGGAAGTCCAAGGCAGGGTGTTAGTGAAAATAGAGAAGAACTGATGCATGACCAAATCCAAATGGACTTATTCTCTCCAAATGAGATCTCTAACATGACAAGACAAGTGAAATAATGCTTGAATGAATGTATTGGCTCCTATAAGGTAACTGAGATAGTTATAAAATCAAGAGTGACAAGGTAGAATTCTTACCTAGTTCTAAATAAGAAGTAACTAACACCATTGTGGACTGTGACAAAAACCCAGATGCAGTCTCCAGCACCAAGGCGTCCATGCCCTACTGGGTTCCCATGTTCAGCTTTGTTCGTGAGTTCCATATTTTACAATGACTAGTGACAACCCTGGTTACAGTCTATTCATCATTCCTACCTACCAAGAATAGTTCATTTTTATTTGGAAATCAGCTAAGTCATCTTATCTCTCTTTCTTGCTTAGGGTTTCATATTATACATGATATTTTATTTGTGTCAAACACTATATTAGAATTTTATATCATTATTTACTTTACAATTTGATTTAATTCAGTTTTTATTAAATCACTTACAGGGATGTACTAACTCGGACTTTGTTAGATCTATTGATGATAGGAAATAAACTTCACGATATGTTTTTCATCCCGAAGCCTATGAACATATATCATGAAACACCGTGGGTTAGTAGGTAATATGGTTTGTTAAAGAGTATTGGAGATGGGATAATATGAACATAATTTTGGTATTAAAGAATTTGATGCCTTTATATTCTTGCTAATATGCACATGTGCTTATTGATTGGTAAAGAGATTGATATATGTTGCTGGTAATGTATTGATGAATGCAGAGATTTAATGTGTAGAGATGAGATAAAGGAAGAAAGTAGGTGGAATATCTCTATCAGTGTTAGTGAGTTCAAGGTAAGTAAAGTGTTTCGTGAAGCTAATCAGTTCTGTATTCTTGTAGAAGAACTCATAAATGCCAAAATTTGAGCTAGTTATAAGAAATTTAGTGGATCGCATGTTATTTGTAGTATTCTTGAAGAATCTAATCATGGAGATATAAATGGATAAAGAGATAGTTAAGTTACTAAACTATAAAAAGGAATATGAAGACTGAAAAAGGAGAAAGAAATACGGAAATGAGAAACTCCAAAGAGAAGAAGAGGAGATAAGACATATAAAAGAAAGTATTGAAGAGTTAGAAGCAATGATGAAATTCAGGATGCAGATACCAACCCAAGGAGTTGGGTGGAGAATTAAGAAAATAATGATGTGGCCATTGAAGCTACTCATGAAGAGAGAGAAGATAATTAGATCACCTAGTGAAGATTGAGAAGTGGTGAAATAAGTTCTCATTGTATAGAACAAGAAAGAAGAAAAAGTTCCAGAACAAGCACTTAAGGAAGGAAATAATAATGAGAAGAAGGTGCTAAGTAAGGGAACACTCATGGAGACACCATGGTCTCTTGTTTTTATATCTAAGCTTGTGTATACGTTTGAAATTATGAAGAACCTATTGATGTGGGTTAAGCTTAGGAGCTTGAGAAATGTGAATGATGGTGCAATCCAAACACCCATAGAGATAGCTGAATATGACACCTACAAGGATCAACTTGAAGAATAATATAAGAAGGATATTGTTATCCCAAATTTACCCCCCATGTTAATTTGGATAACTCATTATAAATAGAATTATCCATTTAAATTCTGGGACGTGTGGGAGGCCGTCAAATTTAGCATGTTATCTAATTTTGACCCAAATTGGACAAACAAAAACTTGCACACAACAAAAATGGAGGATTTGATCCATCAAGAGAGCTTGTATTTCAGAGTTGGTCTAAAAGGTTAAATCATTCCCGAGTAAGTTACAGAGATTTTGGGAAAGGAAGAAGTCTGAAATTTGGGTTTCAGACTTCGGAGGTGGATATTTTTGGAGGTGTGCTAAGGCATATTTCGGGGACTCAGCAAAGAAAAAAAGTTCCAAACTATTGAAGTCTGAAAGTCTGAAATTTTGGAATATCAGGTTTTGGGGTTTTGGAGTACTTAGAGGCCGATGTTGGAAAAATGACCCCAGAAGTCCGAAATCCTAAAGTCTGAATGTTCAAAGTTTCACACTTTCAGGTTTCAGGGATCTTGGTGAGTAGGAATGGAAAAATACTTGGTGAAGTCTGAAATTCTGAATTTTGAAAGTCCAAAATTTTAGGATTTCATACTTTCAGGGATTCAGAGTTCAGGGTTTAGGAACTCTTAAGCCCCAAAACATAAAAACATGACACAATGTCTGAAATTATGAATTCCAAAAGTTCAAAATTTTAGACTCTCATACTTTTAGGTTTTGGACTTTCGGAACTCTCAAGGTGTTTAAGTGGATGAACATTATTTCAATCTCCGAAATGGAAATGTCTGAAACTATGAATTTCAGGATTTTAGAGGTTGCATGCATTTTATATTTTGAAAAAGGAAGATCACCAGTTCGCCATTTTTGTAAAATGGCACCTCGACCTTCAGATGGCCGTAAATTTTGACTGGGAGCTCAGATTTTTACAAGAAAGGATTTTTTGGAAAGTTCTTGACGTAAGACTAAGTTATTAAAAATGAAGAAATACAGTCCACGATTTTTAAGGGTGTCTGACTTCTCACCTACCCCAATAATGAAGGTATGGGCTTCCTTTCTTGCCCAATAAGAAAAAGTACATGGAGGCATGGGTTTTGAAGTGGAACTCATAATTTTTTTAGGTGAATTCAATGCATATTTGGGGTGGTTAGAGAAAGAATTCAAATTCTTCTCTCCCCCTTTCTCTCATTTCTTCCTATATATTGTAAGGAGGGGCATTTTTCAAAAGGTTGGATAATTTTTCTTTGCACCCTCCCTTCTTCTTTTGTCTATAAGCGATCTTGTGGAGTTAAAAAATCCTATTCAAATTATAATGCAATTTTTGCATCTTGGCCATTGTAATGCACTACATCGAATCTTTGGAGAAATAAGATAAGTTTGTGGATGATTTCAACCCTCTCTTGTGTTCATTGCATTCTCCTAATCTCTCATTGTAATTTTGGTTAACCGTGAAAGGTGGTTTCATTACATGTTTTATGGTTTGTGTTTAATTTCAAAGAAGGTATTAAACATTCCTTTGGTGCGTCACCTCTATTAATTTAGGTTTATTTTCTTGCATTTCCTTATCCCTGTCTCCTTGGCAAGTTAGAGTAGGTTTTAGAGTATATCCTCTATAATTTGAATGTGTGCATCAAAATAGAGGAATAGGAACTGACCTTCATCTAAAGAGATTTCCTGATTACAAAGTCCCACACTTTGGGAAAAGCTCCATGTTATGCAATCACACTAAGAGTTTTAACCCATCGAGTTGCAGATATTCAGGGGTACTGTGATTACGCATCAACACAGCCTCGAGATATCAAAGATAAAGACAACTTAGGATGGCTTACAAGTCAGGTTTAGAGCCAGGTTTTATTTAATGGTCAAGATGGAAAAATGTATATATTGTCACCTCTTTGACATGCTTCAATTAAAACTTAGTCGCGTGTCAACTGCGTTCTTGACGCACGTCAACAGAGACTTCGTCACATGTCAATTTTTTTTTGTCACGCATTAACATTCGTTCCTGTTGCATGTCAACATTCATTCCTATTGCACGTCAACATTCATTCCTATTACGCATCATCATTACTTTGTCGAATTCCAGTAGCAACTTTGTCACGCATCAGTGGAAACTTTTTTGTGCATCAACATTCCTTCTTGTTGCGCATTATCATTCCTTCCTATCACACGTTAGCATTCCTTCTTGTTGCATGTCAATGTTCCTTCCTATCACTCATCAACATTATTCTTAATATGTAATAACCCCCTTTCCTTGTCGGTGGTGATTCCTCCCACTCTTGTTGGTCATCAACAAAGTGTTTCAAGTATGGTTAGCTATTAATAGCATTGTACAAGGTAGCTCAACAACTTGTTTAATGAGGTATGGCACCCCTTTTCATCATGCAAGAAAAGTACCATTGGAAAGTAAACCAAAATGGTCAACCATAGCTCCGTGCAGGTAATTAATGAAGGATGTTGGTTAGTAGCTCCTTTTCTCAATATATATGTAATTTCCCCTCTATTTGAAGGGGCAGAGATTTTAAAATTGTAAAGGAACTCTGCTAAAATTGTTCCAGCACTTTTGTGAGCTACATGCCTCAAATTTTCACATTTTTTGAAGGATTATTTCCTTTTGCCTATCTTTTAAAGAAATAAAATTAGCATTTTGTAGCTTTTCTTACCTTACTTTGATTTATATTGCATTTCTTTCCTTCTATTATATTTTGTAGGTATATTGTGCATATTGTGTTCCTTTACAGGGTTTAAATTTGTTGTGCTCCATGAAATTGGAGGTTTGAATGTGTTTGATACTATGGCACTTTATCTACCCTCTTCTTCCCCATTTTCCATCCATCTTCACTCACTCTAGGAATCTCTCTAGTCTTGTTTTGGTGTTATAGCCTCCGTTAGTTTAGGATTTACATTTTATGTATTTCTCTTCCTCTGGTCCGTTGGAATTGATAGTTTAGGAGTAGGTTAGCATTAGAATAGGTCAAGAACCAACCTTATTTGGAGGTTTTTCTCAATCATAAGGGTCCCACATCTTGAGACAATCCCATGTTAATCAAAATCAGGGTTTTTTAATGTGTAAATCCTAGGGTGTTACTTTTCTGACATAACCATTTTGGCATGCTCGGTGGGACCAGAAGTCAAATTTTTTTATTTTTTTTATAAATATTAGATGTGTGTCTTGGTGAAATTATAGCCTTTGGAGTCTTTGCAGAAACACATGTGGTGACTCCATCATTCAAATCCAGTGGTTTTAGGAACCCAAATTTATCAATTTCATGAGAAGAGTGCAAACCCGGTCTAAAGCAAGAGAAGAATTCATCTCTGAATATTTATAATTATCTCTAGGCAGAGGAAGGAGAGGAAGAAGAGTACAAAGGTCTCCATCTCCACAAAATAGAACATTATCCACACCTCCACCTGGTAGACCCTTTCTTCAATCGACTCAAGTTCTCAGGCTACTTGGGATGGCTCATCTACAACCACCAAATCAGCCACCCACAAACCCCTATGAAAATTTCATGGGCAGCAGTCGAATTGCCCTTAATGAACAAAATCTGGTCTTGATTGCATCATTAAAGAATATCCCATACTTCACTGGTGAAAATCACACAACTCCCATTGACCACATTCAAGACATTGCAAATGTCTATGCCATACATGAGATTGTTGAGATGGATGTTGCGGTCAAGTTGTTGGATTCTTATTTAAAAGGAAAAGTGTTGCAGTGGTTCAGAGGCTTGGGAGCAGGATCAATTTAGAATTGGGATCAATTGTGCACAGCTCTCTGTGGCCATTTTGGGGAGAGGGAATTTTTTTTATCCCTTTTGGAGTAGATGACTACAATAAAAAGGGCACCAACTGAGAAAATGACAGACTTCAATTCCAGATTCTAAAGAACATGGGAAAGGATCCCAATTGATGTTAGACTAACAACTGAAGGTGCATTTATCTATTTTCTTAAAGCTCTAAATTCTGATATATCTAATATGATACAATCTATGGGGGGAATAACCCTACCAGATGCCTATGTCATAGCCATTATAGCTGAGAATTGCCTAATTCAAGCTGGTAAACTTGCACCTAGGCCACCTATGCCTCTCTATCCAGATATGGGGAATCCTAATCCTAATCAAATACCTACAATAGCCCCCATCCCTACCCCAAAAAATCAGAGTTCAAATGAAGCTTCCACTTCTTCTTCTAGTCCTTTAAATGAATTTTAGGAGTTTATGAAACAATTGCGAAGCTTAGGAAATGAGTTAATAACTATTAAGAGGAAATAAACTCAAAGTTATAGACCTTATCAACCTTAGTTCCAACCCAATAAACCTCCATATCAGCCAAAAAGGCCACCTGTTCAATCTACTAAGCCATTCCAAGCATATAACCCTAATGCAGTTTCAACATATAGGGCCTTGGTTCGAACTCAAAATATTATAACACAAGAATATGAATGGTGTTTCCCATGCATCTAACCACAAAATCAGGAAACATGCTTCAATGGTGCTCTGAATAAATCATTGATGGTGACTACAGTGGGTGTTCCTCAAGAACCAAACTAAGAAGAAAGTTAGCAACATGTAGCTAATCAGGAAACATCTCCAAACGAGACAACACTTGTGAATTGGAAAGCAGAGAATTTTTGTGGAATAAGTCAATCCCCTTCTCAAAGCTTGACAACCAACACGAGGTCTAAGAAGAGGAATATTGAGGAAGTAAAATCATCTAATCCAAGTACGTCTCATCCTTATATCACACTTCGGGGTATTAGCAATCCAAGTGCAGCCCCTAAAGTTCAAAATTAGCCCAAACTACCTTCTAAGACAAATCATGTACCAGTTGTAGTAGTCCATGTGCAGAAGAAAGTAATGCCAAGTAAGGGGTAGCAGAAGGAAAATCCATCTCCTTTTAACATTATTGATTAAATAAAGAAGACCAATATAAGAATTTCTATGTGGGAATCATTGAAAATTACGGGCCAATGGGATTTGTTACAAGCAGCCATGGAAAATTGGTTAGCATCAAATGAGTTGTCCAAGAATCAAGAGAAGGTGCTCACTAATAAAACTCCAAAAGAAGGATTTTAGGGAGGTCAGTAAGGTAAAAACATGAGGCCTCCTCCATTCTATATATATTTGAAATTATTGGGAAAAACCTGGTATATAATTGCATGATTGACTCAGGGGCGAGCAGTTCGGTAATGCCCAAACATATTACAGATCAGTTGTTCCTGAAATTTGACCTGATTTCCAAAGGAGTTGTACAATTAGATGGGACAATAGTATGGACTATTGGGATCATAAAAGGTTTAAACCTCACATTACATGCATGTCCTAATGTCACAGTTCAACATGATATATCAGTGATTGACTTACCACCACTTTTTACATTAAGCTTGTCAAGAGACTTCACTGCCAAAATTAGAGGCTACTTATTAGCTGATTGGACACGTATACTCTTCAGAACAAGGTATGGAGCTAAGGGTACAATCTGGTATAAACCTATTGTAAATTTACATATTGAGCCTCATGTACCAAGCCCAATCAACACAAATTGCTCAGCCTTTGATCAAGAGGATTTCCCAAACACTTAGGAAGTATATACCAAAGTTGGGGGCATCTCAGATTTGAATCTTAATGAATGGGAAAAAAAGTCACAGATATTATCCATACAAGGAAATAGAGGAGGCTAAGTTGGGAGTTTATTGTTTTCATGAGGAAAACACACCTCTTCCTAGCCTCACCAAACTGGATGATAAGGGTGATAATGAAGTATGGAAGCTATTATTTGATGGATTAAGGAGTAGGCAAGGCACTGGAGGAGGAGTAATGCTTTTGTCACCACAAGGTATGAAGTACTACCCAAATTTTTGTTTTCAGTTTACTTGTTCAAACAATACAGCTGAGTATGAAGCTTTGATACATGGATTGAATTAAGAAAGAAAGAGGGGTATACAAAAATTGCAAGTGTTTAGGGATAGTGAGTTAATTTTCAACCATGTTAGGGAAAAACATGTTGCTAAGAATGATATTCTGAAATCTTAAAAGCATCAGGTATGGGATCAAATTTATGATTTTAGAGCGTTCAATATTCAAGCCATACCGAGGAAGGAGAATGACGCTATGGATAGGCTTGCAAAAATTGGAGCAACATTTGATGTGGTGGAAAGTATTAAGAGAGAAAAACATAGCCACATATACCTGTAATTATGAGGCCATCTGTGCCAAAAAATAACATGAGATGACATGTATTTGAGAATGATCAACAAATCATTAATTTCTTGCAGGAGGCTGAGTTCTTGATTAAAAATTAGGATAAGTTGGAGCAAAAATATGGTGATCAAATGGTTCAACTGAGGAAAAATAAGCTTCCCAAAGTATTGGTGAGATTGAAGTCCATTTTAAATCCTAGTGACCAGTTTTGTAAAGAAAAAGCCAACATACAGGTCAAAGGAGAGGATTCAGAACCAATTTCGGTTGGAGTAGGTAAAACACTCCAAATTTGGAAAGTAAGAACTCAATAGGAGAAATCAAATTTCATACAGCCTTGCCAAGATTTTTTAGATGTATTCACCTGGAGCTATGAAGATCTGTAAGGATTTAATCCAAAGTTAGCACAACATACCATAGAACTGGATCCAAATGCTAAGCCCATCAGGAAAAAGAAAAGGCTAGTCAATCCTCATATTGAGCCTCTCATGAAAGGGGAACTGAACAAAATCATTGAAGCAAACATCATCTTTCCAATCAAGAACTCTTTATGGGTAGAAAATCTAGTTCTGGTTAGGAAAAAGTATGGGGAAATCAAGTTATGTGTGGATTTCTGAGACTTGAATATGGCCTCTCTCAAGGACCACTATCCACTTCCTTCCATGGAGAAAATCCTGTAGGTATTATCCAGTTCCGAAAGGTTCTCATTTCTGGATGGCCACTCGGTCTATAATCAAATCATGGTGAAAGAAGATGACCAGTTCAAGATAACCTTCACTAAGAAGTGGGGCACATATGATTATAGGAAGATGCCATTTGGACTATCAAATGTCAGAGCCACTTTCCAAAGGGAAATGGATATGGCATTCAAAGGGATGATCAATAAGATAGTTCTTGTGTATCTAGATGACATTACTATATTCTCCAAGAATGCAACAAGTCACCTCTTTCACCGCAGACAAGTATTCCAAAGATGCAGGAGATTCAGAGTGTCTTTGAATCTAAAAAAGTGCATATTCTTAGCTCATGAAGGCAAGCTCTTAGGCCACATCGTGTCTAAGGAAGGGTTGGCAATTGATCTAGAAAGGGTAGAACCCATTCGAGTATTGTCATTTCTAAGTCACAAGAAGGATCTCTAAAGATTTTTGGGAAAAATTAATTTTTTAGGAGGTTTGTTCCTAATGTTTCCCATCTTTTCAAGCAACTAACGATGATGTTGAAGAAGACCATAGTTTTCAGATGGACTGCTGATGGAAAAGAAATCTTTGAAGATATAAATAAGGCCATTACATAGGCTTCAACCCTCATAAATCTATATTTCTCGAAATAATTCATTTAATACGCTTTTGGAGGTACAGATGCAATATCTACCATACTGTTACAACCAAATCAATAAGGACTAGAGAAGCCTATTGCATTCTTCAGCCAAGGTCTACATGATTATGAGGAGAGATATTCATTCATTGAGAAGCATGTCCTTGTTGTGATTAGAAGTTTGAAGAAATTTAGGAATCTAGTGTTAAATAACAAAATTCATCTATTAGTTTGACATGCCGGTGTAAAATATTTTCTTTTGAATAAGGACCTTAATGAAAAGAGAGATGATTGGATAACCAAGGTCATGGAGTATGATATTGATATAAATGTGACCAAATTAGTTAGGGGGAGAGGGTTATGTGAGAAGATAGCTTCTAACCAGCATGTTGAATCAAGAGAGCAGGAAGAAGTTATTATGGTGTTGCAAGATAAAGAAGAAACGATTACATGGGGTATACCCATTCCTTGTTGGACTCAGGATATTGTATATTTTCTTCAAATGGGTCAAAGTCCTTAGGGATTGAGTAAGTCCAAAAGGAGGTATTTAACATTTCATTGCATCCCATACATGCTTATAGATAATATTTTGTTCAAAAGGGATATTAATGGTGTCCTCCTAAGGTGCACCAAGACAAATCGGATAGAGAGGGTATTACACGAATTTAATGATGGAGAAGCAAGTGGTCATTTTTCCTCAAAAGAAACAGCTATTAGAATCATGAGGGCTGGTTATTACTAGCCTAATATTTTCAATGATTGCTACTCATGGATCAAGAAATGTAAGAAGTGTGCCTTCTTCACAGGTAAAGATAAGCTATCAACCATCCCACTCAATCCTATCTCAATAAAAAAAACTTTCATGCAATGGGGGATAGATTTTATTAGGATGATCAATCCAAGTACCAGCCTAGGTCACAAATGGATTCTTATGGCCATAGAATAATTCACTAAGTGGAAAAAATCAATTACACTTAAGGAAGTAAATTAATCTAGCATTCTATATTTTTATGAAGGTATTACAACAAGGTTTGGTGTTCCTTCCACTATAATATCAGATAATGCCTTAGATTTTCTTAGAGTAATTATATCTAATTGGGCTGTTAGAAATAACATCTACTTAAGAAATTCTTCTAACTATTACCCCCAGGGTAATGGGTAAGAATATTCCACAAATAAGAACTTGTTGAGAATCATAAGAAGAACCCTAGATGAGAATAAGAGGACTTGGCATACCAAATTGAAATCAGTCTTATGGGATGATAAAATCACTCCCGAGTAGTCAATTGGTTATTCCCCTTTCAAGTTGGTTTATGAAGGGAAGAAAAGCTGCCAATATCCCTTGAATTACCATCCCTGGATCTTATCAAGAAAATAGAGTTGTTGGTTTATGGAAGGGAAGATAAGAAGAGCTCATGGAGCTAGAAGAGCTAAGAAACAAGGCCAGGAAAACAATGGAGGACCAAGCTCAAATCAAGTTGAGTTTTGATAGAAAGGCAAAAGGAAGAAATTTTCAAGAAGGAGACATGGTTCTGAAATGGGATGTAGACAAAGCCAAACAAGGAAGGAACTCCAAGTTTAATTTGATATGGAGTGGCCCTTACTTAATTTCAGGGTGTAAAGAAAACAATGCTTTCCAATTGAAAAAGTTTGACGAAGAAGAATTACAGATCCCAGTCAATGGAATTTATCTCAAGCATTATTTCTGATGGGAGTGTCTTTCTTGTGCATATTAACTTAGAGTTTGTAGTTCCTTCAAGTGCTTGTAACACATTGTTATGTTGTATTTAGGTTTTCTTTCAAATAAGTTCTTGTGCACTCTTTACATCTTCCATTTGGGATGTGTATGATTTTTTTATTTGTACATAGTTGTGCTTTGTTGCAATTGCACCTTCCAGTTTCAAGAATGGTCTGATGATGAAGTAATGTCCCAATAGTGCTCTAGAAAAATAAGAGGTTTCAAATATCATCCAAGTTTCAGGAATCAGATGACTCCATGCCTAATAGAGTTAAAATCAATGGTCTTTCAGATCTAGTAGGCAAATCACCCTGCAAGTCACCAATTTTTATCCATTTGTTTCCCCCCTTTCAAAATGGATTAACCTATAGGTCTAGGCATTGATAGTTAATGGGGAACAATTTATAGGGGATCTCATGGAGAGCTTACTTGCCACATCGAAGGTTTAGAGCTAGGTTTTCTTTAATGTTCAAGTTGGAAAAATGTACGATTTTCCTCTTCATTGTGTGTCAACAACAAATTCATCACACGTTAGTAGCAACTTTGTCATGCATCAGCAACAACTTCGTCATGCATCAACATTCCTTCTTGTCACACGTCAGCATTCTTTCCTGTCCTGCGTCAACATTCCTTCATTGCACGTCAGTAGAAAATTTTTCTCATGTCAGCAACAACTTCGTCATGCATTAACATTCCTTCCTATCACGCGTCAAAATTCCTTCTTAACGCACGTAAAATGTTTTCTTAACATGCAACAACCCCCTTTCCTTGTCGGTGGCAATTCCTCCCACTCCTGTTGGGCATCAACAAAGAGTTTCAGGTATGGCTAGCCATTAATGACATCATACAAGGTAGCTCAACAACTGGTTTAATGAGGTATGGCACCCTTATTCACCATTCAAGAAAAGTACCATTGGAAAGTGAAGCATCATGGTTGCCCATACCTCCTTGTAGGTAATTAATTAAGGATGTTTATTGGTAGCTCATTTTCTCTCTATATATGTAATCTCCCCTTCATTTGAAGGGGTAGAGATTTCAAAATTGTAAAGGAAATCTTCCAAAAAATTTCAAGGACTTTTGTGAGCTGTAGGCCTCAAATTTATGCATTTTTTGAAGGATTCTTTTTTTGTGCCTATATTATAATGGATTATGCATCTTTTTAAGAAATAAAATTAGTGTTTTATGGCTCTCCTTACCCTACTTTTATTTATATTACATTTCTTGCCTTCTATTATATTTTGTAGGTATATTGTGCATATTTTGTTCCTTTACATGGTTTAAATTTGTTGTGCTCCACGAAATCAGAGGTTTTAATGTGTTTGGTACTGTGGAACTTTGTCTTCCCTCTCCTTCCCCTTTTTTCCCTCCATCTTCACTCACTAGGAATCTCTCTTTTCTTGTTTTGGTGCTATCACCTCCCTTAGTTTAGGGTTTACATTTTATGTGTTTCTCTTACTTTGGTCCCTTAGAATTCTTAGTTTAAGATTAGGTTAGCATTATAATAGGTCAAAAACCAACCTTCTCGGGAGGTTTATCTCAATCGCAAGGGTCCCACACCTTGAGACAATCCCATGTTAGTCAAAAGTAGGGTTTTGTAATGTGTAAATCCTAGGGTGCTACTTTTCCAACATAACAGATATTGAAGACCTCCAATATGAAAAAATAAGAAATGGAAGATGAGAGTGAATTCTATGATTCTTTAGAAAACATTTCAGTAGAAGAGAGTGAGGAAATATACAATAAAGAAGAGATTACAAGCTATAAAGATATAAGAGAGCTGGTAATAAATCAAGGAGAAGAGATGTACTTGAAGGAATCTAAAGAAGAGGATAATAGAACCATATAGCTAGAGAGAAAAGGTATAAAAAGTGAATATGAACTAGAAAAGGTACATCAAAGTGAAGAACCCTCAGACATGACCATGTAAGATAATGGTGAGAAGGTAAAGATAAATGTAAATTTTGATTCTTGTTATGCATATAATAAGGAAATTGTAGAGAGGCAGCTCAAACAAGAAAATACATGTATACATGAGGTTTCCAAGGTGGATTTAGCTTTTAAATCTGATATTTTCCATACTTCTAAGAAGGAAAATGCAAATACATAGGTTGTGAAGAGAATAAATGAATAAAAACTCATAAGTTTGGCTCATAAGCATGGTTACATAGTTCCTAAATGGCCTAAAAAGCCAAAACCTCTAGTGAGAACACAAGTTTGGATAGTTAAGAGTATAAATAATTATGGATAAATATCTCATGAAGATGTATATTATGGTGATGGGCATGAGAAGATAAAAATGGTACCAAGAAGCCTATGGAAGAAGGCTGAGGAAAGCTAAAAAAAGAATGAGAGTGAATGTGAAATAGCAAGCATGCAAGATCATGAGGCTAAAATGAACAAATAGAAGAGGTATTTCATGAAGACACAAGGCATGAAAGGCATACCAGGGAGATGACAGGTAAAAAGGTTTTTTTTGATGACTTGTATGATAATGATCATGAGTGTAATTGTGAGTTATCTTCTCAAATCACCTTAAATTATGAAATGTGGAATGATTTGTTTATAAAGAATGATATGAAATAGGGTGAAAGTTCTAGATTGACTAGTGAAGATCATAGTTATGATGAAAGAAGGATGCAAAGTGAAAATAAGGTGAATGAAAGTGGTGATAGCTTCATGAAACATGAGGTAATGAGTGAGTATGCTGGTGTAAATCATAAATTAGAGGATAAAAAATAATGGCTTAGCACCAGAATTTGATGAAATAAATGATGAGATAGATGATGGAGTCTTGAATGAAGAGTTGAGGGTGATATAAGAATTTTTGAATCCTTATAAAGGGATAATTTTAAGCTTTAGATCAGACTAAGATTCTAAGTTTTCAGATTGAGAAAGAGATGAAGAAATAAGAAATCAAAATGAAAATGACCAAGTTGAACATGGTCAATGAAAAAAAATAGAAATGAAGAAGAAGAGCACTCTTAAGGTATTCAAGAAGCGGAATAGACTCACATTTTTTCATCTAACTTTTCTTCTAATGTTGTGAGTATAGGTTTAGAAGGTGTTAAGACAAGTCCAACACCTAATCTACTGAGAAAATTCATGAATTAAGAAGAACTAGAAGATATATAAGACAAATATGATGACGAGGCTGAGGCATGTACTTGTGAAGATGAGAAGGAGTTGAGGAAAAGAGTAAATAAGAAGAGGATGAAGAGAAAGAAAATGAGAGATTAAGACTACTGCAAGAAAACATTAGCATTAGCAATGAGACCATGGGACCCAGGTATACAATGAAGAGTAAAAGATGGATAAGACATTACATTTGAACTGGAGTTAAAATCCTTTCTAGTGGGGAAGTCTAATGCAGTAACATCATCCATGATCTTGGAGAGCATATATAAGGTAGAATAAGCCTTGAAGGGAATGCAATTGTATTCTTGGTGTTTGAATGTATTTCTCTCCAAATTAGCATAGTTGAATAATTCAAACTTTGATGTAATAATTCTCTATAAGAGTAAAAGTAGACCAAAAGGTTGTATGGGTGATTATGACCTGTCTTAGCTACGTAGAAGGAGGATTGAAATGGTCTAAGATATTGTGCTAACAATATCTAGATATCTAAGGTCATAGTTGACCAACAACCTCCTCAAATCTTGCGTGTGTAGTTGAAAACCTTACCCAAATTTGGGATTTTAGATCTTTATAAGGAGGATCATAGTTAATCAATCTATTCAGGGGAGCATGAGGTTGAATTCCATCAATAGAAAAGATAGAGAAGTGAGTAAATTGAAAAAAGAAGTTGAAATTTTGAGTGGGGTGCAAGAAGTGTGTGGAAAACAATGTTGTATGATAGGTTTTGCTAATGAAATAATTGTATTTGAATCTCTTAAGCCTCATTGGCCTTATAATTCTCCATTATGGTACATATTTTAATGGATCATAATGTGTGTGATGATTATTAGACTAAGAATTTTCTTTTGTTTTATTTTTCATGTTTGTTGGGACTATATATAGGGGTTTCTGAGAGGAAAGTGAGCATAAAAGCCTTAGTCTATCAAAAACCACCCCACACTCTTTACTGATACCTCAAAAAGGACAAGGAGGAGATTATAAACCCAACACAATTTACTAGATCACTTGACAATATGTTGTAAGGTTTTTAGATGTAATTTTTTGCTCACTACCCATATCCAGGGCATTGGGTATATTGTGATTGTATCATTTAATTTCAATGAAAATTTGAAAAAAGTTCTATCTTGGAAGGACAAAAAAGAAACCCAAATCTTGTAACTATTGGACTTGACCCTCAAACGTTGTGAATGACAGTAACAAGGTACAAAATAGTGAGTAGAAATGGTTGAATTTAGACACATTCTTCTTGTTTACATTTAAAACTCATCCTTAATGTGATAGATGATGTAAGAAATATGTTGGCATGTATATTAGGAGAATTTAAGAAAGAAAATACCATTTTTCTATGGAAAATGGCAAAGTTGGGCAATGGAAGAAACCTATGTAGGTCATTAGTATGACTGTTATAAAGATAACTGGGCATAATTTGTCGAAGATCATTGCATAAAAACTTGGGGAAAAAATTAATAGCATAAAGGGAGTTTTAATTAATGAAATTTGTGTCTTAAAGGGGTATTAGGTAGTGCTTGTGTATTAGATTTGGAGATTAGAAGGACTAAAAGAATCCCAGGATAGAGTACTAAGAGAAACAAAGGGAATTAAGAGTGTAAGCGAATTAAGGTGGAGAAAATCTTGCCAAATGATGTCCTAAAGATGTCAAAATAGGTCAAAAGTGGGTGAGAAGGCTTAATGGTATATGTGGGAAGTCTAAGGTAGGGTGTTAGTGAAAATAGAGAAGAACTAATGCATGACCAAATCCAAATGGATTTATTCTATCCAAATGAGATCTCTAACATGAAAAGACAGGTGGAATAAGGCTTGATTGAATATTTTGGCTCCTATAAGGTAACTGAGATAGTTATAAAATCAAGAGTGACAAGGTAGAATTATTACCTAGTTCTAAAGAAGAAGTAACTAGCACCACTCTTGATTGTGACAGAGAATGTAGAGTCATAGGAGAATCTAAATGAGAATGAACTCCTACTGCATCAGGAAGGTACAAAGAGTTTAAAAAAACTATAACAAAAAGAAAGAGACTATTCCCCTAAACAAAGAAGGAGTAGGTACTTTGGATTTAGAATGAACTTGAGTTTAAAACAGAGTTAGTACTCATTGTTGATAAGTACCTGGAAGGTATAGAAAAGAGGTCCTTTAAGTATTAAAAGGGTAAAAAGGAGTAATACAAGATATATTCCAGTTACATGTACTTGATTATAACTATATTATAAGGTTCAAATAAGCGACTTGCTGATATAGATAGAAGCATAGGCTAGGTGGGGTTATATTGAGGATGAATTCTTGGACATATAACATGAAGGACTATGGGTTAGTAGGTAATTGTTGAAGAGTATTGGAGATGGGCTAAGATGGACATCAAATTTAAAAAGGAAAAATCATTTATGAAGTTTGAGAAAATCTCCAAGAATCTTAATAACATCTTCAGAAATCAAAAGTCTACAAGTGAAAAAACAAGTTTGGGATTTAGTGAAAACCTCAAGGGAAAAGAGTAACTGATAGAAGAAATTATTACAAACAAGGATGTTGAAGGAACAAGCAACAAGGAAGGGAAAAAGGAGAAAAGTGTCAAAGACAATGTGAAGACAAATTCAATTATGAAACCAAATTATTCAAGGTACAAAAGATCATTCAATGGCTATTGTTTCACTTGAAATGTCATTGTCATTGGTGTTGTCATTGATGTCAAGTGGAATTGATGGAAAAAAGGTGTGAATGGTGGAATGAGAAATCAAAATAAAATCAATAGGTAAATCTCATAGTGTGGTTTTAATTGGTGTGCATGGTTTAGAAGGTACAAAGTATGGTAAAAAATGATGATGGTGATTGAAAGGTGTCTTCTAATAAGTGTTATAGAGCGAATTGGTGTCCAGGTATGTTCATGAAGTTATTCATAGTGTGCACGGTTGAGAAAAATGTGGATATGGTAAAAATCAATCAGAATCTTGTCATTTAGTGGATCAAATAGGTGTAATCATATGTGAAACTAGTGTCTCCAAGGTCTACGAGGTGTTTATGCATTAATGATGGATTCAGGTTTATACAAGGCCTTTGCAATCATGGATAGTGAGATAAGAATAAAATTTGGAAATTGAAAAGGTTAGTACTCTTATTTCTATTGTGTTAGAGGGATAAAACTCAAATTCAAATGTCCTAGGTACTGCCAGAGTCTAGTTGGAGAAAAGAAATCAAATACAATCTACAATCCCCTAAGAAGGATTATACCTAGATCACTAAGCAGTGGTTGGATTCATTATAGGATGAAGGAGCTTCTAAATATGTTTTTATGGTTTTTCTGAGGTACTACTGTGGTATCGCTGGGGTTTTTCTAAGGTACTTTTGTAATCTCGCTGGAGTTTTGCTGTTGTTTTTCTGTGGTGCGGTAGTTTTGTGGTACTTTTGTTTTACAATGGTGCATCAATTTTGTGGTACTTTCTCTTTGTTGCACTTTTTGCTTTTATAAAAGGAGATCATATAATGGATATATATATCAATCCAAAAGTCATTTTTGTTTTTGGAATTTTTGGAAATGTGAGTCCATCCTCCACATCATGGAAGAAAATAATATTAGTTTTAAATCACAAAGGAGAGTTAAAAATAGTGACTTGAAAAGGGACCCAAATACATGATCAAAATACACTAAAATGAAAAAACAAAAAGCTGGAGTATGTCTATTTTATCAATATTTCATGATTATCATTGTTGTTGATCAAATTGAGAAAGAGAGTGTGAGATGTAGGTGTAGAGACAAGGACACAAACCATATTTTATCATCAATGAAGTGCTAATTTGAGACGAATACTAGAATCCCAGATTCAAAGGAGATGAGTGCATAAAGAGCAGGATAGAGAAAATTGGATCATAGGTATGCCTGAATAAGATGGAAGAGGAAGGATACATTGTTGAATAATGAAGATCCATTGATGAAAGAAACAAGAGATACAAATATTGTTGCAAAGATAGAAAAGGAGACAAAGCAATCAGAATGAATATTTGTATATGAAGAGAGAAGATTTATGTTCATAATTAGAATTAGTTATCAATTGAAGATAAAATGATGATGATGAGGACAATTACATACTTAATAAATTTTTGTAGTGACAAAGTGGAGAAATTGATACCATATGAACACGTATTGTTGAATGAGAAGATCAATGGTATAGTCATTATTCAGAGAACCGTTTCAATGAATGCAAGAGAGGACATATCAGAGACTAGGAACAAGTAAGAAGAGTATTGAAGACACGAGTTTCTAGAAGAGAGAAAAATTAGATCAAGTTGGCCATAATCTATTGAATTTACATCAAAGAATCTAGATGATCAATTCCTGGGTGTATAATATCTTAGTTGTTGCTTAGATCTTAGGGGATTACAACCTCCTCATGGTTAGTGGCCTATACAAGATTAGTGGTGGCTGATTAAATTCCAGAGGTTGAAGCTCCTTGTAAGTTATGGTTTACTAAATATCAGTGGGTGTTGTATCATTTTTGGGAGTTGTGGCTTCCAAACAAGTTTTTTCTTGTCAAAACTAAGTGTTGGTTTTGTTGAATAATTAGAGTTGTAGCTCAAATGGTAAATCATTGTAACTATACAGAACAATTTTCTAAGTTAGTGAATTGGTTTCCACGGGTTTTTGTTCTAAAATGGTTTCCCACATTATATCTGGTCTCCTCATTTATATGTGTATATGCTTCTTATTCTATACCTTTCATGGTTGATATTACATGCTTATGACAATTAATCAAGTTTTACAATAACATATTAAAGAGGTAGAAATTGATTTTAATATTTTATCAACACCGATTCATCCCCCTCTCATTTCCTGAAATTCCTAAAAATTTGTATCAGATCGAGGTTCTTTGGTGTTAAGCCTAACAACTTAGAGGTGATCCTGAAGACATAAACATGGGTACTCTAGAATAATAAATAAAGAAGATAAAATATGATATTTCTCAAACTCTGATAGAAGGTATAAAGAATGAGATAAATCACATGGAAGCTCAACATGGTTAGGAAGTTAATGTGATGGCCTCATTTGTTGAAAATGTTTCAAGAGCTCTCAAAGAAAAAGAATCTTCCTAGAAGATTGAAGATGAAGTAAAGACCCTAAAGTATTTAATTGAAACTAACTAACTTAATGTCTTGCAAAGTAAACAAAGAAATTATGGTGAAGCGGAGCATGTGATATGTCAAGGAAGACATCAAGGCCAAGAGAGAATAATGTGAAAGACTAAATGCTGATCTGAATATTCTTGAGAGGAAATGGAACAAGAAAAGCAAAGAGAATCAAAGGCTAAATCAAGTCCATGTTTAATGTCAAAGATGTCTCAAAGACCATAAGTGGATAATAAGGTTGGTCCCAGCATACAACCAAATAATGAATCAAACCATGTAGACTAACACTAGAAGGTCTAAGTCAATTAGAAAACCAAACGCATCTAGGTATGAAAGAAAATTCAATGGATATTGTTTTTCATGTTATGGATTTTAACATAGAGTTATAAATTGTAAATGGCTTAAGGTAGAAAAAGAGCGTCCATGGAGGGATTGCAAACCTGAGTCTAAAAGGAATATGATATGTTTTAATTTCCATGAAATAGGACATATTACTATGTATTGTTTGGAGGAACCTTCAAGTCAATTTAGCAATGTTAATTCATATCCATATAGATGGAAAGGCTATGTCATATGTTATACATGTCATGAAGCTGAGAATTTCTTAAAGAATTACTATCATAAATGAACAACCTAAGCACATAAAGTAGGTTTTATACCTTCAAATGGAAAAAAAAAGGCTTCTAACATGAAGATGAATCCTATAAATGAGACAAAATCAGTAAAATCTCAAACAACTCATGTAAAGAATGAAATGAAATGGGTATATAAGGTCAACGACGAAAAACTAGAAGTCAAAGAAGAAAAGAAGGGAAAGAAATTTTTATGGGCAGATAATGTAGAAACACAACAACCTCTGATAGGTTCTAGCATAAATAAGATAGACAGTGAATATTGAAAAAGGAAAGAAAAAGGAAGACAAGTTGAGTACAAGAAATGAAGAATGTCTTCCTCAAGCAATATTAGAGAGGATGCAACATATGTGTCTTTCAGGAATATATTCAAAAAATGAGAACTCAAGTGATGTGATAGTAGCACACCAAGAATGTATCCAAGGAGACTAACAAGAGAACAAGGACAAGGAAAGATAAGACTCATTCATCATGTTGTTTTGATTACTTCTTGTTGTTTTTACAAGACCTAAGAAGACATCATATACCATCTGTAAGCTTCGAGATAGGTATAATCTAATTTAAACGAATGAATATTGAATGTCCAATAGTTGATCATGATGAAGTTGAATAAGAAGGTTAAAGATTTTGGTAAATATATATTGTTGTTGTTTGTTGAATTTAACAAGTTATCAAGGTATGTGAGTTTCAAAATGTTTGTCTATGCTCCATGCTGAACAATCTAGCATAGCTAAATTTTTAGAGTATATTCATAAGGAAAAATTGAGAGTGAATAGTGTCAATAGTTTCCAGAGTCTGACATTTGTCCTCTAAATACTATCAATGTTGTAAATGTTGTCCTAAAATGTAATAAGAATGTCTCCACAAAAGTATTATAAGTCATCAGCCACTCCTTGTCAAGTCATAATGGATCAACTCCATCTGAATTAAATTTGGTTATAAACATGTCAATGTCAGTTAAAGAACTGAGACTGTGCATATGTGGTTGTAGCTGATATACCGCAAAGTTTAGATGTGTGAAAGTGACCTTGAGAAACTGGGTTTCTAAGAGGACAAGATCAGTCTATTTTTTCTGATCTCATTATTTTGAGTATGTAAGTCTTTAAGGATAAGTAAATGATCTAATAGCTTATGTGTAGGGATACTACAAGTTTGACTCTTGATAGTCGTGTATAGGATAGTGAGTCAAGAAGCTACAAATCAGCTACAAGTTTATTGAGTATTGATTTTTTAAATCAGTGATGTACTAGAGATATCAAGGATAGTGATCAGGTAATGCTGATTCTATTTCTGTCAAGTGGTATCCTGAACAATTATGTAGGATTGCTGACAAGGTTTGAAATCAGTAAGATTTGTACATGAATAAAGATCACCAAAATGACTAAGTATGTGCAAGGTACGTTGAATAGAAGAATGTAATATTAGATGAGGAAAGGAAGGTCATAGGCATTTAATGATTTCAATAGTAAAACAAGTTAGATAGTGTGCCTAAAAAGATTCCATGCTAATTCTCTCAATGTTTATAGGTATGAGATGTAATGTATGATATGTCAAGTATCAGTCCAGGATGGTAAAGAAAGTGTAAGGCATAAAGTGTTACTCTTGGATCAAGATGTTTCATAGGATTCTATGAGTGAAGTCATGACAAAGTAAGAGTGTAGATAAAAGAAGATTTTTACATGTGGAAAAGGAGTGAATAGCCTGAAATTGTTTTCTTCATCATATGTTGCTGAAAAGAGCCATGAGAAAAGTGATAAGGCACAGGTTACTCGGGGGAGCTAGTCTGCTAGCTTATTTTAACCGATACTGGTTTGGTATCATTGAGTGTTTCTATGTAAAAATTCCTTAAAATATTGTATAACATAAAGAAATGTGAAAATAAAGTGTTGATACTATCTTGGAATAGAAAAGAGATATGGATGACAAGATATAAGACACCATTATGAAGTGTATCGGTTTAACGGGAGTCCTGGTAGGATGGAACATATCATATGGATCATATTTTCTATTGACTAGAGTGAGAGCTTGTGGAAAATCAAGATATATTTACTGGTTCTCTACAAATGGTGCGAGGCATATCATGCAAAAGAGAGAAGTTTTAAAAGTTAAAGGTATCAACATCACCCAAGGGGGAGCTACTAGTGATCAAGTGGATAAATTTTTGCTGCTAATGGGAGTCAGTAAAAGACGGAACACATTTCTAGGGGGATTTTTTCAAGGTAATAATTTGGTTATCAAGCTTATTTGCATATTGGTCATGATGTTGATTATGCAACCCTTTGTCATCAATGTTAAAGGGGGAGAGATACACAGTGTCATCTAGAAACTAAGTTTTCCAGTGATTATTTCCATCAACAGTTTATAGTGTTTCTGAGTTTTTTTCCATCAATGACAAAGGGGAAGATTGTTTAACCATGGTCATTGTCATTGATGTTTTCATTGATGTCAAGTGGCATTGATGGAAAATTTTTGTGAATGGTGGAGTGAGCAATCAGAATCAAATCAATAAGCAAAGCTCCTAATGTGGTTCCAAGTGGTGTGCATGGTGCAAAAGGTATAAAGTATAGTCAAACATGATGACAGTGATTGAAATGTGTCTTCTAAGTGCTACAGAGTGAATTGGTTTCCATGTAGGTTCATGGAGTTAGTCATAGTGTGCATGGTTTAGAAAATGGTGGATATGGTAAAGATCATTCATAATCTTGTCACTCTGTGGATCAAACAGGTGTAATCATATGGGAAACTGGTATCTCTAAGGTATATGAGGTGTTTATGCATGCAAATGATTTAGGATGGATTCAGGTTTATACAAGTTCTTTGCAATCATGGATAGTGAGATAAGAATACACTAGGGAAATTGAAAATGTTAGTAATCTTGTTTCCATTGTGTTAGAGGGATAAAACACAAAACCAAATTTCATAGGTACTCCTAGAGTCTGGTTGGAG
The DNA here is from genome assembly GCA_019776745.2 of Taxus chinensis. NCBI lineage: Eukaryota > Viridiplantae > Streptophyta > Pinopsida > Cupressales > Taxaceae > Taxus > Taxus chinensis. The sequence goes on from CM034151.1 coordinate 203,270,765, forward strand.
AAAAGAAATCAAAGACAATTTATAGGCCCTTAAGAAGGATTCTACTCAGATCACTAAGTAGTGGTTGGATTCATTATAGGCTAAAGGATATTATCTTATTTGAATATGTTTCTACTATTTTGCTAAGGTATTGTTTCAGTCTTGATAGGGTTTTGATGAGGTACTGCTGCAATCTCACTGGGGTTTTATTGTTTTTTTTCCGTGGTGTCATAGTTTTGTGGTGATTTTGTTTTTTTGTGGTGCGGAAGTTTCATGGTGCTTTCTCTTTGCTACAATTTTATCTTTTATAAAAGGAGATCATATAATGGAGATATATCTCAATCTAGAAGTCAATTTTGTGATTTTTTGGAATTTTTGGAAATGTGAGTTCATCCTCCACATCATGAAAGAAAAAAATCTATGTTTTAAAAAACAAAGGAGTTTCAAAAATGGCGAATTGAAAAGGTACCCAAATACTTTCTCAAAATACACTAAAACAGAAAAATAAAAAGCTAGAGCATGTTTATTTAATCAATATTTTATGATTATCATTGTTGTTAATAAAATTGAGAAATAGAGTGTGAGATATATGTGCAGAGACAAGGACACAAACTAGATTTAATCACCAATGAAGTGCTAATTGGATAAGAATACCAAAATGACATATTCAAAGGAGATGAGTGCATGAAGAGAAGAACATTGAAAACTAGATCAAAGGTATGCCTAAATAAGATGCAAGAGGAAGGAGACATTATTGAACAATGAAGATCCATTGATGAAAAAAAAGAGCTACAATGATTTTTTAGAGATAGAAAAGGAGACAGAGAAATCAGAATGAATATCTATATATGAAGAGAGAAGAGTTATGTGTAGAATTAGACAGAGTTATCAATTGAAGATTGAGTGATGATGATGAGGAAAATTAGATACTGAATAATTTGTTGCAGTGAAAAAGGGAAGAAAGAGCTGCTAGATGAACACCTATTTTTGAATGTGAATATCAATTATAGAACCATTAATCAGAGAATGAGTTGGATGAATGTTTGAGCGTAGAGACTAGAAAGAGGTACGAATGATCCTAAATATTTTAGTTTGTAGATTAAATGAAGAGAGAAATAAAAAGATGGTCATAATCAATTGTATGTGCAACATAGAATATAGATGATCAAATTCTTAGTTTATTACAGTCCAAATTGTTACTTAGATCTCAAGGGGTTGCAACCTCCTTGTGGGTAGTTGCCTACAAAAGATCAGTTCTGGTTGATTAAATTCTAGGGGGTTGAAGCCTCCTTGTAAGTTGAAACTTACTAAAGGTCAGTGGGTGTTGTACCAATTTTTAGAGTTATCTCTTCTAGACATGTTGTAGCTTTTCGAAGAATGGTGGTGGCCTAGTTAAATTATTGGAGTTGTAGCTCTAGATTGAGTTGTAGATCAATTGGGAAATCATTGTAACTATACAAGATAATTGTCCAAGTTAGTGAATTGGTTTCCATGGGTTTTTGTCCCGAAAGGGTTACCCACATTACATATAGTATCCTATTATACATGTTTGTTTATTTCTCATTCTATATATCATGATTAACTAGGCATGCTTATGATAATTAATTGAGTTTAATAGTAACACATTAAAGAAGTGGAAATTGATTGTAATTTTTTATCAGCACTGTTTCACCCCCCTCCTAGTTCCTGAAATTCCTAACATTTAGACATAGGGAAAAGGATTTTAGGAGGTTTATCAAGGATGATCACCCTTGGAGGGATAACAGAGATGAGAAAAAAAATGTGGTGTGATGCAGTTGTCATGAGAATGGCCATACTGCTAGGTATTGTTTGTATGAACCATCAAGTCAAAATTGGGGTAATGAAGGTTACAAAGGTAAGAGTTCAGTTGTGTGTTTCAGTTCTAATGAAGTTGGTTATGTTTCTAGGAACTTTTATGGTCCTATAAGGAAAAAGAGGATATTTCAAGGTCCTAATATGCATGCTAGAAGACAAATTAGGTCTTAGGAGCCAAGAGTGAACACCAATGTCCCATAATGGGCTAGTATGAATGAAAATCAAGGAAATTATTAGAGTGCAGATCAGAAGTAAGAAGAAAGAGGTGAGTTTTAGGTTTCTAATAGGACTTGGGACATCTTCAAATATTTCTTCTAGTTCCATTCTGAAGAATGTGTCTCTACAAGGATTCATAGAGGCATTATATCTCATATGAATCATTGCAAGAAGGGGGAGCTGGTTGGTTTGGAGTATGCTACTGTAAGTGTGTTATCATGATGTAAAGGTATGGTGTTAGAGTGTCAAGGAAATATGGTGTCCTCTTTAGTTGTGTGAGTGTATCTAGAAGGTGCTTGAGGTTGAATTCAAGGTATGTGTGTATGTCTTTGATTTGATCATCAGGTCTGTCATATAAAAAGTGTATTGTCTCAATTAGTAGTTTTATTAGTCATATTTTGAGAGTGATGGACAACTAAGGTTGGTGGTGTGTCTAGTAAAATAACCCTAGATGTCTTAAGATTCTTTGGGTGATCATGAAATGAGTCCTTATTGACATGAGTCTTGAAATTCCTATGACTACATGTGTATATAAAGAAAGTGTCAAGTATGCATCACATTATGTGGTGTTAGTATGGTACTACTGTAACTAGTTTTCATATGTGTGTGTCCAAGAAGCTAATCAAAAATTTGAAACACTCGTAGAAAAGAATATTGAGGTCATGTCTTGGTATGAGTATGTTAGGTGTTCTATGTAAAAATTATAAGCATGATTTGGCCCCATAAATCTATTTTAGTGTTGTCTATAAGGTCTATTAGGAGTTTATGATTTGATAAGGTCAAACATTGTGTTGAGAGATAGAGGTTTGATTTTTTGATTCAAGAAAGAGAATCAATAATTAAAAGTATGAGTGATTTGTTAAAGCCCAAGTGTTATGATCTTCATCTAAGGTAAATTATTACAAGTATGATAGAGGTTTCAGTGTTTTCATGATGACTAAAGGTGCATATTATGATTTTTAAGGTATTCATCATGCTTTAAAGATGGTTTAGATGCTAAGTATGAGCTAGGAGAAAAAGTTACGAAAAAGGAATTAGTCATCAATATGATGACTTGATCAGACTATCATAAAGAAGGTAATTTTGAGACCTATAAGGTATGTTCAAGAGATAAATATGTCTACAAGATGTTGCTTTGGTTTTTGATTCATGTTTGAGATTCATCAAGCAAGGTTAGCCATTATCTTGATGCAAGGAGATTAGTATCAGGAAGACATAATCAGTTTTGCAAGTCTGTGACATCCAAGAAGGTAAATTTATCAGGTTACTTAATGTTCATGAGTGGTTTAAAGGTGTAGATGCATTGTTACAGTGAAAAATATGATCATTATTCTCTTGAAGGAGTTTGTGTAGGTATTTTACATGATTAGTGTGTTAGAATTCATGAAGCAACCATGTCCTCCAACATCAAATCATGAAAGGCATGATAGGTTGATGACTCTAGCCTGCATATAGATGTTTTATCTTTGTGGTAGTGTCTCAGGTAGAAGTGAAGATTCGTCAAGAGTGGTTTTTGCATCTTAAGAGAGGTATGAAATTATACAATATATGGCTAGAAATCTATTGGAAAGAAAATTTGGTAGGTATCCACCAACACTTTGGGAATCTAAGTCCCTCTACCTGAATGGTACATCTACATGTTATTATGTGTGAATGAAATTAAAAAATTGCAGTGGCCTTAGAGGCCGGGGATCCCATAAGAACACTGCACTAAACGTGTGGTAAAATATTGCAATTTCTTGCAATGGAGGAATTTGCTGAGTTAGTATGAAAGGGAGTTGGAAAAAGAGAGGGGAGATTAATATTGTAGGTAGAAAATCAGATTCCTACAACCATTAATAAGAATAATTCAACACAAATAGATAGAAAGAACACAACTTCGCTATTGGAAATAAGGAAAGACAAGATTAAGAACACAAATTTTCAATAACCTACTCATAAAAAGGAAAGAAAATCCTTTCTCTTTTATTGAATTTTTAACAAAGTTATACATAATGGGAGAATGGAAGAACATAGAAAGAGGGGAGAAATAGAAAAAAAGCTATCTCTTTTGATTCTTCACCTCTTTTGATTCTTCACAAGTAATAATCTCTCACAAGCACACAAAATTGATAACCCCTGAGAATGAGGGTGTCGTTACATTACATATACTAATAAAATGACTCTTTTCCTACCGCCATGTGTCTTTTAACTTTCCTTTTCCACTTGTGACTCTTGTTGTTCCTAAGAAAGAACATTGAGTCCCCTTTTATAAAATAAGGGTGAATTATTACATTTTTATACTATAGTCCATTTGATGAATAAGATAAAAGTGAATAAAATGGAAACAAAAAGTGCAACCCCCCAACAAAGAATTAGAATGTGAAGGAAGAAGGGGGAGGAAGAGAGAAGAGAGAAAAGAAGGAAGAAAAGAGAGAACTATTCTGATGAATATACTACTACTGAAGGATTCTTGGAAATCTCCATAGGTGAGATCTCAATTAATTTGAATTGTTTGTCGAACCTTGGCACCGTAGGTGCCACTTTTTCAACTTCAGGGATGTGAAAAAAACTCATTTATTTGATCCAATTTTCTACAAGAGAGATTCATGTTCCTGCACTCTGAGTACCAAGATTGATTATCTCTTGTGGTGTTATAAATGACCAACCTTATCTTTTCCATAGATTCCAATGTGTCTTTGTTGAATTAGAATGGATCTAATTCATCCTTTTTAACTAGAACTTTGAAATAATTCAATAGATCATATATTGAAATGTCTTTAGTCATGGATGACACTCCAAGATTTTGTAATTGTGCATCCACATCTATCTACAATTTTCCAACCTCTTCTTCATATGAATCAAGGTCATCGATAGCATGCTTTATCATTTCATAATGAGAAACCAAAGCTTGAGCCTAGAATTGAGACAAGTCATCCAATGCTAAAGGAAATACTTCTTTTGTTATAAGGAGGGACGATTTGACCTTTCCCATTTCCATGACTAATGGTTACACTTGATCCCAAATATCTTTCTCTGCATCAATTACTTCCCATGTTGTGATTATTTTCATGGTCATGACATCTATGTAATTCAAAAATGCTAAATATTATAGTAGCAACACCTTCCCTTTCTCGAGGATCATGCTAACCCTCTTGTAATTTTCTTTACTCTACATGGTGAACCCTTATGTTTTCTTGATGGAATCAAGGTTGAAGCTACTTATTGGAGTAAATTATTTGAATATGAGAGTAGTAGAAACATTTGGGTTGAAGAGAACTTGCACATATGAAGTTAGGGCCTGGATATGGTCTTTTTCATGATCCAAATTCTCCTTGTATTCTTGAATTCTTACGACAAGGTGAGTGGAAGAATATTAAAACAAGTGAACATCACCCTCATGTGTCACTAGGCGCAACAGAATTGTGCTCTTCTTGTAATCAGATAGGGTCATTTCCTTAACAATATTGAAGACCTTTGGCTTAAATATATATATATATATTTTAGCTGAGGCCAAATTTAAAAATCGAGAATCCATTTGGACCATTGTTCCTCTATTATGTTTGACCATCGAGGTAATATTCGAGAAATCAAGAATGGTAACATGTTGCACTGTGCGGGATTCTGTTGTGATTATCTACTATACCCAAGGGAATATCACATTGGTTTCCAGCTTGGCACTTGTCAAGACTACATCCTCTTTCTCCGAATGGGAAGGAATATCCTGCGCAGGTGAGGTCAGTGTAGTAACAAGAGATGAAAAACTTGGATATTATTGTGGGATTGAGAGAAGCATCAAATCAATATCCCCTTGTTCTACATACACTACAAGTTATTCCACTATTCTCACTTTATTTTTCATTATCTTGTAGCAAGGGGTTATTGGTTCCAATGCTTTTTTCTTCAATCTTTCTCCTGAATGAGTTGAGCTGAGAGCCTTGTGCCTATCTTTAGAGGAAGAATGGTAGGATGCCTGTCTCTAGAGGGATGGAAAATTTCCTAATGAGATGAGATCATATTTCTTTCTCCTTAACCATTATTTGGACCTCTTGATGACTGGCTCAGTTCATTTTTTGACATATCCAAACTTACAAACACTCCAAACCATTTGGGGGAGAGAAGGGAAACAAATTGTGAAGACATCCTCAAATGTGGGGTTTCATTCAACATCTTGACGATATACATTATGAATGTATCATTCACCCTAGAAAAGTGTTGATTTCTCTCCTTCAAGGAAAGTTTTGGATATTTATAGAATGCATGAGCCTTATGAGAAAGCTTTTGAGAAGGTTTCAAGCTCCAGAATGGTCTTATGTTCGCCAAGGCGTAAGCCATATATGAAGTCATGAAGAAATTCTTGAAAGGAGGGGCTTGGAGCAATTAGTGGTGAAAGTTGTCACTGATGAGTTTCCCTTAATCAGTCATTTACTTGAATTTGAGGATCATGATGATGAAATGTGTCATCTAGTCATGAAAATGTCTTGGGTTTTCTTCTCCCATTACCTAGCTTAGGATAATGATGGCATCAGAGAATCCCTCATAGAATTCATTGCAAGAAAGAGTCTTTAGAATACAAGAGGGATTAATTCCTTTCTTTAACCAAGATCTGAGGGAGAGGCCTTGAAGATATGACTCAGTATTAGACCACTCTCTAGATTCAAACTACTTGGTGATCACAACCATGTTGTTCCTAACGGGGATTTGCATACCTTGAGATATAACTTTTGGGGTGAGCACTTCTACGACTTAGTTGTCATCAAATATTTTTTTATGGTGTCTTTATCATAGTGTTGGGAGTATTCCAATACTAATTTAATGCTTTGAAAGGAAACATGGCTGCCACCTACTATGTACAACCCACTGGTGAAGATATTTTCTTCGACATGCTCTTTTGGTACACCAAACATTATGTTTTTTGAGATCATCTAGGTCCATGTAAGCAACATTGTTGTCACCCACACTCAAGATATCTAATGTGAGAGATAAATTAGTATTGAGGATGGTAAATTTAAATTTCATGATGAAAAAAAATAATATGAGTCACAACTGAGGTGATAGCAACTTCTTGCGCTTGAAACCAAAAATTTCTATTTTTAGACACTAGGTTTGAGGGTCTATTATTTTGGGAAAGGTTACTATTTTGCATCGGTATCAGTGTTGTAGGATTATCACCATAATTGGAACCTTCTCATAGATGTTTCATGAAAAAATATAAGCACTTTATATATTTATAAATTTACTTTATTGATTTTTCGTTTATTTTGCTCGGTGTGCCCTAGTTTTGCATTTTGGAGTTTGCTACTTTGAAGGTTTTCCCTATTCTAAGGAAATTTCTATTTATAGTAAGTGTGAATAGAGGGACTTACTATTTTTATAATCTGGTTTTCCACTCCTTGGTTTGATAAAAAATCAGCATTTTTGATCTATGTTTCTTCTCTAGATGTGATGTTCAAAATTCTGGCTTTACCCATTTATCAGATCAATGGGAAACTGAGGAAGAAGAAGCTAGGGAATAATTTTAAGTTTTTCTTCCATTAATAATATAGAACGTCTCTGTATTTTCTAATCTTTTCAGATTGAAGGTGCTTAGGAGAGGAAGATATTTCCGAATTTTCAAGCACATTTTCTTACTCGATCATGAGATATGGGGATTTCATGGTTTTTTGCTTATGGAAGCTTCTGGTGAAAAATGGACATGATAGCAACTAAAAAACAAAGGGTTTGGGGGCTATTGCAGTAGTGAAGTAGTTGGAATGGATTGGAAATGAATAAATGGAGTGGTGGTGATGTAGCCTATAATTTACCAGATAACACCCTAGTCACGCTGGCACATCACTCAGCTTCGACTGAGCACTCACCGAAGCGCACAAAGGTACCAGGTCCCTCTTTACGGTTACTGTAACACGATGTTAGCATGATGAAGGAAGAAACATATAGATTCATAACTAATCCATCATTCTAAAATGCATGCTACATTCATATCTATGAAAGAACAATCTTTAAACAACAATCATGATTGAATTAATAACATGCACTACTCAATTACACACAGGAATGACACTTAGATTCAGCCAATATCTTCCATCTATTAATAAACAAAGAAGCTCCTTCCAATAATTTCAATATATACCAATGCGCATATGGATTTGATACAATAGCTCAGTCATATGCATATATCTCTATACCTCCATACATCCCTCTCTCCCTGTGTGTGTGTATATATATCTTACTATGTGCTTCACATCATATATATAGGGTGGGGACTTGCCCTTCACCACTTATCTATTCCAAAAATAGGCAGCATGCTATTAATAGCCACACACCATTTATAGGCATAGCCACACATTCAAGTGTGCTATCTATAGACCTCTTGCAGTTGACTGATGTGAAAATCCCATTCTTAGCTCGTCTCCATGAAAAAATGCTTCGATCCAATTCTCTAAAGATAGAAAATGCGTGGTGTGCACGTCTCTACATCATTGGTGTGTTCCACACACCATCTTCTAAAAAATAGGTATTCATGCTCAAAATTGGCTAAGTCCTGAAAGGTGAACTTTCCTTCTGAGTGTGGGTACTTCTTGTCCCTCTGTGCCCATGATCCTGGCCTTCTCTCCCATGCGAACCTCTTGTGTGTTCTCTAACAAGTATTCTATGATCAACATTACCCCACACTAATCTCATTATCATCCCGACAATGGGTATCTCAAAAAATTGAAGTAAAGAATAGAAGAATGGAAAGAATAAGAATGAAAGAATGTAGATAAATAAAGATGTTTTACGAGGCTATGAGGCAGCCTCCTCTGTATGAGTTTGAAGTATCAACTCTAGATACTCCTTTATTTTGGCCTCCAAGGTTTTCCATTCAACGAGTGCTTGTTCTAATTTTTTTGGGATGTCCACAGCAATGGATTCCAACTCATCCCTCGCAATCTCTCCTTTTTCATTCTGCAAAACCAACACAACGTTGGACATTGATGTCATTCTTCCTTTTAGAAGATCCATTTTCTACACAATTAGCTTCCCAAGCTCTTCCAAACAAGTCTTGTTCAGCTCTTGTGCTACTGCTAAGGTCTCGCACTTCTGCTTAACTATTGAAAATATTTCTATGAGGCCCAATGTCTCATCCTTTATTACTTTCTGGACCTCATTATTTTCTTCCAGGGTATTTATGTTTATAAGCACCTTTGGAGCTATGCATATGTTTAAAGCTTGGTTTTCTTTCTTCAATACTTCTTGTAACGCTTGATGCAATATTTCGCATCACTGAGGCTTTCTCTCATTCTGCATCTTGCTCTAAATTCCTTGGTGCTTGCATGTGCATAGGTTCATATTCAAGTACCAAGTCCACTAACTTTCCTACATAGTGTATTGCTGAAGGAAATCTCTGTGGTACCTTGGCCTCCAAGTGTGGCCTTGCTCTGATGATATTGTCCCCAATCTCCTCTATAATGCTAATAAATACTTCATTCTTCTTCTGCGCGAAGTCCCTCTCTTCTATTATGCACACTATCTCATCATCCTTTGTCTTTATTTCCTCATGTAGTGCTCTAATTATTGCAGCTTTATCCATGTTTCTTCTAGCAACTTCAAGTAACACTACTTACTTCTAGCAACGACTTCAACACAAACCTTTATGCAGCGTTAACCCTATACCGCCGAACCCTATTAATATATTACCTTTTCCACCCACCAATAAAATCCCGGCCTACAACTCTTCATTACAGTCAAGTGTACCCCACACCCCCCGAACACCGACATGATTCATCGCCAAAATAGAAATTGGAACCCCATCCTACATCCAGTAGGCTTTACACTTCCTCATGTGGTTTGCATGGGGTTGCCTTTTCTTAAAAAAATATTAAAAACCATCACTGATTGAATGCATGAATCTTTACATTACAAAAAATCAAAGTTAGGCCTTCAATCCATGTGGGTGTGTCATTGACCATGATGTTGCTTTCATTCGTCCCAGTGTGGTCAACAGGTCGCCATAAATAGAATAAAACAGAGAGAAGAGGACCACAAAGGCGAACCCCGGAGGCGACAATCACTCTCAATTAAGTACGGTCAACAAGAAAACTCCATCAGAAAGAATAAAGAGGGGGCAGTGAAAAACCAGATGGGGATAACCAACTCACGCCGGTTCTCTCGGCAGGGGCACTACTAATGGGAAAACTCTACCGTCCCCCGACCTCCCCCCCTCCCGGCTCCACCCCCAGCCTCGTCCACCCACAAAAGCGCCCAGTCTCATCAGGTAGAAATGTCTCAGAGCCATTGAGAGAAATAGCACCTGACTTCGAGGGTGTCCGCGGGGGGAACCGACAGTCTCATGAATCAAACAGCAAGCGAAGGAAGACCGTCAAGCGAGGTCGAAGGTACCCTTTACCACCAGAAAGTGCTCCTCACGCACAAAAGGAGTCAGGGGGGGGAATCAGCAGAGGAGAAAGAAAAAAGAAGCCGCGGCGGGAGATGCTAAAATCCGAAGAGGGGAAAAACAAAGAGCGAAAGCAACAGAGCCCAGGAAGCAACTCCCCCATCGGAATTCGCCTAGTCATCTCTCCTACTCATCCTGCCTAAAATCCCTCCTTCTATATCTAATTTCTATTCTATGATGCCACCTTAAAAACAAAATCCGTCTAAAATGATGAGCTATGCCATCCCATCCATTCTATGATGAATAAATCCTTTCTTATGACGCCACAAAAAACATCCCCCCCCCGTTCTCCCTTCTCTTCTCTGACGCGGGTGCAGAAAAACTTTTCCTCTTTTTTTCCTACAATTTCTTCCTACCATATCCCTATCCTCTATACATACCCCATGGTGGTGGAATTGTGCTCTCTCCCCACTTGTTCTTCACTATGTCTTCTATTCTTTTCTTTTTTTTTCTTCTACAAAACTGTTGCTATTTTGGGGACTTTAAGCTTTCCAACTTTGGGACTTCTTGTTGTCTCCATTTTTTCCTTCCTAAAATTTCCTTCGCAGTTGCTGTCAATCTTCAAAGGTCCTCTACATTCTTTTCTCTCTACTTCGAAATCCACTTCTTCACCTTACAATGGGTCTTCTCTTGCAAAGATATTTGGGAATTTAGCTTCCAACTTTGGGACTTGTGTCTCCATTTCCTAAGAATTCTCAGTTTCTGTCTCTTCTGGTCCCTTCTCATCCCCTTCTCTTTCCTTTAATTCCTCACCCTGTTCTTCTATGTTCTCTGCAAGTGTAGGAGAATTAGGCGCGATCTCCTCTGACTCTTCCACCTCCTCATTTAACTTCAGTTTCCTCCTTCTTTGCATGGTTTCCTCCTTCTATGGAGAGATTCTGGGTGATCTGCACATCATGGTTGGAGTAGCACCTTGGGTCCTTGTTCTCCTAAACACCCTCTTAAATCTATGCTCCCCTTGGACTTCATTCAAGTCTTCATCATCCCCCTCTTGTGGTTGAGGTGGTGTAATGAAACAATCAGCTTCACCCTTATTTTTAGGATGTCTCCTACCTCTATGCTCCAAACCACCACTATCTTCGTACTCCTCCTCCTTTTCCTCCACTTCAATTGACTATGTGGGATTAGGTGCAGGGATGTTCTCCATTGTATACGTTCCCTTTGGTGGTTCTAGAAGTGTGAACTCACCTTCCACATACTTGTTATTCTCCATCTTTAGCTTCAGCTGAAGATACACCAATGCTTCCCATACATCTATTACAACTAGACTTATTGTCTTAATATTCAACACCTCTGAAATGATCCTCTCACTATAGGCACTTCTTCCAAGATACACATAATTCTTTCTCAATGTGTGGTAGTCACATTCTACCTTATCTGCATTAAATACCAGTCGGTGTATGTGTGTAAAGCTATGAAAATATGCTTAGAAATACCTTGCAGTGAATGCGTAAGGAAATTTACACCAAGGGCTCTAGACTCCATCTCTCATTAGGAAGCGTGTGATGCAAAAATGATGATATACAACAAACTGGACTTGGTTCCCTACTACTGATGGTAGGTCCTTTGAGATGCACAAATCTTCTCCAAATGTCACACGGAGCCTGTCATACCATTTCTCTTCCCTTTGCTTTATGTCATCTTTCATGGCCCCTTTATATAGATACTTGCTGAAACTTTCAGCTGGTGACTTATTCTACATGGGGTCTTCCCATACCATTTCCTTCGGCATGTCTGGTACTCCAATTTCCATGAATACTAGTGATAGTAGAATAGCCCCAAAGCTGATCATCTTTCCTCCTGTGCACGTTTCCTCAACTATTTATTCTACAATGTAGCCTATAATATTGTATATTTCCCCTTCTGACATATTACGCGCAACGTGTAACCACATAGTATTTACATGTGACCACCGCTCATGATCATTCAACTTTGTAACAAGGTGTGTTATTGCTTGCACATCTAGCTATTTCTTCAATTTGTCTATATACATACTGCATAGAACCTTCAGGTACCCCAACTCCTATCTAGTCTTTAAGATCATGGCTTTATCTATGATATCACTTTTTATGTCCTATCCTGTGGCCTTCAAACTTGTAACATATGAGATAAGCACAGATGATATTCTAACTCTATGTCATACAAAGTAGAAGAAGTCCTCGTGCACTCTGCTCATGAGCCACTGATACAAGGGCTCATACTTCCCAAAATATGGAAGCTCATATAGTTGGTAGACCCCAATTCTCTTCAAAAGCTTCTCACCTACATCATCATAAATTTGCATGTCATTCGCCGTATGCTTTTTTGTCCTAGCAGTGAGCAAGGAATCGAGCTCCTTCTTGTTCTCTGCAGTCTTGTGATTATATTTGCTCACTTTTATCTTTCTGATTGGTGAATCCCACTCCTGGCCAATGATGACTCTTAGATATTGCAATTATGAAAAATCACTTTCAGGTGCCATCTCTTCCTCCTCGATGACCACCTTCTTCTTTCCTTTTATTGCTGCTGCAACTGTCTTCTTGGGTGCCATTTTTACCTTGCAAACATCTCCTCTTTAACTCTGAAACTTTTCAAATAAAACCCTAGCTCGATTTAATCATGACCTAGGTGGAAACTTTGTGCCCTAACTCCTCTCTAGCTCCTTTCTTTACTCAAAACCTTCACCACAGGGGACGCAAGCTTCTTTTCGCACAGATCTATTTATCATGGTTGGTTTCACACCCTTCACACCTTAACCTGATCACTCGGCTCTTTGCACTTAGCTCTTTCCTCAAATTCTCTTATTCGCAAAGGTAAAAATGAATCTGTATCCCATCCTTATCTAATATTTTCAAATTTTGATGTATTTATTTATCCTTCACCTACCAAATATCCTCTCATTCATTAACCAAATTCGTTCATTCTGTGGGCTACATCTTCACACCCCAGCTAGTGCACCTTCATACCCTCTGGTTACAAAATTATCTTTAGTGCACACCTTTGTGCCTAAGTACCTCGTCAATGTACCTTCTCCTGGTAGTTATCATGGCCTTCACTTGAATTGTGTTATACTATCCTTTCATTCATCTCCATCCTTGGTCAATTTTGAGAAGCAATCTTCTTTTGGCTTAAAGCACACTTGTAGCAGCTTATTCCTTTCACCTTTCAATTCCCACAGTATTTTACTTGGATAAATACAACCACCCACACAAAAGGTATGTGCAGTCCTCTGCACATAAAAATTCTTCATATAGTAATTAGCTTCATGCGCACAAGTGCGGTTATTACACAAAACAACTAAATTGACAAAGCATAGTGACAATGAAGGAAATACATAATTGAAAACCTAATCTAATTGGCAATACTGCCTTATTACAAACACCAAGAAGTCTTATTTATAGTAGGGTTTCAGCCTACTCCCATTAAAGTAAACGGGTAGCCATGTTCCATCAAGTGCTTCTAACTTGCAAGCACCTGATTCAAGTATGTAAGTGATGGAATATGGCCCCAACCAATGTACTTTGAGCTTTTCTAGATGGCACAAGAACTTAGAGTCATAAATAAGTACCATTTGTCTAATATCAAACTTATTATCCCTTATATTTCTGTCATGCCATGCCTTCTACTTGGCCTTTTCCTTCTTCTGAATCCATCATGTTATTTCTCATCGCTCATCTAGTTGAATCATCTTCTTGATACGCTCTTCTAAAGATTTTTCATTAGCTAGACCTCTAGTGTACGCAATGCGCAAAGAAGGTAACATAAATTCTATAGGGAGAACAGATTCCGTGCCAAACACTAATTGAAATGGTGTGGCTTTGTTTAATCTCTTGTAAGTTGTTCTATATGCCCAAAGAATAGCTGACACTTTGTCATCCCAATCCTTTCTACCAAGATCACAAATTTTTGTCAAATTCAGGCCCCAAATCTTGTTGAAAGCCTCAACAGTTCCATTTTCCTGAGGATGATAGGGTGTAGTGTTATGGTGTGTAACCATAAAATCATCTAATAGGATCCTGATTGGATCATTCAAAAAGTGTGTACCCCTATCACTTGTCAAGCTTAAAGGACATCCATATCTTGTAAGAACAGTCTCCCATAGAAACCTAGCTACTGTAGTTGTTGTACAATCCTTCGAGGTGTTGCTTCTACCCACCATGTGAGATAATCTATGCAAGTAATGATATAGCGCGGCCCAGTCCTCCGCGCGACTAGCAAAATAGGTCCTACAAAGTCAATGGCCCATTTCTCAAAGGGTCCGGCACTAGTAATTGGTCTCAAAGGAATATCATCTCTTTTCCCTAGTTTTCCTAGGCACTGACAATGATCACACGCCTTACAATATTCTTTACAGTCCTTATACAATGTCTCCCACCATAATCCAGTAAGTAGGATCTTCTGGGTAGTCACATCACCTACATAATGGCCTCCTGCAATACCACCATGAGATTCTTTCATAATATCCTTACTCTAATGCACTAATACATAGTAAAGTAATACTTCATCTTTGCCTAGCTTGTAAAGGTCACCACTGATTAACATAAATGGTGCCACACGTATATCAAGCTATTTCTTTTCTAATGCCTTCATTCCTTCTGGTGCTATACCAATCCGCAGAAAGACAACAATTTCTTCTAATTTTGATGGTGTGTGTTGTAACCTATATAACTATGCATCTGACATGGTTTATTCAATTTTCTATGCTTCCTCTCCTGAGTTGATTCTAGATAAATGGTCTGGTCCAGAATTGCTTTTACCTGGCTTCATGAAAACTGTGAAATCAAACTCTTGAAATAGGATTACCCATCTGCATATGCGCCCATGTAAGATGGAATTATTTACCAAGTAATTTAATTCCATGTGATATGTATAAAACATAAATGGTGTTGCTAACAAGTACTGTCGAAACTTGTGCAATGCATATATCATGGACAAAGCTTCGCGCTCTATAGTTGTATAATTCTATTCAACATGAGTCAGCTTCCTACAAGCAAAACAGATTGGATGATCGACAATACCTTCACCAGGTTGAGCTAACACAACACCAATGGCCATGCGAGAGGTGTCCACATGCACATGAAATGGTTTATCCCATGAGGTAAAATGTAGAATGGGCGTGGTAGTAAGTTTCTCTTTTAATATCTCAAACACGCGTTGTTGCGGTTCTCCCCAATAAAATGTACATTTCCCTTTAGTAACTCTTCCAAGGGTGCAACAACTATGGCATACCCTTTGATGAATTTTCTATAATATCCTGTATGACCTAAAATTCTGCGCACCTCACTTTGACTGGTAGGCGCTTCTAGGCCTAGAATGACTACAACCTTAGTTGGATCAACTAGTAAACCTTCCTTGTAGATTATATGTCCTAACAATATCCCAAATGCTATAGAAAATATACACTTATTGATGTTCAAAGAGATACTAAATTGTCTACACCGTTCAATCATTAAGCGTAGATTGTCACAAGGATCTTTCACAAGCCCATATACTATCTAATTGTCTAGGTAGACTTGTAAAAAGTTGTGAATAAAATTTTTGAATGCCTAAAAAACTATGCACGGGAATACAATAGGAACATTTTTCAGTCCAAAAGGCATCGCAATATAGGAAAAACTGCCCCATTCAGTAGTAAAACTTGTCTTTTCTTGATCCTCCTGAGCAATTCTAACCTGATGATACCTGGAAAACCCATATGTGAAAGAGTATATTTTGCACCCTACAACTCCTAGTATTTCCTTAGTAAATGGTGTAGGGAATGGATCTGTGACACATGCAAAATTCAGCTCCATGTAGTCCACACATATTCTAATTCATCCATCCTTCTTGATACTGATCACCATTGGGCTAACCCATTCTGATTCATCAAGGGGCTTGATGATCCCAGATTTCAACATTTTATCAATTTCTTCTTTTACCTTTTCACGCAAATTAGGATTCATTCTATAAGATCACTTCCTAACTGGTCGTGCATCATCCTTAAGTTTTATCTTCATTTCCCCAAGTGATTCAGGCACGTCTTTAAGTTCATGATACCCTCAAGGGAATAAGTCTTGATAATCACTGAGTAATTCAATGATCTTTGCTACCTCCAAGTTTGACCAGTAGTCTCCAATGATGGCCTCCTTAGGCTCAGCCTACAAACCTATACTCACATTATTTGTCTTTGTGGGTTCATGATAGTCTACGTATCCTTGTCTACACTATCCAAGACCTCATGCACCCCTTGTGAATGTTCAATATCTAGGTCCTCAACTTCCTCATCATCTACGATGTAAACCATCTTTCCCTTCTCTTTCTCAAGGGAAGCATGTTCAAATAGTATGGAGTCCATTTCTTCTTCCTTTTCGAAATGCACTCTGGACTCTGTCTCACCAAATAATTCCTAAATATTATCTTTTTCTTTTGCACTATCTCCCATAGTTAAGCGCTTGATAAATTTGAGTTTCTCTTCTATTGGAGGTTGGGAAGAAAAGTAGTCAAAGGTTTGGATCATTCCTACAGTCAAATTTTTCCAATTCCCAGTCTCTTGATGTAGTTATGCATATACATACAAGGCGTGTGTGCATCCTTATAGCATAGATTACAATCTATGCACCTAGAGTGAAGGTGGTAATGCTTCCTATCCTGTTGTGTAGAGTCTCTCACACTACTGAATGTGATGCTGAACAAGTTAATCACCATGATAAGTGTAGATCTACGTAGGTGCATTATTCCTTCCAGACCTAATAGATAGGGTGATTCCAATATCTTCACATTCTATAAGGTTATCTTTGTGGACTACCCACCAACACACTACTGTCCCTCGCAAGGTATATACTAACATAGTTCTTATATTAATTTGATCTGTCCACTATGTTTCGATGGCTTTCAAAAATGTAGGAATATCTTTTGCCC
The DNA here is from genome assembly GCA_019776745.2 of Taxus chinensis. Lineage (NCBI taxonomy): Eukaryota > Viridiplantae > Streptophyta > Pinopsida > Cupressales > Taxaceae > Taxus > Taxus chinensis. The sequence goes on from CM034151.1 coordinate 203,288,085, forward strand.
ATGTATACCAAGATACTGTGTTACCTATCCGTCAAACAGAGCGAAGTCCATTCTTGCGTGCAACCACGCTTTTTACTTGCGCCCTACTAGTTCATATGTACCATGAGCCCAATTTTCGCAAGAAATACTCGTAGTATCAATAATAGAATAAGAATCCTCCCACTGTAGGATGTCTTCTTTTAATGGCTTATTGACCTCTGGGTCCTGAATAGCAAGTACATAAATTCTGTTTAAGTCCTCCTCACTTAGAGGCTCAATATATGGTGTAGAATTCCTATCTGTTAGAGGTATCACAACTCTTTCCTCCTTGTTCTCAAAGCTGATATACCCCTTATTGAATCTAGGGTCAGAATTATTCACATAACACCAACGGCATTCAAGAAAGGCTAGAAAATTGTCTATTTCTGCAAGTGCTAATACCTCAAAATCCCCAGTGAACTTGGACCCTTGTATAGTTATAGATGCATCTTTCAAAACTCCAATGGGAGTGGCCTTAGTCTGGTTTGCCATAAACAACACATTCGATGATGGATGTAATAAAGGCCTCCTCATTTGTACCCATGCATCTAATGTAAGCACATTTACTTCTGCACCTGTATCAATCAATATGTTTCTCAACAACCATCCATCCACAACAACATTCTAAGTAATTTCTTTATCATAGTCAATGCTATCAGGGGGAATATTTACATGTATAATCTACCATCTGGTCTCAATACTTGCGCACAGAGTGTTCCCCTTTAACCAACTTCCTAATAGTGGAATAACGTTCTCTTGGTGTAACATTTTGCACACTTATCGAAGATCATCGATATAAGTTTGGACTATCTCTTATGCTTTCTTCTGTTCCTTAAGGTACTGTATATCACCCTGAAGAGTCCTTAGCACTTCCATGGTATCCTAGTAAACCTCCTTCTGATGAGTAGGATCTGGGTACCTTGCATGCAAAACCTCCTCCTTGGTGATCGTAGGCTTTTGGTGCAATGCCTCTCTTACGCGTGTCACTTTAGCACGTGTAGTAATCTTCACTGTCAATACTTCAGGTCCTTCTACTATCTTGGGCATCCAATGATCTTCTACCACGCGCTAGATTCTAACCATACTGGCACCTTTTTTTCTTGTTTATGCTACTTACTCAGATGCTCATATAAGTCCAAGCACTCTTTATAGCTATGATTCTTCCCATAGAAAAAACATGCAATATTCTGAGGAAATTCACACCTATAGCAGTCAGGAGATCCGCACGTATAACTTGTTCCATGAGGGAACTCACCTCTTCCTCCACCATGGCCTCATTCTCTATATCCACCATGATATCCAAGTCCCCTTCCAGGACCTCCTTCATAATGCCCCTCACTCCTATCATAGCGTATTTGATTATGATCCCAATCCTAGTGCTCATTCTTACCCTTAGAATTATCTATTACACTTATCTATCGTACCCCAATGTCTAGAGCATCCTGGATCCGACCAATCAACTGATAATCATCAGTATCATGGGTCGTGGACTTGCAAATCTTGCAAAAGCAAGATACATTCTTCCTTATCGTGTGATGTAACAAAGGGCAGTGGCTAGCATCATGATTCAAATGACAGATCTCACAATCTAATAGTAATGAGTGTATAGATCTGTGTGGGCAACTATCCTTGGTGTGACCTTCCACTTCACAATCTGTACACCAAATTCCTGAGCGCATTTCATGGGATGAATTTGTTGATAGCTTCTCTAACTACTTTTCCATAGCTGCAATCTGTGCCTCTAAGAATGGAATAATGTCAATGTCAATGCTCCCAACTACCTCAGCACACAAAGTTTCTTCCAATGCTTCACACAGATGAGTATATGTCTTATGTGATAGCGCCCTTCTAAATGGTGTAATCAATCCACCAACGAACCATTTTGCATGTCGGCTAGCATGAATATCTTAAGATAGCTTAGCTATAAGTGTCTTAAAATGAGCATCATACTCACATACACTCTCAGTAGTGCCTTGTGTGATATCCTTGAGCGCACTAATACTCTTATACTCAAATTCAGGGATATGGAACTCTTTCAAGTAAGCATCCTTCAATGCTGCATAATCCACACAAGTTCGATCAGGTTAAAACTTCCTATACCAATTGTGTGCACGTCCCTGTAATGTAGTAAAAACTTGACTTTCCTTTCTCTAAGAAGCCATGATCCCTTTAGCGCACCAAAATATTTCACACATATGCACATGCTTGTCAGCATCCTCTATGCCTCTATGCTATGGAAGATGAAGAGACATCCATATAAATATTTTGTGGTTGCTGCAGACCTTGACCACCTGATCCACAACCTCTTGTGTTCCCTTTGCCCCCAGAACCACCAGATCCACTGGAACTAGAACCACCTATACCTCCTTATCCTCCACTTGTAGCATGAATAGGACATTTAGATGTACTCCCATGTGCTCCAACAACAGTACTATATTGAACCCCTATAGTTTGTTAGGTAGTTCCACTTCGAGAGGTGAATCCAACATTATGTGCACTCACATTCTATGTGGATGATGTGCCTAAGAATGTTCCTCCAAATATCATTGAATATGTAAGTCCTGCCATTAATATACTTACTCCCTGACTTACTCCTACTCTCCTATTTCCAAAGTTAGCTTCCTGGTTACTTTTCATACTAGATACTGGAAAACCAAGCACAAGGGCTAGGTCACCAGATGGATTAAGATGCACGCCCACAACTCTGGTAGTCTCTGCTGGCACACTTCTATGTGATTCCAAGGGGGATCTCTTTCATGCTTCCCAAGATAGGAAAGTTCCCAATGCTTTGGCTCCACATCTTCTACGTGAGCTGTAAATCCTTCATGAGCCATCTCTCTCCTCAACACCATACTTTCTGCAATAGAACATTGCTTCTCTATCTCCATCCACACACCTCATTATACTTAATTCCCCTCTCCTCTCTCTTCCTCTCTACTAATAGGTATGCCATCTTTCACCAAACCTATTCCCGCCCTCGTGTGTGATGAATTTTAGTTAGCCATTGGTTTACTGTCTAGGTTCAAAGTTACCATCAAGATCTTGATCGCCAGTGGAATACCTTGCAGATACTCCTCTTAGATACCTCAAAAACTGGAATTCATCTACCTTTGGGTAAGAGTATGTTGAAATTGAATATTCCAGAATATAACTGTTTAAAACACCATGAAACCGCGTATCTACAACGCGAGTTGAGATTAGATCAACATCATAAAGGGATTGAAATTATTCCTATGTCTAGACAAGTGTGTGATACCTCCAATTCTACTGTGATGCATAAGTAGTAAGCCAATCATATAGTTCTACTGGAAATATGGTGAAAAATATCTCATATAAGTTGTTATATAGATTCTTTTCTACCCAAGTATGTGCGTTAAAATTAGATCCACTACTGAACCGTCGTGCATATTCTTCCTCTAGACCATGTATCCATTCCTCAATACTTGCTAGAGTTAACCTGTATGTCTTCATCATGAACCATCTTGAAAACAACTGAAAAATAGGTCCCAACAATGGAACCAATGATGCAGCTTATAATTTACCAGATAACACCCTAGTTGCGCTGGAACATCACTCAACCTTGATTGAGCACTCTCTCGAAGTGTGCAAAGGTACCAGGTCCCTCTTTAGGGTTGTTGTAGCAAGATGTTAGCATGATGAAGGAAGTTACATATATATTCATAAATAATCCATCATTCTACAATGCATGCTACATTCAGATCTATGAAATAACAAGCTTTAAACAACAATCATGATTGACTTAATAACATGCTCTACTTAATTACACACAAGAATGACACTTAGATTTAGCCAATATCTTCTATATATTAATAAACATAGAAGCTCCTTACAATAATGTTAATCTATACCAATGTGCATATGCATGTGATCCAGTAATTCAGTCATATGCGTATATCTCTATACCTCCATACATCCCTCTCTCCCTGTGTGTTTATATATATATATATATATATATATATATATATATATATATATATATATATATATATATATGTGCTTCACATAATATATATAGGGTGGAGAATTTCCCTTCACTACTTATATATTCCAAAAATAGGCTGCATGCTATTAATAGCCACACACTATTTACAGGCATAGCCACACATGCAAGTGTGCTATCTATAGACCTCTTGTAGTTAACTGAAGTGACAATCCCATTCTTAGCTTGTCTCTATGTAAAAATGCTTTGATCTGATCCTCCAAAGATAGAAAATGTGTGGCGTGCACATCTCTGCATCATTAGTGTGTTCCACACGCCATCTTCTAAAAAATAGGTCTTCATGCTCAAAATCGGCTAAGTCTTGAAAGCTAAACTTACCTTCCACGCGCATGTCCTTCATGTCCCTCCGCACCCTTGATCCTAGCCTTCTCTCCCACGTGGAATTCTTGTGTGTTATATAACATGTATTCTCTGATCAACATGTGGAAGAAATGAAAATGGATATTGAATGTGCTTTCTGACAAAGAGGTTCTTACACGAACGGGGAAGAAAAAATAGAAAAAGATCAAAATTTGTAAAAAATGGATTTTTAACTCTTCAATGGCTTAGCTGTAATTTTTTGTCCTAAGTGTTTGGGAAATATGGTGTAAAAAATTCACCTCACCCTCCTTGTGACAAGTGGCACCCCAGGATTGGCCGGTGAGATATAGTGAAAAAACACTTAAAAAACAACCAGGGGCAGAAACTATGTCATATGGGTGACTAGGGAAAAATGATAGGCTTGGGAAAATTTTGTGTCCCAAATTTCCTAGGTTTTGGGATAGATGGTGTTAGAAAATGCACCAAGATCTGGGCTTGACAGGTGACAGATGGTCACTGGTTTGAGGCGTAGAGGAGAGGGAGCTGGAAATGAGCCTACGGAGTACCATTCTGGGTCATGTGGAGGACCAAGGGTCATACTAGGGGTTAGGCACATTTTTTTGTCCCAAATATCCCAAAGGTTTGGGAAATTTAGTGCAAGAAAATTTTCCCTCATCTGGCGAGGACAAGTGACACTCTGTGATTCGGTGGGGGAAGGGTTAGAAATAAGAGTAAGGAGGCTAAACTAAATTGTTTAGGCTCAACAGAGGTCAGATGATGGTCTAGGGGTATATTTGAGGGATGGGAAAATTTTGGTGTCCCAAATTTCCCAATATTTCACAACATTGGGTGCAATAAAATGTGCCCTCACCTGGGCTTGACATGTGTCCACCTATAAAATTGACTAACTCCTAGATTGTACCTTGGAGAGCAACTTGACAGAGGTATAGCTTGAGCATCGAAAGGTATTTTCATGCACTTATTTATATGAAATTGAATAGAAATGAAATTTTGATAATAACGGGAAGGGTCCCATGCCTTGATTCTTCCTGAAACTTCCTAAAAAATAGGTTTTTTCTTTAGGCTCATAAGTTGCGCATGCTAAAAATAGTCTATGGGAAGAGTTTCTTGTGTCTTATAAAAGATATGAAGCCACCACCACTTATATCTCTAAAATAAATTTCTAATGATATATTGTTTGACCTATAACTCCCTACGGAGCTCCCAAAATCACTTCCTGAAGCTCAGGGATTGTTTCTTGCTGCAAGGATGCTTCACCCTCTAAAAATCCCTTTGATTGAATTTGTCCCTAAACCTTTGAAAATTCCCAGAATCTTCCTCAATCAGTTGTATAATGTTCCTATCTCCATATCACTACTCCTTTATGAATTTAGACATTTAAATATTATCCAGTGGGAGGGGTTGAACCATTTTTTTAAAAGTCTAGAAATAACCATTCTTAAGTTTCTTGAAAATCCTGTATTGCAAAGTATCATCTCCGTGGCACTTGAATGAAATTTCTTTTCCTAAATCACCTATGAATAGGATTGGCACACCACACAAGTTCACTTGATAGGGTAGGATAGGTATGGTATAGGGAATGGACTGACCTAGAGGGGTGTTGCGGATGGTTGACACTGAAATTTTTTTACACTAGGGCATAGTTGTACTACTTTGAAGTAAATTTTTCTCTTGCAAAAAATAGGACAATAGCTTGATTTTTGGGGACTAATTTTGGACCGAACAAAGTGAGGAAATGATGAGAGGTAATTCTAGAATCTTAGTTTATAAATTGGACCAGTGCTTTATCCATTGGGATTTATAGAGTCACTTTGCACAGTAAGAGATAAGCTGAAAGGAGTGCACACACACACAATACAGAAAACACACAACACACTAAAAAGTAAAACACACACAATAGGGAAAGGGAAATAGACACACCTACATCACCTATGGTATAATGTGGGGGACAACCCACTTTCAATGCTTGTAAAACTTGAGATATTTCATGCTACGAGGAAATGCCAACTACATTCCATCTAGATAAGAATGGTAGAAAACATATTATCCACAAGCCTAGCAGATCTATAATGGACCAAGTCAAAAATAGTCAAATTTCCCCTGACTTCCCTTTAGTTCTCTTCGCTTTTCCTAGAGTAGAAAAAGGTCTCCAAATTTTAATTCTCTGGATTTGTCCTTCTTATCTAACAACGTATTTACCTTCAATTAATGAGATTTGATTAGGTCAACTACCTTGAACCTGTCTTCATCTAGTTTCTCAAGAAACAAGATCCTCTTGTTATTGGAATATCAATATTTCCCATCTTACACTGCTTGGAGAAGTTTGAGTTTCGACATCTCCACCATGACTAGAATCTCTGCCTTGATCCCATCGAGCAATTGGAATGGAGACATACTAATTTCTTTCTTTGGAGTGATTTTGTCTGCCCACAATGCATCATATAGCTTTTTATGCCAATTTATTTTACTTTAATATATGAACTTGTGGAAGATGGTCACGATGTTCTTATTCTTGAATCTACCTAGCCATTCACTTGCGGTAAATAGTATGAAGAGTGTGACAAATAAATTCCTCATCCATAGAAAAATTTGGTCAGCTCCCTAGAGGAGAAATATGTGGCATTATCCACCATGATCTTTTGTGGGATACCTAAACTAAAAATGATGTTTTCTTTGGTAAATTTGCACACTATTTTGGTATTGGATTGGTTTGTAGGGATGGTCTCTTCCCACTTTGTGAAATAATCAGTTGAATTGAGCACTTAGGTATAACCTGCTCTTGAGTGGGAGCTTAGCACTCTAATGAAATCCAGTCCCCATTATTGGAATGGTTCTTAAATAACCACTAGTCTGAGGGGAAAAATAATGATTTGTGGTCTTCCAGTGAACTATTGGCATGATTCACATTTAGAAACCCATTCTTAGCAATCCAAAAATAAAGTAGGCTAGTAATACCATTCGTGAAGAATATTATGAGTTGTAGCCATGGACGTAAAGTTTCCTCCACATGCTTGATCATGATATAATTTGAGGAAATACTCTTGTTTCTCTTTGTCTACACATCTTAGAGGAAAACCATCAAATCCCCTCTTGTAGAGTGCATGGTTCCATATCACATACATGGATTTCCTTAGCTTGAGAGTCCTCTTATGTTTATGATCAATATTATGAGGGAACTCAACATAGGTCATGAAGTAAGTAATGTCTATATACCATTAATTTTTCATGTTTATCAAGAGGACTTGAGGCAAGCATTTATTTAAACATGCACAATACAAGCATTCTCTTGTAACATTATGTGCCAACAATACTTCATCTTATGAAATCAACTTGCATAGTCCATTTCCTTTGACCAAGTTAGAATGTTTGATTTCCAATTCATATTCTTGAATCCTCTCCACCCAATTACCTCTCTTTATTCTTGGATCCTATTAGGTGAGAATTGAGTTGATAGTGGATCTTGACATCATTACCATAGTGCGGGAGTTAAGAATGTAGAACCAAACGTTATTTACTTCCTTCACCACTCTATAGGCATTATTTTCTAACTAGTTATACTTCAGCTCATGGTTTTTCAGAGGAAAGAACATGAAAGAAATGGGAGATTCAAGGCCTTTTTCATTCTTTTGCACCAAAATGGTTGATATCATGTGCTCTAAAGAATAATAGTACAAGATGAATTCTTTATCAAATTATGGGCACACTAGTGTTGGATCCTCCACTATTTATTTTTTATCATCTCAAATTCCATTTCCCCCTCTTTGTCCCATTTAAAGCTATCCCGTGGCTTCATCATTATGGTTGTGTGCTTAGTCAACTCGGTGAAGTCTGGGACGAAGTTCCGAATGAATTTGAACTTGCCAAATAAGGAATGCAATCCATTTTTTCTCATTGGAAATGATATTTTTTGAATGGAATTTATTATTTATGGATTAATATTTACCCCTTCCTTTTTAACTATGTGCCCAAATAGTTTTCTTTTGGTGACCTTGAAGATACACTTCTTAAGATTCATGGATATGTCATGCTTCCTACATCTTATGAGTACCTATTCAACATGGTGTACATGGTATCCTCACTTTTTTAAGAAGACCATGAGGTCATCCATGTATATTAAAATACAATGCTTGAGGTATTTTAAAGCCAAAACAATCTCCCTTTGAAAGGTTTCTCCTGCATTGATCAAACTAAAAGGCATTTTGTTGTACGCAAAAGTGCCCCAAGGTGTTGTGAAGGATTTCATGGTCCTATATTATTCTTCCACTTCAATCTAATTATACCCTGATAATCCATCAAGAAATGAAATAATTTTAGACCATGTGACCACTTGCAAGATGTGATCCATGATTGGGAGTGGGTAGTTGTATTTCAGGGAGGTGTGGTTCAGGTTTCTAAAGTCCACAAAAATTATTATTTGAACATTTTTCTTTCACATTGGAATGATTTTCTTTACCTACGTGGAGTGGTGGATAGGAAAGATGATTCTTAAATTTATAATTTTCAGTACCTCCTCCTTGATGGTGTCTCCTATCTTTGTATTATAGGGCCGTTGTTTTTTCCTAAAAGGATGGGCTTCTGGATTTAGAGGAATAAAATGATGCATTTACTTTGGTTGAAAGGACTTGAGTTCATCGTATGAATAGGCCAAGACATAAAAATATTTCTTCAAAAGTGAGATAAACCTTTTTTTTCTTCTGGAGAGTAACATTTGCCAATATTCACCATTCTATGTTGCTCAAGGGTTCCAATGTTCTCCTTCTCAAACTCGGTCATGAACCATTATGACTCTTTTTATCTTTCTTTGATGAACCGGTCATTCTTTTCAAACAAATATTCTAATGACACCAGGCCCTTGAAAATCTTATTCCCTTTGATATTTATTATTCCTTCTAAATTAAATCCCTCTATTCATTCCTTTTCTTCCTTCGCCACTAACTCTCGTGTGGATATTCACTTACTTTGTAGATAAGATAATATTATTAATTTCCAACACAAGACCACAAAATCATGTTAATGGGACTGCAGAGTACAAAGAAAACCAACCCAACAAGAGGACCCAAATAGGTCACCTGAAATATAATGAGAGAAGGAGAGGAATATAAGGAAACAATAAAGGCTGAGAAACCAAAAATAAAGAAGAAAAGATGATGGTGCAAGGGGGGGATAGGAAGAAGGATAAATACCCCCACAACATCACCTAACACTCAAGGCTAGATGGGAGTAACTCACAATGCACCGATGACAAGAAGATGAGACTGTAGAATTCCTGGGGAGCTTATGTCTAGGAGGGAGGTGGTGCCTCTGAGTAAGCCTGGTGGGTCATTGTATATGTGGAGGGGCCCTGGGATGTTCCTGAGATAGGGAGCCTCGAGTGGAAGAAATTAGTTCTCGAGACCTGATGGATCTGGACTAAGGGTCTATACACATGTCCAATCACCGCTTGGTAGAAGAGACTACTGAAGTTATATTTTTTATCCAAGAAGGAGAGGAGTTGACTATCATCGTTGAAGACTTGCCAATGGTTCACATTTTCTGGTGCACTTGGTCTAAAGAAAATTTTGACAGTAACCTTTTCCTTAGTGAATAATAGATGTGGAATCACCAAGGAAGTTGAGGCATAAAGAGAATTTTCCTTTTCATACTATTCTCGAGGAATGGATTGGATGGAGAAATCATCAAAAGAATCAATGTAGTCCCAGACTCTTTTTCTATAGTACCTGAGTCTTGGTTTTTTGAATTGATATTGATCTCTCACTTTCCTATCTATCATCTCTACATCTTTGAGAAACTTCAGCCTCTTTATACCCATGGACTCAAAAAAATCCATTTTGAGGAGAAGAGCTTCATATTTTGCAATGTTATTAGTATTTTCAAATAGCTTAAATGCAAATGGGAAATATTCACCTGAAGGAGAGCCCAAGAGAACCCCAGCTTTGGATCCTACACTTGAGTGACTTTCATCAAACTCCATGGTCCATATTTGATCTTCTTCTTCTTCAGTTAGGAAAGGAAAATTATCATCTTTTCTAGATGTGAGGAAATAGTTCCCCATCCCACTGTCCTGGAATAAGATGTTTGATATTGGGTCCTCTGACTTCTGGATTGTATATTTCATTTTCCGCACTACCAATAGTTTTTTATCTTTCCCTTCACTGGAATGGTCAAAGAGGACCAATCCATTCGGATTTCACCGCCTTGATCCCTACAGTATCTTCTACTCAATAGCATACCAAAGGATGCTTGTATGTCTACCACTAAGATGGTGAGTAATACATTCTTATCAGGAAATTATGCCAAGGCCACTTATGCATATTTTATCCTTCCCACAAGTGGCACTAATTTAGACTCCATATAATAACAAGAGTTATTTTCACGTGTCAAAGTAAATCCTAAGGAAATTTCTACTTTAATGAGCATGACATTATTTAAGGATCTTGAGTCTATGATACAAATATTTAGCTGACAACCTTTGATTAGGAGGGATAAATAGAATGGTTCCACTTTATTTGTTTTGGATGCACTAAGTTCCAACATGTTTTGTGAAGGGGTCATACGCGGCATTGGAAATAAACCATTAGGATTAGGATTCATGGGATTAGGATTTGGGATACCACCATAGAAAACATTGATAAACCTCTTAAATTATTTCAGGTGCATTTGCAAATATTCAATTTTAGTAATCTGGAATTTTGTTTTAATAACATGTTCGACATAATCGAATGGAGCCAAGGTGGGTGAAATAAATGTTCATAGGATAAAAAAGGTTTTACATTATGGGAAGGTGCTATGTTGGGAGCTTGAGTACTCTTAGTGGATGAGGTAGCGGGTTTAGAAGGAGATGGGGTGGTAGAATTTGGCTAAGCTTTAGGAGATTTTGCAGAACTAACATTAGGTAAAAGATTAACTTTAGAAAAATATTTGGAATTAGGGGAAACACCAGAGGACTTACTAGATATGGAAATCGGTATCTTAGTCACTATCGGGTCCAATTTCTCCTTTTCTGAATCCATCGATGGCAGAAGTGGAGATCCCCTACTGATGATTTTTTTCTATGGAACTTCTGCTGGAGTATCCTCCTCCTTATTGTTTACCATAGTTATGGGAAGGGAACTCCATTTTTAGAATGGGATCTGGTGAACATAGCACACGAGAAGTTTGGTGCTTCTTCATCATCATCATCCTCACTTGTTGAGTGGTATTCAATGAGACCATTTTAAGTATCACCATTGACCTCTTGAATCCCAACAATTATTCCGTATTCATTTTTTTCATCTTCTTCTAGATCTTTAACCTCTTCCTCCTCCACCAGTTGTTCAGTATCACATATTACATTAACCGTAAGTGCCTCAAGAACAAGCATGTGGGGAGGTGGAGCTATCCTTGGCTTGTTTGGGAGATTGGTCTTCTTTATCACATTTCACATGGAGGTTTGAGAGAGTTATTTCTTGAGATTTTTAATATCATTTTCCATCTTATGAATCATAGGATTTTTGGGAATAGAGCTAGAAATTTAGCCCTATTTTTTCCTTTTAGGTTCTTTACTTTACCAGATAAAATTAGATCATCCTCAATTTTTTTGACATAGTCTTGAGTTTCCTTCAAATTTTTAGGATGAGACCTTATGAGAATAAACCACACTTCAGGTAGTTGAGCACTTATAAATAATCTTTTCAAATTATTATCCAAAAGCATGGCTTCAATAGGAATCCTCTTGAGTACTCTGTTGTATTTAGCTATAAAATTCCTCATACCTTCATTAGATTGTATATTCATATGCACTAGTTGTACTAAGAGGTCTTGAAATTATTTTATAGACTTGAATATGTCTTTGAATCATGTTTTTATATCATCCCAACAAGTGATTTATCTTGCTAGTAGAAGATAGAAGCATTTGGATTATTTTTCTTGCAAGGAATATGAAAATAAATTGATAAATACATCTTTGTGCTCGACCCCAAGCACACCACACATAGTAATGAAGGCTTCCACATGTTCTTCTTGGAGTTTTTATCCATCTCCCTTGAACTTACAAACAAAAATTCTTGAGCCTCATGGTATCTTATGAAGAGGTTGTGGGAGTGCAAGTGGGCCCATGTTCCTACCCCATGGTACAATAGGATGTGATCTATCTTCATCACACATATCAGCTTCTTCTTCAATCCTTTTTATTTCTCTAGCTCTTGCTTCCACTTCAAATTCAGCTAGTGCTTTTGCTTTGGCTTTTGCTTTAGCTTATGATCTTCCTTTAACTTATAATTCAGTTTCCACATCTGTAAAGATTTCAAAATATTCACTAAGATTTGGACACTTTATGTCTAATGGCTTGATTCCACTTGGACCTCCAATGAGATTAATTTCATTATGAGGTGAGTGCCTTGAAATTATTGCAATTTCTTACCTTATATACAACTCTTTAAAGATTGGGTCAAGATTTCCTCCTTGTTGTTGTGACCTAGTATACCTGCGATCATCCAACTTGTAGGTTTGAGAGGGACTTAATATATTCTGTATTGCAGTTGGGATTGTCTCACTCTTTCCCTTTCTTTAGCACATTTTTCTTCAGCGTCTAACACTCTGGTAACAATGAAGAAATGATAAAAATTATCTCTATTATGCCAAACGACTTCCCTCAAATCAGATACAATATCTTTTTGGATATGGAAGAGTAATACATGCCTTTAGATAGGATGGTTACCCAGAATAGCCATGGATATGAGACATAAGACTCTATGAATGTTAAAATTACAATGTTTTGATTTTTTGGGTTTTTTTTTTTTTTTTTTTCTCGTGGTTCGTATTTTGGGTGCATATTGCTATCAAATCACCCCCCACAACGGGTGCAAAAAACTGTTGGTGAGAAAATTTGTCAGGTGGAAAAATTCGTGGGTATCTGCCAACTCTCTAGGAATCTAGGTCCCTCTACTTGAATGGTTCAACTCCATGTTATTATGCGTTAATGAAATAAAAAATATATGGTGACCTTATAGGACGGGGATCCTCCAAGAACACTCCACTGAACCAAAGACAAAATCTTGTAATTACTTACAAGGGAGGAATTTTCTAAGTTAGTAGGAAAGGGAGTGGGAAAAAGAGAGGGGAGATTAATATTATAGGTAGAAAATCAGATTCCTACAACCATTAATCAGAATAATTCAACACACATAGATAGAAAGAACAAAAATTTGTTATTGGCAACAAGATAAGACACGATTAGGAACAAAAAATTTCAATAACCTACTCATTAAAAAAGGAAAGAAAATCCTTTCTCTTTTATTAAAGTTTTACAAAATTTGAACACAGTGGGAGAATGGAAGAACATAGAAAGAGGGTGAAAATAAAAGAAATGAGCTTGTTTCACCTGATTCTAGATCCTTTCTTTGAATGTTGACGAAATGGATAAGGGTAAAGGGCTAGGAGGAATAACTGTTGAAATGGTGACTATGGGTTGCTGCATGTGTATGACTTCTAGATCCACAGCTGATCGTGAGAGCTTCCTTTTTTCTTGGAGGAACTACCTCAAATGGAAAACAAGACCACCAAATGAAAGTTAAACAATATATACAGTGGACTGCCTAACGTGTGCTAGCTCTAGGAAGTGTGATACTCCCTAAACAATTATCAATCCAATGTTTAAAACAACTCAATGCTAATAATAAAGAGAATCCTACTATAGTTAAATGATTTAGGTATCTCATTTGACTACAATAAGCAAATCCATTCACAACAAGCTAAGCTATGAATGAATCTGAAGGTCAAGGTCTTTGTCAGGGTACCGGTACTAGTTAGGGTAAGGTTCTGAGTTGTTTTGGGGTATTTGGTAGGGGTTTTAAGCTCTGTTCTTGGTTTTTGGTAAAAAACATAGAGATTGACGTTGGTCTAGTATGATCGATGTGGGTTTAGGTGAACCGGCAACGGTTGAGGGTAACCGGTGATGGTATGGTCGGGGTATAGGAAACTCAATAAAAACATGAGGTGAGGGTAGATCTGTGGCTAGATGAATATGGAAGGGCAATGGCAAGGTTCGTGTGGGTCTTAGGTATGCATAGGGATGATTAAAATTTGGGTATGGGCCGTTCAAGGGGTGTGGGTGAAGGGGGATGGTCAAGTTTACATGGAGGTAAAATGGTGGGGAATGGGAATAGGAATAAAACCTAATAACAAAAATAAAAGAGTCTACCTAAATGACAATGGACAAGTGCTAGTTAACAAAACAGTTACTATTGCACAAGCTTGATGTTTGGTTGGCAATGGTGGGTGATCAAATGGAAGGAACTTGGTGTGGTGCTGGCACTTCCCCGGATGCTCTCGTGAAGGAAAATGGCTCTGTGATTTCTTCTGGTGCTGGTTGTGGGTGCTCTGATGCATGTATGAATGTTGGTTCTACTTACATACTACTCTGGTTTCGTCTCTTGCTCTCAAAAGATGTACCAAACTCTCAGAAATGTGCCAACCTCAAAATAAGGTTATTTTGGGGGTTAAATGGTAACCGAAAGTGGTTCTAGGTTGACCGGAAGCATTTTAGGGTAACCGGCGTCATTTAGGACAGGATTTCCTAGATTTACTAAACTGGGTAGATCCCTTTGATTTTCTTGGATCTCACTCATTTTCTTCCATGGATTAGAATGGGAGCTCCCTTTTTAATGGGCGAGAATATGGTTAGCGGAAATGTAGGATTTGATTTTTAGGGTTTAGGTAGGTCTTAGTTAGTTATGGCAACATACTAAGAATAGGTCTTAGGGTGAGGTGGCTATATGAGGTGGATGGTGTGGGCATTATCCAATTTAGGATAATTAAATAATATTTATTATGAGATCATGAATTAATTTAATTTAATTGATGAAATTATTATTAGAGTGGGATGAAAGGGGCCATGGTTAGGTGAATGTGTTCAAGGTGTTTATTTAACACGGGACCAAGGGGAGTGTGACCCAATTTTGGTGTCTACATTTTTCCCCTTTTTGTTATGTAGCTTGTATTAGTAAGCGACGCTGAAAAAAATAAGATGTGGTTGCCCCATGTGTGTTTGAGGTGATCCCCCTCAAACCAGGAACTGATGATGCAGAAGGAAGAATCAGTGAGTGGTTTGATAAAAGGTGAATGTGATGAAGAGGAAGGTGGGTAACAGGGGGTAAAAAGGGAAAAAAAGTCTACTTGGGTAATCTACGTAATGGGTCAGGGTCAAAGGTAGTAACAGTCAAACACACGCACACATATAAACTGTAGCATGGTACCAGGTTGAAGAGAAGGAAAACTCTATAGTGTCTAAGGTCGATAAGTTTATCCAAACAAGGTTGAAGTGATTCCGGTATCCAAGGTATAGGATATGGTTTGGAAACATGATGTAGGTCAGGTTCAAGAATGTTTAGGTATGTTTTGGTATGCCACGGATAGGGTCAAGATAAACTGTCACGGTAAGAGGAAATGTAAGGTCATTATGTCCATCAACACAGGTAACAGTGCCGCAAGGTATAGCGAACACATGAGGTCACAGGTCACTAGCGATGTTCCAGGTCCAAGTATCTAGGTCATGGCATGGGGAGGGTCGAGGTATGGGTGAAATAATGAGTCCCTCGAATGACGACGAGGTGAGGGGGTAAATGATAAGGTCAAGAAGGTAGAGTGAAGTGGCCAAGTGTGGTGTGGGTGAGGTAAACAAAAGGAGTCAGGTCAAAAATTGGGGGTAGGGGGTAGGAAAAAGACTAAGCAGGTAAACCGATGACAATTTGAAGGAACTGATGCCGATCAAGATGGACCAGCCATGGTAAGCTAGGGCACAAGACCGACGTTGATCAAGATAAAACCATCGCTGGTCAGGTCGAGTAGGTTATAAAAAGAAAAAGTGACGTATTTTGCAAATCATTTGTCTTTTATCGAATTAGGGAAAATGAAAAGAGAGAGAAAGAGAAAAAGGTGGAAAGTGACAGGGTGAGATTGAAGACTGAGTTGGTGAGCCACGTGGCTGGTGATAGTTTGTCAATAGGTGGATCCACGAGCTGAGTTAGATCGATTTGATTGGTTAGAGAGTGAGAGGTCATTTGGTGATGGCAAAGGTAGGAGAGGGATGGAGGGGACGACTAGTGTAGTGGCCGTAGGTGCCACCATGCAGATGGCAGTGCAATGAGGTAAGATTCAATCCTATGCTTTGTTTTGTTTATTAGATTGAATTAGAGGTCGGGTGAAGACGGGTATTTTTTGGGGGGGAAAATGAATTTTGAATTATGGGGGGGAAAATCAATGAAAATAGGAATGGGGGGGGGGGTGATTGGGTGAAGAGGGGGGGGGGAAGGGTGTAGGGGGGATTTGGGTAGGATTTGGTGGGAAGAAGGGAGAAAAAGGAGATGTTGAGGAAAAATTGGGGTTTTGGGTGTCACAACTTTTGTGGTGACAGTGACCAGCTTCGGTTGAAGGTTAGCTGACGTCAGTGTTAGCGCGTTGGTATCTGTCACAAAGCAAGTGACTGATGCTAGTTTAAGGTGGACCAGGGTCAGTTAGGGGTAATTGGTATTAGTCATAATTGGGGGAAAAGGGGGCCAAAAGGTGTTTGATGCTTGGGTGGGTGAGGTAAGTAGGGGTAGGAGACGTGGTTTTGGTGAAAATCAGAACATAGGTAAGGGATAAAAATAGGAAAGGGTGAATGATAATGGATTAGGGTTAGGTTGGGTAGATAGAATATGTGATACAAAGGTAAGGAGGTCTAGGGAAAGAGAGGTAGGGTCGTAGGTATAGGTGAGGTGCTGAGTGAGCCTGTGGTTATGAGTAAGTTATATTAATATAATTTTTTTGCTGGATGCGCATGAGAGATCAGCTGCGAATGTGACATAGGGTGCCACCCCTGCTCATGACAGTTCATGGGACAGACAACAGTCGAGGAGTGGAGGCATGTCACTGATGTTTCCCTGAGTGGGGTCAAGTGCTACCAACATGTAGTCTGATAGCTAAGTCTAATGGTCGCTCTCATCGATAGATGGGATTCCATGACCAACACATTCCACTTACCGACGGGGAAGATAACAGTCACCCTAGAGGATGTGTATAGGATCCTACGTTCACCCATATTGGGGATGTAAGTATATTCGATCTCATCAGAGGTATTTGAGGAGTTGATGCTAACGGTATTTGGTAAGGGACTGGTGGAGATGACATTCCACAACACTAGTATGAGGTATGGAGAGATGTACCTAGCCCGTGTAGAGGAGATGAGGCTAGTAGTATTACTGATGGAGGTAGTCTACTGTTTTGCACTACCGGATGTAGAGGGTGGGAGATTCCCACGATCCTTGATGGGTGTATTACATAACATGATGATGGACATGAAACACTTTTCATGGGTGCCAACATTCTTGGTACAACTATATAAAGAGCTATGGGCATATGGGTGGCTCCGCAGGTTCATTCTATGCTACAATTTTATTCTTCACTGTTCGGCCTACGAGCACATTATTTGTGTTCATCTGATTGGTATGCCTCAGGAAGATGCATTTAATCCGGGTTTTTATTCATGGGTGGGGTATAGGTAATGGGTGCCTATGATAGGAGAGCACCAAGTAGGCAGGGTTAGACATGATGTGGCCTATTACAGGTAGTTACTGGAGGGATTGTCTGGCGTGGGACATTATTTGGAGACCGTATGTGAGCTATCCGTCATACGAAAAGATAGCTGATGAGCCTAGATGGCCTACAGATACTTAGCTGGATTGAGGGGCATCACGCAAGGGAGCATGAGATGATCCCAGTAGATAGGGTATGATGACAGTTTGGATTACTATAGGATATATCACCACCTTTCCTACAGTACCGAAGAGATGATGTGGAGAGACCACTACCACTTCCACAGCTGACAGTACCTACCAAGCAGGAGGAGCAGGTTATAGAATGACAGATTGATGATGCTAGAGTGATGGATAGGTATATACAGTGGTGGGTGGCCCATCTACAAGTAGATACCTCTTAGGCCGGGGCAACTAGATTTAGCCACCATCATTGTGTAGAGAGATTCCCTATAGGGGTAGGTGGCGACCCTGATTACACAGTTGGGGATAGTATAGGGGTAGTTAGTAGCTTCGGTGGTAGAGGTGGCCACATTGCATGTACAGGTGGCCAGTTTATAGGCCCATATGGCCCAGGGTGGAGATGGAGAGGGTGAGGATGAGTAGGTAGCCACCCTACAAGTGCAGGTTACAAGTTTATAGGGTTAGTTAGCCACTACATAGGAAAAAATTTAGGCATTAGAGGCATCGGTACAGGCATAAGTTGTGAGGCCAATGAAACCTCTATAAGCACTGGGACAGGCCCAGTTCATAGGTAGGGGTGGGATAGGGTCCCACAGGACAGGTATAGGGATCAGAGGCCGATGAAGCCACCGCAGAAAGTACCCCTATCCAGGTTACAAGATGTCTGAGGTGAGGCTAGATACTACCAAGATCAGTTGATGGAAATTGGGGATAGATTTTCTATCCTATGGAGAGTACAGGGCACAACATGCCTCGAGTGAGAGGACCATATCTTAGACTCATAGCGTTGAGAGCATAGGGAGCCATCAATCCCCACGACAGGATCAGAGTGAGGCCACCAGCTCATGGAGGCCAACTCCAAGTGATGTACCAGCAAGGACCCGACCACGACCCATGGCTGGAGGTGAGATGTTATCAGGCTTCTGAGCAGGAGCTGAGGAGGAGACATGAGAGACTGATATGGAGGATATTCGGCAAGATGATGCCTAATGCACATCCCTCCATGTTGATGTATTTTATTCATTTTCTATATATACCGGCTTGTGTGCCTAATGAGAGTGAGGATGTCTATGAGTTTTTATATATTTTTTATCATATACCGGCCTACGTGTTGAAGATGGTGAGGCTGTATATGAGAGTTTTGAGAGATTTGATTATATATACCAACCTGCGTGTCGAATATATTTGAGAGTTATGTATATGGAGACACATGTTTAGATATCTATATTTATAGAGATGATGATGATTATGAGTATTATGTGTATACATGGTTATGGTTATCTTTCTATTTTGATTTATATATGTGATAGGAACCAAGTAGTGTAGGCATGATAGAGTCAGGTCATAGGCATGGATCGAGTCATGATAGTTGTGTTAGGCATGGTTGAGTTAGGTTGTGGTTTGGGTATGGATTGAGTTAGTTCATAGGCATGGATTGAGTCAGGTCATAGGCATGGTGAGCTAGGTTGTGGTTTAGGCATGGATCGAGTTAGTTCATAGGTATGGATTGAGTCAGGTCATAGGCATGGTTGAGTTAGGTTGTGGTCTAGGCATGGATTGAGTCAGGTGATAGACATGGTTGAGTTGAAATTGGTTGAGTTTGTAATTCATTAATTTGTGCAATTTAATGATGATATGGGTCATGTTTGATATGTTTTATAGTAACAAGCATAATAATGGTAAAGAAATGGTAAAAATGATAAATGTATGATTGATGATGATAAAGATGGAAAGAAATTTGTTGTTTGTTTAGTTTAATTACCTATTGATTGATAAAAAAAGGAATCTAACAAGGGTAGATTGTGATTTAGATAAATGAAAGGTGAATCAGTTAGGGTAGAGAGTGGCTGACCTAACCTCTAAGGGCCCCATGCCCTCGGAGTGCTACCTACATAGTCTCAGAGAAAAGGGACCTTAGGCCGATGTAGTTCTCCCATAAGCTAGGGAAGAATGTGAGGAGGTATGAGTATGGGTTGGTAGGTTTTAGACATGATTGAGTTTAGGTCTGTTAGGTATGGGTGAATTATGGGCACATCGGTATGGGTGAATTACGGGCACATTGGTATGGGTGATTTTGAGTTAATTATGGTGAAAGAGGAGAAATTACCCATAGATAAGCATAAAGGATCTAGTCCTATATAAGGTAATCAATACGTAATGAGGAAGATTAAAAGATAAGAGGAGGCAAGAAAGCCACCTGATTGGTAAGGATCACAATGGGTGGGTCATACCTTGGATAGGCTGGATGAATGTAAGACCTTAAAGACATTGTATGATTGATTATTCCAAAGGTGAAGAGTAGTCACATGATCACCAAATGTCATGGTTCTAATAGGTCCCTTGAGGTGGTAGGAAATGAAAATGCGAATGGTGAGAGGGTGAAAGGGTGGTTAGTTTATATGATATTTAGGTAACATGCATTTTGGAAAGAGATACAAGATCATAATGAGCAAGTCCATGAAGAATTTTTTTTTCTGTTTGAATTCATATTTTAAATAGATTGATCGATGCGGGAAGTCTATATGGGATGAGAGAAATTAACTCCTTGGGGTCTTTGTGAATTTGATCAATACGGGAAGCTTCAGATACTCACTTTTTTTTTGAAAGATGGCTATAGATAACTGTCCTTCGAGGGAGTAGTCTATTTATATCAGAGATGTAGAGAGAAAGATGTCATTTTGAGGGAGTCATCTTTTCATTAGAAGTTTGACTTAAGGAGTTGAATCCCATATGAGGGATCTTTTAGGTAATGGACAAGACTAAGGTGAAGAAATTGGATTCTTGTTCAGAATGCAAGGTGAAATGACCATGGGATCTCATCTAATAAGCAGATGAAAAGTATCCATGAGAATCATGCCATGTGCAGCGCCATGGTACACATATTTAAGGGAAGATAAAAGAGTGATGGGTACAGCACATGATTCTTGTTTAATCATTGGGGATGGTATAGAAAGTGGATAGTGCTCAAGGGATGAGCATGGAAAGAGGCAAGAAGGTGAGGTAGGACCAAAAGTCAACAATATAATGGTCGAATATGCAAGGCATTAAGGGGTTCAGGTTTGGGTTTACTGTCTAGTGAAGATAAACGATAAGCACTTGATCTATAATTATGAGTCACGATGTATGGTCCAAGCCAATTAGGAGCAAATTTACCCCGTTTTATTTTTTCTGCTTTGGTTATATATTGATTTTCTTTCAGGACAAGGTCACCGACTTTGAAGGTTCATTCATGGATACATGTTTGTCATAGGCACATTTGATACATTTTTGGTAAACTTGAAGGTGGTCAAGAGTGTTAAGACGACGTTCGTCTAATATCTCAAGTTGCGCTAAACGGTCCTGACAAAATTCATCATCATTGAGCATGTCATGGAGAGAAATGCATAGTGAGGGAATATGGAATTTGAGAGGTAGAACAACCTCTATACCGTAGACCAGAGAAAAAGGTGTGGCAGCATTGGAAGTGTGGATACTAGTGCGGTATTCCCATAGGGTGGAAGGGATGTGCGTATGTCAGTATTTCCCAGTATCGTTAACCACTTTCATGAGAATGTTTATTCAAGAGTTTTGTTGGTGGATTTGGATTTGTCCGTTGGTTTGTGGGTAATAAGGTGATGAGAAACTTAGCTGAATGTTGAAGATGCATCACAAAGTTTTCGCAAGGTTTTATTTTTGAGTTGTTTTCTGTTATCAGTGATGAGGCGACAAGGAACACCAAAGAGAAAAATGATGTGATGATTGATGAACTCATATATTTTCTCAGATTTTGTGGAGATGAGAGGTATGGATTCAACCCATTTTATGTAGTCTTCAGCTAGCAGTGATGATCCATTGATGTCATTGAGAAGAATGGGGATTAATTTCTCCAACAAGATCCAAACCCCATTGAGAGAAGGGCCAAAGGTCACGTGCGACCTGTAAGGAATGACTAGGTGTATGATGAAGGTTGACATGTTGTTGGCATTTTATACAATGATTAATGTAGTCACAAAAATCATGGTTAAGGGTCTGACAATAATAACTTAGGCGAAGAATACGCTTAGCAATAGCAAGGCTAGTGAAGTGACCTCCACATATGCCATCATGAACTTCCTTAATGGTATAAGGAATTTTAGAACTTGTAAGGCATCTGTAAGAGAATACCATTGAAGCTCGTGCTTATAGAGGAGGCCACCCATGATGACGTAACGAGAAACCTTTTTTAAGAAAAGTGCACATTGTCCATTATGAGTGAGGTTGGGAGGCAAGATGGAGAGGGGAAGATAGTCTGAGTATTGTTTATAGAAAAGGTCACTCAGGTTTGGGAGCAATGATTTCTGATAGAGTAAAATTCGTGAGGTAAATAAGAGGGTGATTGGAGTCTTTTTATAGTGACAAATATTTTAGAATTGGTGGGTGAAGCGGGTATTTGAGAGGCCAAGCAGGCCATGGTATCTGTAAATTTGTTGGTAGAACGGGGAATGGTTTGAAGGTCATAACGGTCAAAGGTGATCAAAAGTATGTCCACATGATGTTTATAATTTTTAAGTGTCTCATTATGACATTGGTATATACCATTGACTTGGTTTATGACCAATTTAGAATCACCAAATATGTTGATTGACATGACATCCAAGGCATAGACAGCTTAGAGACCTAAGACGAGTGCTTCATACTCGGACAATATTGTTTGTACAATCATAATCAAGTTTGAAAGACAAAGGCATGGGTTCACCATCAAGCGGAATGAGAATAATGCCAAGCTCCACCCCCATGCTGACACTTGGAACCATCGAAGAAGAGTGTCATTTGGTAAGCAGGTTTGTCTAGGGAAAGGGTAGCAATTGACTCATCTGGAAAGTCAAAGTTAGAGGGTTGATCCCTGGAAATAAGTGCATCATCCAATTGGTCAACGATGGCTTGGCCCTTGATGGACTTTTGATGAATTGAATTTGAGGTTGAGGTCAGCTAAAAGCATAAGCCAACGTGTGGCACGTTGATTTTGGTAAGGTTTGGCATACATGAAGTGTAAGGGGTCGGTGTTAGTCACAACATAGGTTTTGTGGTTAAGTAGGTAATGGTGGAGTTTGTTGGCAAACAAAAAATAAGGCTAAGTAAAGTTTTTTGGCATGGGTATATTGGATTTCATAGTCCAAAAGAGTATGACTTATGTAATAAACCACCTGCTCCCTGTGTTTTTCATTTCAATGAGCGAGCATGGCCCTCAAGGAGTGATCGGTAGCTGAGATGTATATGTAGAAGGGTTGGTCATCTTTAGGTGGGATGAGTACAGATGCTTGAAGAAGGTATTGTTTTAAGGACTCAAAATATTTGTTACTATCATCATCCCATTTAAAGGAGACATCCTTCTTGAGAAGATGATGAAATGGTTGACATTGATCAGACAATTGCGAAATGAAATGGTGAATAGACTGCAACTTACCTTGCAGGCTACGAAGTTGCCTAAGGTTAGTGGGCGGAGGCATTTCAAGAATGGCCTTGAATTTAGCAGGGTCAACTTCTATACCATGTAGGGAAACGATAAATCCCAGGAGCTTTCCTAAGAGAACCGTGAAGACACACTTCTTGGGATGAAGGTGAACACAATATTTAATGAGGCGGTCAAAGATGGTTTTTAGGATGGCGAGGTGCTTGGAGCAGTGTTTGGATTTAGAAAGGAGGTCATCCATCTAATATTCCAATATATGATGCATGATGTCATGGAAGATGTAAGTCATAGCCCACTGATATGTGGCACCAGCATTTTTAAGGCCAAAAGGCATGACTTGATAGCAGAAGGTCCCCCAAGGGGTGATGAATGTGGTTTTGCGTTGATCCTCTGGGGAAAGAAATATTTGGTTATAACCCAAGAAACCATCCATGAGTGATAGCATCTCGTGACCAGCAGTAAGGTCAACCAGTTGGTCGATACCAGGTAGAGGAAAATAATCTTTTGGGTAAGCTAGGTTGAGGTCACAAAAATCTATGCAAATGTGAAGTCCCCCTATCACCTCAGTGAAAGGGACAATGTAGGAAATCCAATGAGGATAATCAATGGGTAAGATGAAAGAAACCGAAAGGAGGTGCTGAATTTCTTCTTTGACCAGAAGAACGATGCAAGGGTGCATTTTCCTCAAATTTTGTTTTACAGGTTTGGCATCAGGAATGGTTATGATATTGTGGACCAATATGGTGGGGTCAATACTGGGAATGTCTACGTAAGAC
This sequence comes from Taxus chinensis, assembly GCA_019776745.2. Classification (NCBI taxonomy): domain Eukaryota; kingdom Viridiplantae; phylum Streptophyta; class Pinopsida; order Cupressales; family Taxaceae; genus Taxus; species Taxus chinensis. The sequence continues at coordinate 203,312,379 of CM034151.1, forward strand.
CAAACGAAAGCATGGTTATGGTTTTTGAGAAAATAAGTGATGGATTATTGTTTCGTAGCATCTAAAGATTGACTGATCTTTAAAATGTGTGGATCATCTTGAGTATGGATGTTGATTTCAATAGTCGATTAATTCAACATGGTTTGCGTCTCAGAATGCAATGACCGATGAATATATAAGTCTTCGGCACAAAGGTAGGTGAGTATAGATTCATCATCCTAACATTAAACAATGTTAATCGAAGGTGAATCATATTCGATCATTTTAGGGTACAGGAAGGGAAGAGAGGAGGGATCCTTGCCCTCGCGTTGATAAGTCATAGGCCCCAAGGAAATGGTGTTTCTTAAAATTTTTTTTAGGAGGGATGGATTTTGGATCCATTGAATTTGTTAACAAAGGTGGTGAAGAAGCTAGAGTGGGTGAAAAAGGTGGAGAAGGGTTGATGGCCTCAATGAGTTCAATGCGGGCCTTCTTGGTAGGTGGTTCAGCAAAGCCGATACCACTACGGTCGTTATGTTTACAGGTAGTATATGGAATAATAGTATGGTGACCTTTCTCATAAAATCCAAAATGAAAACCCTTCCACGCACATCAGTGCAAGAAGGTATGGGTGAAATGATGATTAGTGAGTGACTAGAGGTCAGCGGAAAATGGGCGGGTTTTTGATGGTGGTTCAGGTGTATAAGTGGTAGTATCATGTCCCCCATAGGTGATATTGGTACCAAGGTGGGGAGGATGATAAAAGAGGTGCTCTTGTATATGGTGATCATAGCGAGGGTGTTGGTGAAGACTTCTATACTCTTGTGGAGTAAGGAATATGTTAACATTATATAGGTGATCCTCCCCTAGAATGAGGTGTTGAAAAATTCCTTCTAAGGGATCGATGGTTGGTATGTGGGTAGCTGGGATAGATGATGTGTCAGAGGTCGGATCAGAGGTGGAGCCAGCTGATTGAGAGGTTGGCGGTTGGGCCACAGAGGTTGTGGTAGTGGTAGGAATGGAGGATGTAGGTCCAGTTGAAGTAGTGGCGGCACTAGTGATGGGAGGTGTAGGTGAAGAGGTGGTGGTCATGGAGGTAGACGTTGTAATGGGTATAAGCATTTCTATGGGTCGGTAAATCATGTTGTAGGTTTTGAAGGGTGATGGGTCAGTTGGAATGGTATAGGTGTGTCCTTCATACTCAAACTTTACACAACGATGAAAAGTGGAAGGAACACAACCCATGACACGAATCTAGGGTCTGCCTAGCAACAGGTTATATTGAAATTCCCCCTCCAAGACGTAAAATAACTTTGGAATAGTATGGAGGCCCACATGAACATGGAGGATGATGGTGCCAAATATAGAGGTGATAACATCATTGAATGAATGCAACATGACAGGATGTTTATGCATGTAATTTTCAGGTATGCGCATCTGGGTGAATGCATGGGAGGAGATGATATTAATGCTAGTTCCCCTATCGATCATAACACATCATACACATATATCATCGATTTGAGCAGAGATGAAGAGAGCTAGATCTGGGTCATCGGTTTTTTTCGGTGTGATCTCTTCATCTGAGAAGCTGAGTGCGGCTACTTGGTGAGTAAGTGGTGTAGATGAAGGTGGTAATTTGGTGAGAGAGGCTACATGATGGGGTGTAATAAAGGAGGCCATAGGTGTAGGATCGTTGGGTAAGACCTCAATAGATTGAAGAAAATCCATGAGAGCTTGATGATGGGATTCCAAGGTTTGGGTGAGGTCATATAGGGACATTTTGAGAGGGAGATTGGTGTAGTTGTTTGAGCAATGGCTTGCGGTGTGTAAACCCCATTAGATATAGGATATGTGGTGCCGCAGATAGTGATTTTAGGTGTGGGTGCAGATGGTATGTTGGGTATAGGGTTGGTCGATGGGTCAGTTACCTTTTCCTTACCTTTATCCTTCTGGGCACGGGTAGCAACATGGATCATGTTGATTTAAGGTGGAGAGGTAGGTGAAGTAGGTGAGCCATGAAAGGTATAACGATAGGAAGGGAAAAATCTAAGTGGCAGGAAGGAACCTTATGAGATGAGTTGGGTGCACTGACATTTGGGTGGAGGTTTGGTGCAAGTTCTCTTATGTCAAATCATGTTAATTTTGAATCTTGCGGGTGGCTCTAGGAGTTGTGGGGGTGGAGGTCTTGGTCGCTGAGTAGGAAATGAGGGAAGAACTATGGGAATGGGCGTACTGGTGAAATGGGGTCCTCATCAAGAAGGTCATCATCGTCAAAGTTTTCTGTCAGGAGCACAGAAATAGATAAGAATGGTTTTCAAAGGCTTGCAGTTCTCTAAATAGTTCCCTGGCACATGCGATGGTAGGTAACAAATTTTGGTTTTGTCAAACCCCTTTGGTTTTGGTTTGAGAGGGTCATAAGATCTGATTGGAGGCAGTACATGTGATGAACATAAGTTTCAAGGAGGTTGGTTAAGATTTTGGCATAGGATCCTGCTAGTGGATCAAAATGGGAAGTGAAAGTGGGTTTGGGTGTAGGTGCGGCTGATTGTAGAGGAAGGGTATTTATATGAGGGGGTGTGGGTTGAGGCTACAGTTTTAGGTGGTGGTGTGGTCTTAGGTGTTGGTCATATTTACTTGGGTAGGGGTATGGTAGATGAACTAGAAAGATAGGGGTGTGTGATTAGTTTGAATACCTTATTGGAGGGTAGCAAAATTCTTATCCTCAGGTTGCACCTTCTTAGGTAAAGGTGATATGGGTGCATGAGAACTAGAGGGAAAATCAGATAACAGAAGAGGGTGAGTTACCCATGGGGACAACTGGGGTGCTGTGAAGGTAGATGACACAGGTCGCGCATGAAGTGTGTGGGAAATAGACTGCAGTGTCATGGGTAGTGAAGAAGTGATCGATGGTACTAGAGGTATGGGTGGTATAGGATGTTGTAGGTGTGGGTGCAAAAGTCATGTTGGGTGCTTGGGTATGTTAGAGGTTTACGAGGGAGAGGTGGGCTGCTGTGTTTTTGCTTTACTGATGGGTAGAGGTTTCTTAACCATGGTGGAGGGGTGAGGTCCTAAGACAGATGGAAGGGGTGAAGGTGATGAGGGTGTGATCGGTGAGGTTGGGTTATGAGATCTATGGGATTGGTTCTTTTGTTTTGGGTGCCATATTAAGCTTGGTGTTGGCTTTGGAGGATGTAGCTAAGTCCAATTTGATGGGTGGACGAGTGAGGTCTGGCTGTTGGGATGACCCCTAAGGTGGTAATAGGTTTAGACAAGGAAGATGATGTAGGTGTAGGTTTGGATGTAGAAGCATGTTGGGTTATGGGTAGGGATGTGATTTGGGCCATAAGTGATATCGTGAGGGAATTTGTAATAGTTGTGGTTGTTTTTGGTTTGATTGGCTGAAATATTTTTGGATATATAGTGGAAGTGTCAACGAGTGACATCTGCATTTATGTTGAGACAAGAAGTAGAAGACGCCCCCAAAGTAAGGCTCTATCCACATAATCTAGGCGTGGTCAGCCAACGTCATGAGAATGGACACTGCAGTGGGTGAGGTTGATGAGGATCCAATGGTGATTCCTGTAAAATGTGTCTTAGAAATGGGGAATTTGCTAGCTTCAGCTTCTATGGGTAAGAGAGTCGAAAGTAATTTTGTAGGATCTTGGGTAACTGATGGAGAATGGTCCCCTAGAGGCAACGCCATTTCTACTAGATCTTTTGATAGGTGGAGGAGATGATGGGTGCTCCTCTGTGGGTGGAGGAGATAAACAAGCATCTTCTACAGGTTGAAGATATGGTACCGCGGGTGACGAGATCTCTAGGTGGAGAAGCCAAAGGTGAAATTGTCTCAATGTTAACAGGAGGCTCCTTCATGGGTGAGGGAGGAGATGAAGGGTGTTCCTCTGTGGGTGGAGGAATAGGTGAAGTGGGTTCAAGTGTAGGTGGAGGACTTTGGGCTAGGATTTCCTCTATGGAAGGAATATGAGGTAATTGGGAAGCAACGGGTGCATCACTGAAAATAGCATGGACCTTGCGGGTATGGCTATCATGAGTTGAGGTCTCTCTGGTTTGATCAGAAGAAGGAGAATGATTAGGAAATGGTTTCTTGAAGATGTGTAGGTTTTGATTGGTAGGTGCGTTAGGATTATCCAAGGTTAACTCACCTTTCTTGAGCATTTCTTGGACAATTTTTTTGAAAGTGATGCAATTGCTGTCACTATGACCTTTTACTCGATGATAGTTGCAGAAGTCGTGCTCTTTGTACCACGCGGGTGTGGGGTGAGCAAGGATCAAAACTAGTGTGTGGTTTTATGGGAGGAAGGGTGATGGCCCCAAGCTTTAATGATATTTTCTAAGACAGAAGAATAAGGTTCCCCAATTGGGGTGTATTTCCATTGTTCCTATCTGAATTGAAAAGTCTGAATGGGTGAGAGATTAGATGAGGGGTGAGCCTGATTTGAGGGGCGAGCTGGGCCGGCCTTGAGTACCACTACGTCAGAAATTAACGGTTCCCTTGGCTTTTGAATAATTGTTCTATGGTTTTGAATAAGAAGAGGTATCATTTGACTTAAATGCTGAGTTCTTATTGCGTAGTTGGATTTTCTTTTCTTTGATGGCCTGAATCTCTATCTTTCGTTCCATTCTGAATGCCTCATCGAAGGTTTGGAAAGTTTGTACCTGTAAGTTTGGTGAGATATGTCTAGCATAAGCCTGCGTGAAGAGCTCTATGAGTTCATTTTGTGGTAGTTGGAATGTGAGTTGATTGATCAGGCTATGCCAACAAGCAACAAAATCTGTGATAGATTTGTGGTCATACTGACACGTAGAGTAGAGGTCAGTCATGGTAACCTTCTTAACAACATTGATGGAGAAGTGATCCAAGAAGGCTTGGGCTACCTGATTAAATGAGAAGATAGAATGTCTAGGTAACCCACTATACCAATCTAATGCAGGGCTACGATCAGAGACATGGGAAAGGTCCTTAAGAAGCAAAGCATGTCATCATGGGCGATCAGATAACACCCATGTTTGAAAGACCACAAATGTTGTTGAGGGTCCTCTTTGCTGTTGAAATGGTTAAATTTAGGAATTTCCCAATGCATGGTATATGGACGGATAGGAATGGATGGGTGTATGGGCTCATTGCAAATCTCATCATATTTGAGAGTGTTGCGGGAGCTAGAAACTGATGCTTCCAATGTCTGCATCTTTTCCATCATTAACTTGATTAGGTCGTTGGTAGGTTGTGATGGCTGGGTACCTCCTGTAGCATAAAGAGGTTGGTGTTGGGCATATGATGGGGGTGGCATTCCAGTATATGGTGCTGCCATATAGGTAGATTGGGAAGGAGGGAGTGAGATAGGGGGTATGTACCTAGAATTATTGATAGATGAAACGAGAGGTTGCTGATAGTACGTATATGGAGGTGGAAGGGTCATGGTGACCCTAGTAGAAATGGGGGCTAAGGATTGCAGAATAGAAAGGACAATGTTTTGAAAAGGGGTCAGGGTCACCAACACCGGGGGTGGTTATGTAGCTACGGGTATATGTGTGACAATATGTGCGGATGAGGTTATGTTCTGGGTGGTTCGCAAAGGTATAGTGGATGTGGCAGGTGAAATGGATGTGGAAAACATGGAAATCATAGCAGGTATAGGGCTCTGGCTGCGAAATGACGAGGAGGAAAGGTAGGTGAAGGTAGTGTGGAGCTAGAAGGGGCTGACGTATAAGTAGGCACAAGTGTCGGGGGGATAGGTACGAGCATGCCGTATATCAACTAACCCAAGGCATCTTGAGTGGACGAGTGCGAAAGATAAAACTGTAAGGCGACAAGGTTCTAGTCAAGGAGTCATGTGAACTCCTTGTCCCCTGTGGTGATAGTGATAGGTTGGGTAGGATCCATGGGTGATAAAATAGAAGGTGGAGAAGGACTAGGTGGGAGTGGTTGACAACTGGTGTGGAATATGAGGGCATTTTCTAGGCTATGCGTCAGCACCATGTGAACAAGTACTGACGTGGTAGGAATATTTTCTATAAATGACACAGAAATACAACAGAGATAGGAGAACAGGTGGTGGTTGGTGACTTGGGGTTAAATTTTAGCTATAAAATTACATAGGCTAACCGATGCCGGTTAGGGTAAACTGACGCCGATCACAGGTAACTGCTGTCGGTCACTGTAGAAAATGAACAATTTGTCAAAACAAAGTAAAAGGCTAATAATTTGCCAAGTAGACAAGATGCTGATGGAATTTACAAGGACAGTGAATATGATGAGAGTGAAAGAGACTCTGAATAGTAAAGAAAGTGAAGAAGGTGACCTTTTGGGTAGGTTAACCAAATAACAGTAAACCGATGCTGGTTGGGTAAATCTGATGATGGTCACAGGGTAACCGATAATGGTAACTGGACCGGCACTGGTTACTATGAAATTGAAACAGAGATGAAGAAAATGTGGTTGTGAGTTAGAATCAAATATGGAATCAAACCCATAATTCTGAGAATGATGAAAATATGGTCCAGGCACACTCATATGAAGGTGGAATACACCAACTATGATTAGGAGTGTGCAAGGGGATATAAGAAAATGAAGAACATGACCTCTCACCCTCAAAACGCAAGCCAAGTAGAAACACTAAGAGAAATATGATCCTAAGAGTGATTTTTATATTATGTTTGTTTCAGCTTATGTTATTTAAGGACTCACTCATGAACTTTAGAATAGAATTTTTGGTGAGGATGGTGTCCTATGAAGAAGGAGATCTACAAGGAGAGGTTTCAAGTATGTTATGGTGGAGGCAGGCTTTTGTCTGAAGTATGACTCAATAGAAGCATCGAGCTGGGGAGTACCTACCAATCCTCTTATTAGTGCGATCATTGATAGGTGTTCCCAGGAAAGATGTTGTTTAAGAATGTGTATATTTTTGAATTTGTGCAATTCAGTAAGACATAAAGAGAGAGAGAGAGAGAATATGTGCTTTCTACAATTCATTTTTCAACCATCAGCTCGGAATGAATTCTAACGTATAGGTTTCCCTCAATTAATGTGAGCTAGTGCAGAAAAGTAGAATGGAATGAAATTATTTTTAAACCCAAATTGAAGTGTTGAATTTGATGACACAAAAAGATGAACAAGAGAAGGGATGCTCTTTTAGTAATGCGATACTAATGAAAGGAAAGGCTTTTTTTTTTAAAGCACCAAAATATGATTGCTTTTAAACAATAGAAGAAGAGAAGGTTCCAGGGGAGAAATTTTAATGTGAGAACCTTCTATAAAGGAAAAAAACATGCAACTTTTCACCTAGAAATGAAGAAATACAAAAGAACCCTGAATGGGTCCCACTGGGTGTGCCAAAATGTTTCACTTGATCCTAGATGGTTTCTTTGAATGTTGACGAAACAGATAAGGGTAAAGCGCTAGGAGGAATACCTGTTAAAATGCTAGTTGAAGGTTTTTGTGCGCGTATGACTTCTTGATCCACATCTGATCGTGAGAGATTCCTTTTTTCTTGGAAGAACTACCTGAAATGGAAAACAAGACCACCAAATAAAATTTAAACAATATATGCAGTGTACTGCCTAGCGTATGCTAGATCTGGGAAGTGTGATACTCCATAGACAGCTATCAATCCACTATTTAAAACAACTTAATGCTAACAATAAAGGAAATCCTACTATAGTTAAAATGATTTAGGTATCTCATTTGAATACAATAAGAAAATTCGTTCACAACAGGCTAAGCTATGAGTGAATCTTAAGGTCAAGATCTCTGTCAGGGTACTGGTATTGGTCAAGGTCTGGTTCTAGGCTATTTTGGGTATTTGATGGAGGTTTTAAGATTTGTTCTTCGTCTGAGGGTAAAAAACATAGAGACCGAAATTGGTCTAGTATGACCGGTGTCAGTTTAGGTTAACTAGTGACAGTTGTGGGTAGCTGACATTAGTATGGTCGAGGTACAGGAAAATCAATAAAAACTTGATGTGAGAACAGATCCAAAGCTAAATGGAAATGGAAAGGGATATGTCAAGGTCTATATAGGTCTTAGGGACATTCAGGGGTGATTATAATCTGGGTATGGGAAGTTCAATGGTGTGGGTGAAGGAATGGTCAAGTTTGCATAGAGGTAAATGGTGGGGAGTGGGAATGGGAGTAAAAACTAATAACAACAGTAAAAGAGTCTACTAAAATGATAATGGACAAGTGTTGGTTAACAAAGCACTTACTGCTGTATGAGCTTGATGTCTGGTTGGAAATGGTGGGTGATCAAATGGAAGGAACTTGGTGTGGTGCTAGCACTTCCCCGGATGCTCCCGCGAAGGCAAATGGCTTTGTGGTTTCTTCTGGTGCTGGTTGTGGATGCTTTGATGGGTGAACAAATGCTTGTTATACTTGCATGTAGATTTGGTTTCGTCTCTTGCTCTCAGAAGATGTGCCAACCTCGAAATTAGATTATTTTTGGGATTAAATGGTAACTGACGACGGTTCCAGGTTGACTAGTGGCGGTTTAGGGTAACCGGCATCAGTTAGGGAGGGATTCCCTACGTTTACTAAACTGGGTAGATCCACTTGATTTCCTGGGATCTCATTCATTTTGCTTTGTGGATTAAAATGGAAGCTTCCTTTCTAACAGATGAGAATGTGGTTAGAGGGAATGTAGGCTTTGATTTTTAGGGTTTAGGTAGGTCTTAGTTAGTTATGGCAACATACTAAGAATAGGTCTAGGGTGAGGTGGCTAGGTGAGGTGTATATGTGGGCATTATCTCAATTAGGATATTTAAATAATAAATATTGTGAGGATAATGAATTGATTAAATTAAATTAATTAAATTAATATTAGAGTGGGGTGAAAGGGGCTATGGTTAGGTGAATGTGTTCAAGGTGTTTATTTGACAAGGGATCAAGGGGAGTGTGACCCAATTTTTATGTCTACAGAGCTATCTCTTTTTCTTCTTCAGAAGTAGTAATATCTCATGAGCATAAAAAATTGACAACACTTAAGAATGAGGGTGTTATTACATTATATAGACTAATAAAATGAGTCTTTTACTACCCCCCGTGTGTCTTTTAACTTTCCTTTTCCACTTGTGGCTCTTGGTATTCCTAGGAAAGAACACTAAGTCCGCTTTTATAGAAAAAGGGTGACTTATTACATTTTTAGACTATAGTCACTTTATTGAATAAGATAAAAATAAAAAGTACAACCCCCCAATGAAGTATTAGAATGTGAAGGAGAAAGGGGGAGGGGGAGAGAAGAGAGAAATAAAGGAAGAAGAGAGAAAGAACTATTCTGATGAATATCCTACCACTAACGACTCCTGGAAAGCTCCACAGGTGAAATCTCAACGCCTTTGCATTGTTTGTTGAACCTTGCCGCCGCAGGTGCCACTTTTTCATCTTGAGTGATGTGAAAAAAAATCAGTGATTTGATCGAGTTTGCTATCATAGATTTGATGTTCCCACACTCTGAGTCCCAAGATTGATGATCTCTTATGGTGTTAGAAATTACCACCCTTATCTCCGCCATAGATTCCAATGTGTCTTCATTGAATGAAAATGGTTCTCTAGCCTCCTTTTTAACTAGATCTTCAGAAGACTTTAACAGATCGTCTATTGAAGTGTCTTCATTCATCACTAAAACTCAAATATTTTATACTTGAGAATCAACATCCTTCTTTATTTTTCCAACCACTTATTCATATGAATCAAGATAGTCAATAGCATGGTTTATCATTTCATAACAAGAAACCAAAGTTTGAGCCCAAACTTGAGAAAAGTCATCCGATGATGAAGGGAATAATTCTTTGATTATTAGGAGGGATGATTTGACCTTGCCCATTTCCATGACTAACAGATACAATTGATCCCAATGATATTTCTTCATATCAATTGCTTCCCATGTTGTGATTATTTTTAAGGCCATGACATCCATGTACTTGAACAATGTCAAAATTTTTGATAGCAACAACTTCCCTCTCTCTAGGATCATGCTCTCCCACTTGTCATTTCTTTTTCCCTGCATGGTGAACCCTTGTGTTTTCTTGATGGAATCAGGGTAGAACATAATAATTAGAGTAAAGTATTTGGCTAGAGAGTAGTACTAGCATTTGGGTCAAAGAGAACTTGCACATATGAAGTGAGGGTTGAGATATGGTCTTCTTCTTGATCCAGCTTCTCATTGTATTATTGAATTCTTGTGACGATGCAAGTGGAAGACTCCTTAAATAGGTGAACATCATCCTGATGTGTCAATGGGCCCAAAGGAATTTTTCTCATCTCATAATCAGATAAGGTTATTTACTCAATGGGATTGATGACAATTGGCTTGACTACCTCTATATATTGATTACTTGATGCACCATTGAAAAAACGAGAAGACACTTGGGCTAATCTTCCTTTCTTCTATTTTACCATCAAGGTGATAGATGAGAAATTAATAATGGTCACCTATTACACCATGTGGGATTATTTTGTGATCATCTTCTATACCCAAGGGAAGATATCATTGGTTTTGATCTTGAAACTTGATAAGATTTCAGCCTCTTGCTCCAAATGGGAAGGAATATCCTGCACATGTTAAGCTAGTTCAACAGTAGGAGAAGAGAAAGTTGGAGATTTATTTGAGACTGAGAGATGTATTAGGTCAATATTCCCTTTTTATATATAAACTAAAAGTTCTTCCACTATTCTCATTTTCTTATGAAGTCTCCTGTAGTGAGGGGCCATTAGTGCCACTATTTTCCTCTTTGATCTTTCTCTTGAATGAGCTGAGCTAAGAGCCTTGTCCTTGTCCTTAGAGGAAGAATGGTAGGATTATTATCTTTGGAGGAATGGAAATTCTCCTGATGAGATGAGAGAAGCCCTATTTATCATGAACCATTATTTGTACCTCCTAATGAACAACTCAACATGTTCTTTGAAATTTCTAGACTCATCAACACTCTAAACCACTTGGGGGAGAGGAGAATATTTCACTTTAGGGTACTATGGATCATACATGTTAGTGTTATCCTCTTGAACTCCATATTTTTACCATTCAAGCTTGAAATTTATCATTTTATCAATTTTCATCCTCTTTTGATTAGGTTCCCAAACTTGCTAATAATCAACAAAGTTCACCCAATAATCTTCAATTTGAGGGGCATGGTACAAATCGAAAAGTGAAATGTGTCTGGATCATATCTGATGTCAAAATAGGAAATTGAGGTGTATGAGTGCATATTTATATGGGATAAGGAATATTATATGTTGGTAGCATCATGATCAATCTTACAAGAGAAAATATCTAGTGAGATAGGGAAAGAGATCAACTTCTTCTTTCTATTGCTCAACTTCTGATTGATGTGCACCAGTTATCTACCTAATTCAATCAACATAATAATTTCACTTAGGTAGTGAGGTAATATTCACGGGGTAAGTTCAAATATTGATACTTTGATATAGGAGAATGTTTAAAATTGAATGAAGTATGATCCATACCTCTTGACTATGGAAGCAACTTGTGAAAAAAATATCAAATGTGGGTTTCCCTCCAACAACTTGATGATATACATTGTGAATGTATCATTCACCTTGGAAAAGTGTTGATTACTATCCTTCAAGGAAAAGTATGAATATTTCTCGAATGCAAGAGCCTTTTGAGAAACATTTTGATCATGTTTTAGGCCCCTGAATAGTCTTCTATTTGCCAAGGTGTAGACTAGGTATGAAGTCATGAAGAAATTCTTGGAAGAAGATACTTGGAGCAATTAGTGGTGTAATTTGCCACTAATGAGTTAACCCCAATAAATCATTTATTTTCCTTTGAGGATCATGACAATGAAAATTTCCATCCAGTCATGAAAATATCTTATGTAATATCTTCTCCCATTACCTGTCTTATGAGAATGATGGGATCAGAGAAGCCCTCATGGAATTCATTACGGTAAATATTCTTTGAAAAATGAGAGTGATTTCTCCTTTGCTTCAACTAGGATTTGAGGGTAAGGCCTTAAAAATAGGACTCACTCTTAGACCAATCTAAAGATGCAAGCTCCTTTGTAATCACGATAATGTTGTTCCCAATGGGGATTTACATACCTTGAGATATAGATTTTGGGGTGAGCAATGCTAAGACCATGTTATTGTCGGCTCTTATTGTTCTAGTTTCTGGTTTGTAGTGTTTAGAGCATGCCAATACTAACTCAATGATTTTTAAGGAGATAGGGTGGCCACCCGCTATGTACAATCCATTAGTGAATATGTTTTCCTTGACATGCTCTCTTGGTCCACCCAAAGTTCTATTCTTGAGATCCTCTAGCTCCATGTGAGAAACATCACTATCACCCACACTTAGGAACTATTATGTGAGAGCTGAAATGGAACTATTTATATTAAGTGTGAACCAAAGGAACATATTATTTTTAGAAGCTGGTTTTCCCATTCTTGGTTTGATGAAAAATCAACATTTTGATCTAGGTTTCTTCTCTAGATGCTCTGTTCAAAATTATGGCTTTACCCGCTTGCCAGATCAATGGGAAACTGGGGAAGATTAATCTAGGGCATAATTTTAAGTTTTTATACCATTAATAATATGAAAAATATTTGTATTTTTTGTTCTTTTAACCTTGAAGGCACCTGGGAGAGGAAGAGATGGCCAAAGTTTTAAGAGCATTTGATTACTCAATCATGAGATATGGAGATTTCATGGTTTTTTGCTCATAGAAGCTTCTGGTGAAATTATACATGGTAGTAGGTCAAAATAAAGGGTTTGGAGGATATTTCAGTAATGAAGTAGTTGGTATGGATTGGAAATAAAGAAATGGAGTGGTGGTAGCAATGGAAATGCAGATTGAGTGTGCTTTTTGGCAGCGAGGTTCTTGCACACACGAGGAAGAAATAACAAAATCAGTTCAAAATTTGTAAAAATTGAATTTTTAAATCCTCAATGGCTTTAATTTTGTGTCCTATGTGTCCTAATTGTTGGAACACATGGTTCAAAAAAAAGTACCTCACCCTCCTTGTGACAAGTGACACCCAGTGATTGGCCGGTGAGATATAACGAAAAAACACTTAAAACACTCAGGAGTTGAAACTGGGTCATATGGGTGACTAAGAAAAGGTGCTAGGATTGGGTACATTTTGTGTCCCAAATTTCCCAAGGGTATGGGAAATTTGTTTCAATAAAATGCATCTCGATTTGGGATTGATAAGTGGCAGATGGTCACTGGCTGAGGTAGAGAGGGAGCTAGAAATGAGCCTGTAGAACACCTTTCTAGGTCATGTGGAGGACCACGGGTCAGACTGGGGGTTGGGAAAAAATTTTTGTCACAATTTTCCCAAAGGTCCGAGATAGTTGGTGCATGAAAATGTACCCTCATATAGTGAGGAAAAGTGGCCCTACGTGATTCAGTAGGGGGAAGGGTTGGAAATGAGAGCAAGGGGGATAACTTATATTATTCAGGCTCAATGGTGGTCACATGATGGTCTACGGGGCTACATGGGAGGTGGGCATATTTTTGTGTCCTAAATTTCCTAATATTTTAGGATAGTTGGTTCAAGAAACTGCGCCCTCACCTGGGCTTAACATCTTTCCACCTAGAAAATTGACTAACTCCTAGAGAGTACCTTGGAGAACAACTTGACAAAGGCATAACTTGAGCATCTTGAGGTGTTTCCATACACTTATTTATATTAAATTGAATATAAATGGATTTTTTAGAATACTGGGATGGGTACCATGCCTTTAATCAAATTGAAACATCCTAAAAAATAGCATTTTTCTTTGGGCTCAGAGGTTGTGTATGCTAAAAATAGTCAGTGGGAAGAGTTTATTTTGTCTTGTGAAAGATGTGAAGCCACCACCAATTAGAGACCTGAAATAACTTTGTAGTGATATCTTGTTTGACCTCCAACTCCCTGTGGAGCTCCCAAAATCACTTCCCAAAGCTCAAGGGATGTTTCGTACTACTTTGACTGAATTTTTCCCTAAAATTCAGATACTTCCTAGAATCTTCCTAAATCAGTTGAAAAATGTTCCTAGCTCCATATTACTACTCCTTTATTAATTTGGACTTGATACTCTACTCCGGGGGGAGGGGGGTCAACCATGTCTTAAAAAGGATAGAAATAGCCATTCCTAAGTTTCTTGAAAATATTTTCTTCCAAAGTATCATCTACATGACACTTGAATGAAATTTATTTCCCTAAATCACCTGTGAATAAGAATGAAACAAAACATAAGTTAACTTGAAAGGGTATGATAGGTCTGGTACAGGGAATGGATTGACTTGGAGGGGTGTTAGTGAAGGTTGACAATGAATTTTTTTAACACTAGGGTATAATTTTCCTACTTTCAAGTGAATTTTGCTCTTTCAAAAACACATGAACAGAAACTCTGAATGTCATAAAGGTGTAATATTCAGTTGAAAAACATGGTTACCAATATGAGTATTGGCTTCTTAGGTCTGTAATAGTGTATCAAACATGAAAATTTAGTTGTGCCTATATGGTTGAAATGAGTGAGGGAAGGATAAAGGTATGATCATCTATTTATGTTCATTTTTGAAGATCAAATAAAGGATAACAGGTCCCAAAAGGAAAAGATGAGTCATTTAATATGATGAATTGATCATATAATCTATAGATGGTGTAATGGAATTCTCAAGGTATGTCATGAGTTTTCTAGAGCTCAAAATGTTCAGTCATATTCCTTGAATATTGATTGAGAAGTCGCTAGAGTGTTTTGGAAGGAGTATAGAGCTATAAAAATTCTGACAAGATTTGTGTAAGTCAAAAATGTATGTTCTCTAGTTGATAACAATTATGTCATTTTAGTATATGATCATTTCAAGTCTAAGGTATTGTATTAACAAGAAGTGAAGAATGACAAGGTGTTCAAGGTTATATCTATGTAAAATGAATATTGTCATCTTGATGAAGGGTCATATTGATAGTATAGATATATCTTAATCTAAAAGAATGAATTATGAGTTGATTCTTTAAAGGAGTAACATAGCACTAAGGTGAAGATGTCCTATCATTGAATGAGGGCATGATGTTCTTGGTGATATCTATGGTGAAATGTGTTTTCAAGGAAGTTTGAGATGTCACTCAGAGCTAATATGTATAGATTGAAGCATGTTAAAGCTATTTTAAGATCAAATAGGTACAATGATTGAGAAATAAAGGAAAATGATGTGCTACAGGTCTGTAGAAGATTCTTGAGATAGGGGGAGCCTATTTGATCACAAAGAAAGTTATTTAGGTTCTCTAAGATCTAGAAGACTTTATGTGTCAAAATTAGTGAGGTTTTTCAAGATTGTTTGATTGAAATATGCATATCAACAGTGTTTAGGGTAATATGGTATGTTTTTTCTCTATAACAGTAATGTACAAGCCTGATGAAGGATAATAAGGAAGGGGGAGCTTGTCTTGACTCTCAAATAGGTGTTCTAGATGTCAATAAAGTGAGAAAGGAATAAAAAATGATGGTTTGAATATATACTTAAAAGGTAAGAGAGTTTTTTGATTCAAGAAAGTATGATAGTAGTTAAAGAAGACCAAAGACTTTGAAATGTTGCTTCAGGATAGAGGTACAGATGACGTGCTATCTCCATGAAATATAAGAAAGGTAAGTGCTCACGTTTTTTCATTTTCAATGAGATGTGCATAGTATGAATCTAGGGGGACTCATAAGGTAGAGGCCTAAGTTTTGAATGATCTCCTATGAGGTGACAAAGTTTAGCATTTTAGGTCTGAAGGTGAGCTTTAGGGCTTCAGGTCCTAACTGTTCTTTACAAGATGATAATGCAAAATACATGTCTATATAAGAATTTTTGTAGTTATTACAAGTATAGAATGTGTAAGGATGATTTTTCAAGCTGAGAATCAAGATTGTTGGCATGTATGAGTGTCTTGTATAGCTCTTTCCAAGTATGCTACAATGCTCCCATGATGAGAAATAAGACAAAAATAGAGTACATAGTAAGGTAAGATAGATTGGTATGATTTTATGAAGACTTAGGTTGATGTTTCCAAAATAATGGTGATCCTAAGATGGTGAAAAAATTGAATACAATGCATATACAAGTATGCTTTTTCATTAATGTAAAAACGGGGAGATTATTGACATGTGTCACTCCAGGTGTTTCCATTGATGTAAAAGATCATTAATGAAAAATACAATGATGGAGGTGTGCTAGAAGGTTCTTATAATTATATTTACATGATCAATCAAGTTATTACATGATGGAATGAGTGGACAAGGTTAGAATGGCTTGGTCTAGCAAGCCTAATTACATGACCTAGCTAGCCTAGGTGATGGAGCAGGGTGAGTAGAGATGAATGGTGACTTGAGGAGACTGGTAGAGATAT
Source organism: Taxus chinensis (assembly GCA_019776745.2). Lineage (NCBI taxonomy): Eukaryota > Viridiplantae > Streptophyta > Pinopsida > Cupressales > Taxaceae > Taxus > Taxus chinensis. The sequence goes on from CM034151.1 coordinate 203,328,708, forward strand.
GGAGAGTATTATAGGAGTGTTTTAAGACACTCATATTAGTTTTTGTATGTAGGTATAGGTTGAAGACCCAATTACAGGTGCTCATCTAGACCTAGTCTAGATGAGTGGAGGTCAAATGAAGCATGAGGATGATTTGTAGATCCATGTGAGATCATGGAAGCTTGTAGGTGAGTGAGAAATTATGTCTCAAGGTTTTTAAGGGACTTTTGGAGAGGTTTCATGCTGAGTTATGAGGTTCTTCTACTTTGTTTTGTCTTAGAACATGCAAAACCCGAAGGACTATTCATGAAAGTCATGGTGGTGGTGAATATGAAGAGATATTTGAGGAAAGAGGATGATTGGAGATGATGAAAAGGGGTTTTATAGAGTTGTGAGGAAAATTTAAAGTCATTCTAAAGATAAATTTGCAAGTTATGAAGTTTTATGCAAAATAGAGTCCAAAAAAGTGTGTTTTCCAACTCGATAGGCAACTTCAGATAATCATTGTGAATTTTGTGATTTGAATTGGAGCCATAGGTTTTTAGGGATGTTTTTACATTGAGATAAGATCAATTAAAAATAATGGAGTGGTTTCATCTTCATGGTTTTATGAACGAATGTTAAGAAGTCAAACTAATTTTTATGGCTTTAAAACCCTAAGTTGAGAGCAGTAGGATAATTATTCTTGGTATGGGAACATAAAGGATTGGTATTGAAAATGTTATGATTAGATGTTGTAGATAAATCCTACATATTTAAAGAAATGTAAGATAGAGCTTATGATAATATATGGGCCCCACTTAAAAAGGAAAGTTTCTGGAAATTTTTCAGTTTGTGGCAAATTTTTCTATTGAAGGTATTGACTAAATCACCATTTATGGAATCTTGGAAGATGTAATAGATGTAAATTTTTGTTTCATATCATCGTTGAATTCCTAGAGGGAAAAATGTGCCCTATCTTTGAATACTGGTTTTTGGGGTTGAAAATGTAGTTTTGAGCATTTTAAGAGATTGACATGGTTGAAGACCTTATACTTAGAGTTGGAAGGAAATTTAATATAGTTTGGAAAGTAAATTTAGATACCTTTCCAATTCTATATTTTTTGTCTCTTGATGAGGTGTATTTATAGGTGAACCATCTCAATTTGTGAAGACCAAGTTTGATTGATTTAGGATATGATTGCTTTAGCTAGAAAATGGATGTTGGAGACTGATTTTTTGGCTTATCTTATGCTTGATATATATTGGAGAGTGAAGAGGAATGAATTTTTTTCATATTAAAGGAATTATAGGTCTTAAAAGTGATAGAAATGGTGTAAACTAGTTGAGTTTCAAAAACTACTTTATGGAAAGTTTAATTTTTTGAAGAGGAAAGTTGATGTGGTTTGATGTTTTGGTTGTTTAATGAGGTATAGAAAGCATGTGTGTGTTCTAAAATATACTGGATTTCCAATTAGTGGTTGCATTCCATAGTTGAGGTGTTATTGTGTGGTCTTGGCATGTTTGGTAAAAGAAGAATCTATTTTGAGTAGGAAATGAGCCTACCTGGTAGTATTATGAAGAAAAGGATTAGTGAAAATCATTGTGTGAGCATGGATGGTGTTGCTATTATTTATTTGACATGTACGAGGTTCTATTAATTTTTCCCCTTGAGCAAAATTGAACAAACAGGAGCTCAAGCTTTTTCGAAGAATCAAGAAGAAGTCTAAAAGTCCAAAATTTCAGACTTTAGAGTTGGAGGTTTTTAGAGATCTCAGAAATAAAAAATGTCTGAAACTCTGAAAGTCTGAAATTTTAGACTTTCAAGTTTTAGGCTTTTGGAGATCTCGGAGTGCAAAATTGAAACAATGAAAGGAAAATTTCTGAAACCTAAAACTCTGAAAGTCTTAAATTTTAGACTTTCATGTTTCGGGGTTTCGGGGATCTCAGTCAAAGTAAAAATCCCAAAATCCAAAATTCCGAAAGTATGAAATTTTGGACTTTTAGGTTTCGAAGTTTTAGAGGTGCAAGATTCGAGGTTTCGGAAGTCTCGGTGACAAAATTAGAAAGATGAATGGAAATGTCCAAAATCCTGAAAGTCTGAATCTTGAAAGGGTTCAGATTTTAAAGGTCAATGCAAGTTTTGAGGTCAACATGCTGGCATTTTCAGACTTTGGAGGTTTGGGTTTTCAGACTTCAGATTCCTTGGCAAGTAAAACAAAAAAAATCACACCTCAATGTATGAAATCCCAAATTCGGAAAGTCTGAAATTTCAGAATTTTGGACTTTCAGAACTCTTAGGCCATTTTGAGCAGTGAACAATGTTTCAACTTCTGAAAAGGAAATGTCCAAAAGTCAAATTTTTGGGATTTCGAAGGTTGCATTATTTTTGGACTGTGAAGTAAGACAGAACTAACCACCCACCATTTTTGCAGAATGACAGCTCAACCTTCAAATGGCCATAACTTTTGACTGGGAGCTCGGATTTGCACAAGAAAGGACTTTTTAGAAAGCTCTTGGCAACTGCTACTCAATTAGTGAGACTAAGTTATTCAAAATTAAGAAATACAGTCTGTCATTTTTTAGGGTGTCAGACTTCTCACCTACCACCATAATGAAGTATGGGCTTCCTTTCTTTCCCAACAAGGAACAACACATGGAGGTATGGGTTTTGAAGTAAAACCAATCATTGTTGCAGGTGAATTCAATGCATTTTTGGGGTGGTTGAATCTAGAAATTTGAATTCTTCTCTCTCCTCTAATTCTTCCTATATATTGTAAGGAGGGGCATTTTTCTAAAGGTTGGACATTTTGGATTTGGACCCTCCCTTCTTCTCTTTCTGTAAGTGATCTTGTGGAGTTCAAACCTCCCATCAAAATTGTAATGCAAGTTTGTGCCTCTTGGCCTTTGTAATGGACTGTATCAAAAATTGTGGAGCAATAATACAAGTTTTTGGATGATTTTCAACCCTTTCTTATGTTCATTGCATCTTCTTTATATCTCATTGTAACCTTGGTTATATGTGCATCGTAATTGTATCACATTTTTAATGATTTATGTTTAATGGAAAAGTAGGTGTTCAACATTCCTTTAGTGCATCACCTTTGTTAGATTAGGCTTAATTTCTTGCATCCTCTTAACCCTGTCTCCTTGGAAAGTTAGAATAGGTTTTAGAAGTATATCCTCTATGATTTAAATGTGTGCATCTGAATAGAGGAATAGGAACCAACCTTCATCCAGAGAGATTTCCTGATTTCAAATTCCCACACTTTGGGAAAATCTCCATGTTATGCAATCACACTGAGAGTCTCAACCCATCGAGTTGCATACATTCAGGGGTGTTGTGATTACGCATCAACATGAGGACTTTGGAGGATTTAAAATAATGGTGACATGGTTAGAGCTCTTTAATGAGTTTGGTGATGGGGGTTTGAACCTGTTTTTTCTTGTTTGGTTGTCTTGGTACGTGACCAACCTACATGGGTCCAATTTATGAATTTTTATGAATATAATTTTATGGTTTTAAGTTTTAATGGTTGATATATTAGGTTAGGACTGACATATGTTATATTTTTGATTTGAGAAGCATATAAAGTGCATGTTTTGGCTCAAATTTGAACTATTGAAAAAGAGAGGGAAAAGTACAAGCTAGTTGAGAGAGTGAAGGTGGTTCAAGGGCATAAAATCAGATATGAGAGTGTGTGAAAAACTTTGAGTTTAATAGAGCTTTTGTACAATGTTTTGAGTTTAAATCAATTCATGAAATTCCAAGTTTGAGTGAGCTAGGTGAAGTTGTGTTTGAAGATGGTTTGAAGGTGTGTGAGCTGAATTTGTGATTTCCATCAGTTATGGAAGTAAAAATACTTCAGATATCTTCATCCAAAGGTGGGTGAGTTGGTGTTTTATCATATTATGGGGCTTTTTCCTCCTTATGGAGTTGGTGCTTCACTAAAATAGGGGTTGGTGCTCTTTGTGAAGTTGGTACTTCAATAAATATTGTTGATTTGAGTAATATAGTCATAATTTTAGTCCTTTTTCTTCCCCTTGAGGGTTTCCAACCTATATCTTTAGTTTTTGTTTACTTTGTCTTTGTCATGCGCATTTGAATGAATGCTAAGCACACATTAATGAATGTTTGAATGGTTAATGATTTAAACAAGCTATTTCAAATTTGTTAAAGTTCTTGATGGAATGATTCACCCCCCCTCAGTCCATTATGATTCCAACATTTTACATCTTGTAAATTTTTTTCTATTTTATGTTTTTTTGTTGGAGGTTCCCTCCTTTTTGTTTTTTCATCACTGGTTGGGTGTCTTCCCCTCATCCCCATGGTGATCATATTTATTTGTAATATGTGCTTGTACACTCTTTGCATGTTTCAATTTTAAGTGTGTGTTATTTTTATTTTAATACATAAGTTTTGGAAGCCCCTTGTAGACACATGTAGGTTATCTCAGATTTGTATTCATGGTAGTGGTCAGAAAATTGGAGCATATTTCATTGTAAATACTTTTAGCTCCACGAGAATAACTTCAATTAGTGCTAAATTTATGTCGATTCAGGAGATAAAGGTTTTTAAGGGATGAGACCATTTTTCTTCAAGATTGTACTTAAATCCATGCCAAATCAATGTTTCAAGGCTAATATTCCTCATCTAACATGAAGATGTCCCATGGAGGTCACAAAAATGTTGTCCAAAATTTCACCCCATGAAATTTTGAACAACTCATATAAATCAAGACTTAAATGATTTTGTGAAAGAAAATTCATGGGACACTAAGTCAGTCTTTCATGGAGTGTGAAAATATATTTTTCTTCAAGTCCTCCTAACCTTCCAAATAAAGGAATGAACACTCGAGACTTAGGTGGATTTTGGAAGAATTAGTTCTTCGTGGATATTATTAGTCTTTCACGAAACTAGGGAAGTAAAATTTTTGCAGCATTAAATAAATATTTTGTAGTTTGAAAGAAAGTCAGAGCACCAAGAGGAAATACATGCCCACAGAAAAGGTGAAAACTAGCTAAGGATGGAGTCCTTGGAGAGAAGAATGAGATGCTTAGTGCTTTACGGAATGGGAAAACATAGTTTCATGGGGAATCAAAACACATGGAATTTTGTGGAGTTTATCAATTTTGTGAAATAAAGGATGAATTCCATCAAGTTATAAACCACAAGGTTCTACAGAATAAAGGAAAAGAATATCCAAAATCATGGTCAGGTTGGAAGCCACAGGACATTATCATGGTGTGCCATAGGTTTCCAAAATCATAGTATTCTATGGGTTCTCCTAACCAGTGGAATGAAAAAATATAGCCATGGGTATAGTGCTATATGGAAATAAGAAAAGGATTGCATGGCATATATTGATTGTTAAAAAGCTAAGGGTGGAAGCCTTTAAGTGTTGCATGAAAAATAATATGTATTCATTACTTAGGAAACATGGAATGCTGCAGTAAGCCACATATAAAAGTAAATCCGTGGATCACGTCAAAACATCATATTTTCACATAATGTATCGAAGCCATGCCTATATCTAAACTAGAAAACCAATCACCTAAACAAACAAAATTTAATGAAGTATGACATCATCCTACATAGTTTTATGACATGTGATTGAATCAAGGAACCATAATGTGGTAGTTGGTTATCTTTAGATGACGCCTATGTCTATACTACAATTAAACACTATAAGAAATCACTACGTCCATGCTTATTCAACACAAATTTAGAGATCGATATTCTAGCATGGTGATCATTCCTTATCCCTTCTCTTTCTCTCTCTTCCTTCCACAAGTTTTATAAATGAAGGTTCTTACACACATTGTAAGGGTTACTACCCTAATTTATGTTTGGCATGTTTTTGAGCTTTTCTATAGAGAACTAAAAATTTAATTCTTACAACCTCAGTAACTTGCAAATGAAATTTATCTTTCCTTGAATCTACATGTGAACTATAAAGCATTGATTAATGAATGTTTGGATTCTTTCTTTACTTAAAATTCTCTATGTTTTGCATCAAAATCTCTACGCTATCGCATATTTTGCATTTTTCAGTTTCTCACACTAGAGTGGTGTATATCCTTATGATCTCCAATTTAGAAACATGCATTTTCCCATTAGAATTTGAGAATCTCCACCTTTCACTCTGATGCTATCACCTCCCCTTTAAGCTTAGCATTTTATTTTGCATATTTTTCATTCTCTCTCTCCTTGGTTCATTGGATATGTTGATGTAGATTAGTTGTAGGGTATTCTTAGCATTAGGATAGTTTTTGTTTAATGGGTTCTTGTGATCCAAAAAATAGAGGAAACAACATTCTCAAGAGATTTGTCTCAATCTGCAAGTACCACACTTGGAGACTGTCCCATGTTGGTCTGAAATTCTTGTTGTTTCATGATCAAGGCTAGGGTGCAATTTTGAGCTGTAATAGAACCTATACACCTAAGGGAACTTTGAGGGATTTGTTACAATAATTTTTCTTAGGAAATATACTTCAACAACTTATTATAGCATTCTATATATCATTAATAATATATTCTATCTATAGTTAGGCATGATATTTGTGTTAAGGAATGAGGGGAATCATAGGGGGATGGATTTACATATTGCATTAAGATTTTTAAGAGCAATAGGAAAATAACATTGATTATTAAACCCTCATTCAGAAAATTTTATAAAGTGGTTGGTCATAATCAATAGGGGCTTTGGCAACAACGGGTAGTATAACACCACCACACACCACTTTATTTTGTTATTCAATATTTATTTCAGTTCTAGTGAAGGAGGTTAGGATTTTGAGTATATAAGATCATGCATAAGGGTTTTTGAAGAAGATAGTGTACAATAATTAACTCAATGAAGTGATGAAGCAACCCAGATAACTTCATGAGCTTGCAAAAAGCTAGATATTATTGCAAGAGAGGAAACAAGTGTTGTGCACTAGTTTCCAATAAGGTTTTAGTGGCCAAAAGTTGTCCAAACTTAAAAATAAAACACAAAACTTACTCTACCAGTGCATGCACCTCGTACTGATGTTGTTGATGATCTTGAGAGGTAAAGGATGGTTGATAGTGATCATCAGATTACAGTAAGTATTTAATTTTAAGTAGTGTTATTTTATATGTTACTAATCGTATACTAATGGGTATGTTGTTTATTTGTATTGATAGATGGAACTACAAGCATCTTTTTAGCGTAGGATGTCTAAAAAAAATAATGGACGTTCCAATGATGTGCTTGAGTCCTCTTCCTGGTGGGTGAAGAGAAATAGATTATTTGATGATACCCCATATCTTAGATGTATAAAAAAAAAATTTCTTCCTTCATGGAATATTGGTGTAGATTTATATTTTTCCAATGTATATCATTGTATATGCCTACATGAATTTGTTAAGACATTGATTTTGATCAAATTTTGTATGCTATCGAGGATTTTTTAATCAATATAATATATGAGAAAAACAATATTTTAAAACTTGAATAGTGGATGAAACATGCTTTATACATGTATCTAAGTCTAGATTAATATGATATCATATGTATGTTATATTAATATGTCTTATTAGTGTTAATTTTTTATGTTTTTACCATGGAAATTAAAATATGTGTAACTAATTTACAAATTTTCCATTGTACTATAATCATTCAATGCCATCAATTATAATAATATAATGTCAATGTCAATGCCATCCACTATATATATATATATATATATAGATATATATATATATATATATATATATATATATATATATATATATCTATCTAAATAAAACAACGAGCTTATAGCCTCAACAACCTATAAAATATTAGAAGCCAAAAATCAGCTTATTATGAATTAGAAGTCATCTAAAGGAATATTTCTTTGACTGAATACAAGATGACCAAAAAACATTAAATCTAAGACTCCATCTACTAATGGTATCACAAACATTCCACTTATTATTAAGGCCCAAGGAAAGGTTTGGGGAGAAGGCAATATTTTCATAGAGTTGTTTAGAAGTAGCTTCTTAGAGAGGGGGATGTTTCAACCACCTCATAGTATCCCAAAAGTCATTCTCATCCTCCATGATTAGTCTAGTAGAGGGAGTTGTGAAATAATTTCTTAGTATTTTATACATTCTGAACTGAGATTGAGGAAGCTTATAAAAAGCTTTAAGGTTTGTCCATTCTATCAATTCCCAAATCTGTACAAGTCATGAAATATTTTAATTCCTTTCTCAAACCAAAGGAGGGTAGAATAACCTCTTGTCAAGGCAAGGATCCTGTCATTATATTTTTGATTCAATGAAATATATTTGTAGGCTTGACACCTAATGTAAAATGAAGAGAAGATAGGTTGCCAAATCACCAAGTGGTTCACTTGTTCCCATGCAATCAAAATTGAATAAAGAATAAAGGACCCATGAAGAGCAACAAGAAATCCCCCAAATAGTAAGTCAACCAAATGAATTCCTTTTCATCTTTTTTGACCCTTATGAGCCTATTGGAAATATTCAATCTCACACAAAATTTCCAAAGCTCAATAAAGCCCTCATGTTTTATTTAGTGCGTGAGAGAGAGAGAGAGAGAGTGATAGAATGACAAAAATAAAGAGAGGGTGTGATAATATCTAGTTTCTAGGACACTCTTGTTCCTTAATAGTTTATATGAAAAAATGATCATTGAAATTTTAAGCTATGCAATTTATAGTTTCAATTTTTTTTATTAGTACTAAACATTGATATGGAGTAAATTGTGACTGGATTTTGTAGAGGGTCCCAACGAGGAGGTGTAGGATTAGATGATTCCTTTCCAGGTGTCACAGAGACCGAAATATCACCCATCAAAGTTATAGCCTTTTTTGGTTTCAAGGCTCTTAAGGGATTATGCCTAGGTGAAGTAATATGGAAGTAACAGAACCATTTGACACTGAAATAAATTCTCTACAAGAGTTTACCTAGCCACCTAGATGTGTTGGTGTAGTCGGTTTGGTGTGAAGAGCTTCCATTTGAAAAATATTACATTGGACAACCTTACATTGACTCAAACTACAATATTTTACGTTGTTGCAAATAATACGACAAAAAGAGAGCCAAATGGATATGGATAAAACTAAGAATTTATTTTGTAGAGGGTCATGACGCAAGGGTGTAGGATCTGATGAGACCTCTCCAGGTGCCACGAAACCCAAAATATCACCTATCGAAGTTATAGACTTTATTGGTCTCGGGGATCTTAAGGTACTACACCCGGACGAAGTAGACCAGAAGTAATGAAACCATCCAACACCAAAATAAATCCTCCAAAATATTTTACTAGGCCACCCAGACATGCTTACACAATAATTTTGGTGCCACAACCTTCCATTTGCAAAAGAATGCATTTGACGACCTTATACTGACTCAAACTACATTATTTTACATTGTTACAGCTAATACGACAACAAGAGAGCCAAATAGATATGGATAAAAATGAGAATTTTTTTTGTAGAGGGTCCTAACACAAAGGTTTAGGATCAGAAGATACCTCTCCATGTTCCATAGAGGCTGAGATATCATCCGTTGAAGTTATAACCTTTTCTGGTCTCTTGGCTCTTAAGGGTCTGTGCTCGGATGAAGTAGTCCGGAAGCAACGAAACCTTATGATACAAAATTGAAGCCTCTAAAAGTGTTTACCTAGCCACCCTAACCTATTGGTGAATTTATTTTAGTGCCACGAGCTTCCATTAGCAAAATAATGCATTGGACAACCTTACATTGACTCAAACTGGACTATTTGGCACTTTTGCAAACAATAGGAAAATGAGAGAACCAAATGGAGATGGAGAAAACAGAGACAATATTTTGTATAGGGTCCTGACATGGATGTGTAGGATTAGATGAGACGTCTCTAGGTAGCACAAAGACCGAGATATCATCCGTCAAAGTTATAGCCTTTTTTGGTCTCAGAGCTCTTAAGGCACTAAGCGTAGATGAAGTAGCCCGAAAGAAATGACACCATCTGACACAAAAATTAATCCTCTATTAGCATTTACCTGACCACCTAGATGTGTTGGTGCAGTTGATTTGGTGTGAAGGGATTTTGTTTACAAAATAGTGCATTAGACAACCTCTCACTCTCTCTCCCTCTCATGTTTTCTTTCTCTCTCACACACACAATCTCAATCTCACTCTCACTCTCTTTTCCTCTCGCACTTTCACTAATTATTTCTTTATTTTTAATCAAACCAACTTCATTTTTAGTTAACACTCGACTAGGAGGGTGTTGGTGAGAAAATGTTTTGGGTGGAAAATCAGGTGTCTCAACCAACGTTCACGGGGCTATGCCCCTCTGCATTGAATGGTAAAACTCCAATTATTGAAATTAAACTAATCCTAATCCTATCTAAATTTTTTAGGTAGCCAAATTGGTCAGGGATCACACAGGGACACTCTACTAAACCTATGGTAAAGTGCTTGTATGAGGGTATAAGGGAATAAATTACAGTGATGAAGGGTGAAATGGAGAAATTATGCAAGGAAGATTATTTCCATGAGTATATTGCATAGCTCACACCTAGTAACCAGAGTAGTTCAACCTTCAATATAGAGGAAATCAGAATGAAGCTACTCGGACCAATGAATTAAAACACCAAGTTTTTACATTCATCTATCGAGGACACCAAGTTCCTCTCTAATTCCATACAGGATCAACTATTCTTGCAAAGTGCATTAAAGAGAGAAATAAAAGAAAAACAAGAAAGTGAAATAGAATAAGTGTATCTTTTATTCCATGTGTAGTGATGAATACTAATCTTCAACCAAGCTATCACAATGCTACATAGTAAGAGTTCTTCAAAAATCTGAATCCCAACTCCTTTGGAATGGAGATACCATCTCTAGCACCTTGAATTTTCTTTTCACCTCCCTCGCATGACTCTTCATTTCCATATTCCACTCATGACCTTTATTTTTCCATGAATTAAGTATTTCTCTTATTATTTTGAGAAAATAATTTTTACAAATTTAAAATAGGTCACTTAAGTGAATAGGAAAAAATACAATGATGACACATAATGAAGAATTAGAATGGAGAGAGAAATAGGGGAAGAGGGAAGGGATGGAGGGGAAAACACTCCTTGTGATGAAATTCTTTGAATGCCTTGATGCAGTCATGAACTTTGAGTGAAGATTTCTGCTACTGGATCTTCTACACTGATGAATATTTCCCCCTTAAATAACTTTGAACTAGTTTTCCAATCTAGTGATGACCGCAAGGTATATGATGCATGGACATCGTGGACCATAGAATGATTGTTTAGAAAAATTATTATTATGTTTACCGCTGCAAGCTTGAGATGAACACATACAATGCCCACAATGACCCTCTTTGAAAACAGGTTGATGAACTCCTTGACTCATTGAAATCATTCTGATCAACTCTCTTTGAATCACCCAAATCCTTAAGTTATGAAGATGAATTCACATGATGTGCCTTGCGATGACCTACTTTATAATATGAGATGATCGTTCCAAACCATGAAAAATTGTCATCTCTTCATGATTAATTAGACTTGAGAAATGAGACCAACCTATGCACTCGAATTTCATGTTTCCTTACACTTAATATATTTGGAAGGGATAACTTATTATCTTTAATAAGTGTCGGAGTTTTCATTTCTGGACCCCAAATGGTGATATTGACCTGAATGATTATCCCTCAATGTCCTGTTGTGCCAAACTTGACCTTTGAGAACAACCTGCTATTTTTAGTAAGTACACATGGGTTAACTTAATATTTTTAGTAAGTGTCATAGTTAAATTTTAACAACCTCAATAGGATATGGTAGCTTGAATTATTTCTTCTTACTATGTTTCTCTCACCTTTTGGGCCAACTAGCTATTTATAGTAGGGGCTTGTGGAACCACTTACTATTTTTAGTATGTGTCAATTGCGAGCTGAGATGACCTTTTTGATAACTTTGCATGTGAAACTCCCTCTTTGTTCACCACCTTTTGCATAGCCTCTTCAAATGGTGGCTTACCCAAAGTAATAGACACCTATGTAGGAAGGCATGCTATTTTTAGTAAGTGCACAACAAATGTCAGATTGCAACAAAACATGTCTTGAAAATCTTGGTTTTATTCCAGGGTTCCACACTCCAAATTTTGAGTAATTCCTTCATCTAAACAAGTTGGAAAATGATATTTTCATTGGTGGAGAAAAAATATTGAAAAAAACACAGCCCTCCACATTCCTGAAAAATAGGGACTTCATGGCATGAAAACTAGTTTACGTTAAACTTGATTTTTCAACGATCCTTCCGTCTAATTTTTGCTCGATTTCACTCACTGGAACCCTGAGAAGTGAAGAGGTAGCTCGCTGAATTTTTCAAAAAATTTCTTCATGTGACATGGCATAATTATAATAAAAACTTATTCCTCCATATCCATAATAAATAAGGACTTCATGGCATAAAAACGTGAAACTATATTTTTCGACGATCATTCCCTCCAATTTTCGCGTGATTTTTCCCACTAGAACCCTAAGAAGTGGAGAGGTAGCTCGCTGATTTTTTCTACTACTATGTCATGGCAGCCATTAATGGATATTGAAATTTTAAGGTCTGGTTTTTGTATCCATTCATGATGAAATCAATTCCATTGTGATAGGTTTTTGCTTCTTGTCTCACTGGTGAAATTTCTCTTCGATCCAGTTGCCAGTTTGAGGGGAAATTGAGCTTGGTTCTTCGTGGAGCTGGAAGTGGAATTTATTTGTTGTGATAATTCCTTGCTGTAAGTGGTAGGTTTGAATATTATTTTTTAATGTCCTTCAAGAGATAATAACTTAGCAACAGACGATTTGTCAATATGTGCACCATTTTGTAAGATCTCTTCGATTTTCACTTTCATTGCAATGAATATTTTTAAACTTCTGGATTCTTCGTTCATTGTTTGATCAATATTTCTTTTGGAACCTGCATATTTTCATGGAGTGAAGGATTTATTTTATGTGGTGAATCTGGTTTGAGCTTTGGAAATGGTGGAGGGGTGGTGATAAGTTACAGAGAAAGTTATAGAGAAAGTTGTGCATAGAGGAATTAGATGTTAAAAGTTAGAAGCAGGAGGGATTTTTAAAATTTAAAAATAAAGATGAGATGGGAGATGGGATAATTTTCATGTTCTTTATTTGCATCACCTCAAAGGTACATGTGGGACATCAAATTCCACAATGATCAAGGTGACGACATGTGGTAAGGATCCGATGACGGGGAATGAAGGCTAAAAACTCAGCTTTTAAACACTGAGGGGCTGTAAGCTAGTCATATGGGTGACCAAAATTCTTCCTTAGGGGCTGGGATAATTTTTTCATATTTTTTGTACCTAGCCTATGAGATACATAAAATTCCACCATGCTCCTGGTGATGACATTTGGCAGTGATTAGACGATTGAGGCTTTGCACTCCCGCAAGCACCTAAGAGCTGACTTGGTGATCTTGGTGGTCGCATGAGGATCCAGAGGTCTTATGGGGGCTAGATGAATTTTTCCATGGTTTATGTCCTTTACCTTGAGGTACATGAGGGACACTAAATCCCGCCAGGCTCCTGGAGATGACACGTGTCCTCCCAAAATTTGACAAATTCCTGAACTCGCTCCGAGAGGACAACTTGAAACGATGATAACTTGAGCTCCCCATGGATTTTTTTGATAAAATTGTTTATGATCCTAACTAGAAATGGCCTTTTGAATCCAATGGTGGGAGTATCAGGTCTTTATTGTTACATTTTATCCCTAAAAACATGGACTTTGTATTAGGTACTGCACTTATGCATGAGAAAATCTGCTTGTAGACCTAATACGCCAAAGTGTTGTGAAAAAAATAATTTCACCATATTGTAGGGCTAGGAAATACCTTTAAATTTTTATTTTTATTTTCTCATAACTCCATCTAGAGCTCCTAGAATCACCTTCATAATTTCAACAGTTGTTTTGGCTTGTGCACTACCTAGGCCTGTGAACCCTAATTTTGGTGAAACTACCCCAACTTCTCCAAGTCCTTCTAGAATAATCCTGAATCACTTCCACGATGTCCCAAGGCCTTTTAATTTTCTTGACATCTTTTTTGGATTTTCATCTCTGCTCCATGGGGTTTCTCTAGTCCTAGGAAGGCCAATGATAACCCTTCCCACAACTTCCTGATGCTTGCAACTTTTAATGAAATCCTAAAATCACATAGGGGGAATGAATGGAATTTCCTAAAGCTCCTAGGGGGATGAGCTAAAATTAAATAGGAGGTCACTTGGAATGACAGGGTAGACCCGAGGTGCCTCAAAATGATAAAACATGAAAAAATTGGTACAAGGGCATCGTTGTCATTCTTAGAAATTGTCAATTTCACTATTGCACATTTTTATGACAACAGAGGGCATGACAACCATAAGAAAACCTAGAGATTGTTTAAAATCCCTCTAGTTAGTGATTACAAAGTGAAAACTGCTTTGATCTTCTACACTACAAGGATCGGAAAACCTCATATATTTCGAGTAGGTTTCATGAGTGATTTCATATTTTGGAATATTAATGTTAGGATCATATTTCCTCATCTCATTCTTGGAACCATCATGGAGTTTTCTTGTATAACTACCTTGTTTATGAGAGGTGGGATTATTAACTAATTGGATATGACATCTACCTTGTGCCTTGTAATTCATATTACACATCTCTTCCTAACCTCTTTCTCACCACATATACTTGCGCTCTTGAATGTAAATTTCTTCACACTCTAAATTTTATTAACATTTATCACATTTCCATGTATGGTATTATACAAGAAAGGATCACCCATTGAAAGCTAGAAAAAATGACCATATGTTTGACACCTTGTGTCACAGTAGTGTATAGCCTTTGCCTTCTTGTTCTACAAATGTGGACCTTCATGATTCAATTTGAAGGTGGGATGAGAACACAACAATATCTGGGAAAGCCATTTTGTTTAGATACATGTTAATAATCACAAGAAACTTTTCTTCCTTGAAAGTTCCTGGTTTATCTCACTAAGTCAGTAAGGATTACACATACTTCATAAACTACACATTTCTCATGATAGATATTGTCGTTGCCATAAATATGTTCAAAATTAGAGTCTAAACTATAAAAATAATCATTGTATTTTATTAAAGAGAAAATATGCAAAGGATATCAAGAATGTTTGAGGTAATTATTTGGGATCATCCTAATATGCCAAAGAAAGAATACATTTAATTAAATTTGGACATAAATATAAGCCTCCGTATAAGTTATTTATGATATTAAGTCTCAGGTGAACTTCAATACTAATAGAAAAATTTGTAACTATAAATTGCATATTTAAAATTTCAATGATCATCCTGTCCTAGAAACTATTAAGGCACAACATTGTTATGAATGAAGGAACCAACTAGTGGACTAACCTCTTTAGTTATCATTTCTTGTAGTATCCTTCTCCTTTGGAGAAATAGAAATCTCTTCTACTACTGGAATGGATAAAAATTTGACAGAACTTCCTGAAGTGTTCAAAATAAGCATAACAACAGGGAAATGAATAAGAACAAGGGTTATCAATCGCCTAGTAATTTTTTCTTTTTTAGTTCTGAATGGGAGTCATCTGGCCTATGAATTAGTGACCTTCCATACATTGATAATTCCTTCTATGATAAACCCATGGATTCTTTCAAAAGTTCCTTAAAAATGATAGGGGTATTCATCAAGCCTAGTGAAGGGTGTGATGTGATTTCCAAATGACTTGAAATGCATACAGATTTAGAGGTCATAACAATAATTTACAAGTATATCTATCATTATAAATGGAAGACAAATAGTGATGTCTCCCTATATCCAAGGATCGATGACTATTGGTGTTTGTGGTAGGATTGGACATTCAGGATTCATCAAGTGTCTGAATCATAATATCAAGCTCTGTTCTTCGAATGAAACCTTCATTCCCGACATCTTGCAACTGAAATAATTATTCAAAAGAGTGTAAAAATGATCAAATTTACTTATTATCCTAAAATTTCAGACCCATAAATACCACTAAACTTTTTATTCTTAATTTATAACAATCTTGGAGCTCCAAATATAAACCACAAGCTAAAGAAAAAAGGAGATAACTGTATTGGGTAACATGTCTTTGCACCGAATTGTTCTTGGATATATGACATTTCTCTCCTTCAAAATATCAATAGAATTGGACTCTCTTACACAATGAAGGATTTTTTTTCCAACGTGTGGGTGTCCTTGTCTTGGTCCTAGTCCTATTTCTATTTCTGTTTTTGGTTCTGGTTTTGGTCGTGGTCATCAAATATGGAAGTTTCAAGAAAGGAATCCACACTTGAAGAACTATTCCAATTTAGATTGTTTTTATCAGAATGTAATAACAAGGCTAGTTTTTATTAGTATGTAATAGTAAGGCTAGTTTTCTATACTATTTCTTAATAAGAGTGGGATCAGAGGAGGAGGTTACCTGTAAGATGGCATACCAGTCAATGACGCCTGAAGAGATTTTAGAATCCCTCGAGGGTAGAATAAAACTTGTACACCTTCTGGGAAAACTTGTAGCTTCAACCCACATCAAATATCATCAAAAAATTATCTGTCATTTCCTCTGATCTATAATAGTGATTACAAAGTGAAAGATGCTCTTGATATTCTTTACTACAAGGATCGACAAACCTGATATATTTCTGGTAGGTCTCATGAGTGAGTTCTTATTTTGGAATATCAATATTAGGACCATATTTCTTAGTCTCATGCCTAGAACCATCATTTATTCTTCTTTTACAACTACCTTGTTTATGAGAGGTGGGAAAAGTAACTAAATTGATATGACATCAACCTTGTGCCTTTCATCTACAAAAGCTTGTCTAATGCATTATTTTTCAAACAAAATCTCGTGGCACCGAAATGAATGCGTCAACACATCTAGGTGGATTGGTAAATGTTTATGGAGGATTCATTTCAGTGCTATATGGTGTTGTTATTTCTGGGCTACTTCATCCAGGCGTAGTCCCTTAAGATCCCAGAGACTGAAAAATGTTATGACTTCAACGGGTGATATCTCGATCTCCATGGCACCTGGAAATTTCTCATCTGATCCTACACCTCTGCATTGGGATCCTTTATGAAACCATGTCATAGTTTACTCTATATCGATTTGGTTTTCTCATTGTGTTATTGTTTGCAACCATGAAAAATACTGTAGTGTGAGTCAGTGTAAGGTTGACCAATGCAATATTTTGCAAACATACATTCCTATCACCAAACCACTTATGTCGTTGCATCAAGGTGGCCTGGTCAACTTTAGGTGAGGATTCATTTCAATGTACAAAATCCTTTTATTTGAAATAGGTACTAGGAAACATGTTAAGAAGAGACTTCCATACAATATAAGTTGTGAAATGAGAATTTAAAGAAGACATTTTTCATACAATATAGGCGGTGAAATGATAATTTATTCTTGTTATTTGTTTCCAATATTTATTTTTTCTTAGCTTCTCTTAGCTTCAAGAATAATAAATTATTTACTAACAGTGCCAACCACGTGAAGGTGGAATCTTTTTTGGAACCATTAACCTACATAAACATGTTTTTTTATTATTAGAAAATAGTTTTCAAGGGACTATACCCTATTGCAAAAATTCTCAAAATCTAGATACACACGAGGAAATAGAAAAAATGGATCAAAATCTAGGTATTACAAGAAGCGTAGTTGTAGACAAAAAATAAACTACAAAATGGAGACAAGATAGGTATAAAACTAATAAAAAGTAGCAAGTAAACAACAACATAACAACATCAAATCACCTCCGTCGTAGATTACTTCTTAGAACCCCTCTCAATTCTTGATGTAACAATCTGCAATGAGGTAAAGAGAGCCATGATAGTGACATGTGTAGGATCATTGGAATCCATTTGAGATAGGACACTACCCCTTTCAACATATGTGCCCCAAATAGCTTCAGAGATACCACTGAGCATGTTAATACTTCTGACCTGTTATTCTAGCAATTCACAAATGGCTCTAAAAACTGAAATGTTAAGATCAGTTTTGTCCTTCAAATTCCCTAATATGTTATCGAGGGAATTCATCTTCTTGTAGAGTTCATTGATTTGTTCTACACCAATTTTAGCATCATCATTCAATTTCCCTGTTCCCTTTTTCTTAGTCAGCTGATGCACGTCCTTTTTAAGACTTTCCATCTCTTTTTCCATGTTTTTCAATTCTCTATAGAAGAGCCTCCTTCTCCTCCTAAGTATTATTGATATACCCTTTGGCGTTGATGTGCAAGAGTTTTTGTGTAGTTTCCATGTCCTTACTACTTTGAAGGACTCTGCCAGAGGGAGAAGGGTATAATTTTGAAAAATAGGGGTCTTTAGTTCTGATTTTTCTCTATCTAGGAATAGTGGTGGGGATGATGGTAGGAACAGGTTTGAGGGAGTCGGGAGTGGGTGGAATGACAGGAGTAGTAGGTATGGCAGGGTGATGGGTAAGGCAGTGCATGTGAAGGAGGAAGATTAAACCATGGTGGAGGGGAATGACACGGGTATGGTTTTGATACTCAAGGATGGAGTGTTCCATGGAGTTTAGAATATAATGCGGGAAGAAAACAAGTAGGTTCCTATGAAAATGGTTTTAAAATATAAAAGGCTTTATGGGAACCATGATATACCTTCCTTTAAGGGTAATGAAACAAACCATCATCATTAAATATAATTTTAAAACCTACAGAATTTTTAAAAAAATCATTAAAGTAAACATTCAAATTAAATATATGTAGATGTACATATCTAATCTTAAGTGAACATACCTTTGACTTGAGAAAGCAAGCCACTTGGCAGGCTTAAGGGAAAATTTGTGTATCTTCGTTTGTACAAATTCAATCCAGTGAACCATCTGGGTCCAATATAATTTTTAGGGAATCAAGTATTGCTTCATGGTCAGACTCATGAACTTTCCACAAGACCTTATTGTGTGGTCTACCTCCATATTTAATCAATTGATCATTAGATGCAACAACTAGGTGAGAATAATGTAGAATATTTCTATGAGTTTCAAAGTCCTCAAACAACCACACATTGGATTTATTCATTGGGTATCTTATTAGAAATTTTCTAGTAATAACCATAGACCCTATAGGATATTCTAGGCCTTATCCATCTATGATTGTGGCTATAAATTTATTTTTTTCCTCAACATAACGACACAAATAATAAGATGTTCGTTATTTATTATTTCTTCTGCAAAAACCACAAAACATTGCCTATATCACATTATACACAAAATATCCAGTTTCAATAATTGATTCATTAATAATTTCCATAACATGAGAAAAAATATAAATTTTTACAAAATGATGTAGATATATAATACCTGGTTGTACTAGATATGATATATGGTCAAATTCAATTGATGCTTCTCTCACTGTGAGTTGTATAAATCATGGAGGTTGATAGGTTTTGAGTCGATATATTTGTCTACAACACCATTCATAAACCCACTCTTTTGACTCACATTCATCCCAAAATTAATACGTACATGAAGAGTAAAAGCATACCATTTTCCTTATATAAATAGTCCATGAACCTGCATTTGAACTTCTAAAAGAGTGCAACTCACTAGATCCCGTTTGTGTACAAAATATTAATATTTTGTAATATTAGCTTCTTCTACCAACAAGAAAATCCTATGAATTGTAGAATTACCCTAATTACATAGACCCATTATTGAGTTACACCATTCCATGATGGATTTTACATCAATCAAGTCAAGACCATCTTTGTACTTCAATTCTTCTCTTGATAGGGATCTTTTAACACATTCTCCTACACCATCATGTATCCTTTTCCATTTCCGACCTCAGTGAAATTCTAAAAGTGTAAAAAACTTCTTATCCTATGAATCATTCTTAATAAATAGAACATTCACACATTCTTGAATTCTAATGCATAATTATTTGACCGTATGATGTGTTTAGCAAATATGATGTTTATGTTATAAAAATTACCATAGAAGATCTTGAAATAACCTTGCACAAAGTTTGATGAATGTCCATGATCATCACTAATATAGAAATGGTAATCCCTCAAAATATTTCTCTCTTCATCTGTACTGTCAACATCATGATTGAATACTATATGTACAAATATGGAAACCTGAATAGAGTTGTAGTATTGCAATTGTACTTCAAGTTACGGCTGTAGAGTATAGTTATCTTCAAAATAAAAAACTAAAACAATGGTACCAAGAGGAAATATGTCCTTGCATAACTTGAATTTCTCAGCTAACCATCAAACTCTGTGTGTATGTCATGCATACTTATACACTAGCTTCTATTGAAATATAGTGATAAAATTTGATGCACTTATTTCTTTACTCACTAGTTCACACCTCTTGGCTTCATTACCATCTTGTGAAGTGTATCTCACTGACTTGTATTTTCCAAAAATAACTAGTTCATTTCTGATAACATGTGTATTCTATGTTTGTATACATATTTGCAAACGTTGCAAACCACCACAACTATCACAATTTACTTCTAAACATGATTTGTAATTAAAAAAATTTCCTTCTCTTGTAGAAATACCACTTGAGATGAAATATCATGCTGATTTAGGTGGAAAATTTATCATACGCTCCTGTAAAATATTCTCAATATGCAAATTAACACATATATGCCTGAAAATATCATAATGCATAACAAATTTAATATGGATCCTACAACAAGTAGTCTGTGAGTGATTTCTTTTAACATAATAAGGTTTTGACATTTCAAAATACCTTTGACTAATTTGTATTTTGGGATGAGTCTCTTTAAAATTATTAAATCATTGTGTTTGTGTCATATCAAAAAAATGTTTACGATGTGATTCATGATTTCTACAACCAATTCATCTTTTCAAAACATCTTTTTCATTAGGGAAAACCTTGTATTATTTTTCCAAAATTCCAAAAAATATTATTTTAATTCATCAACTATGTATTTGTATTTTCGTGGTAGTCTACCAAATAATGCCCATAATTCATTGTTATTTGTATCATAAATTCTTTCACGACGCTTGAGAGATTTGTATATTGTTTTCCTATGTTTTTTAGTGCACTAGTTTTTCTAATTAAACGAGATTGTTTGTGTTGTTTTACCTACTATAGTCGATGTAATAATAAATCAAGTAACATTACTATCTTTAGTATGTGAGGTTGAACCTACTGATTGGTATGCATTCATTAAATTTTTTACAATAGCTTTTTCACTGTCGGTCTTAGATGTTCTTAGACTAATATTTTTCATTATAGGTCTATAATTAATATTTTTCATCATTTCAACAAATAATTGACATCTACCTATTTCATTTAAGTCATTAAAATATGTTTTCCATATGTGATTAGATTTTCTTCTACAAGTTTGTTGACAAATATTATTAGGCATTGGATTTAAAATATTTTCATAAATCTCAAGTAAAAGTTAGGGTGTTTTCCACAAAATTTTAATCAGCGATTTCAATGGAAATGATTGTTGAATATCATCTAAACATTATTCATTTTATATTTTTCATTCATCTTCATAATTCAGTAAAGAGTCTGTGTTTTCAACAGGTTTGTCATCTGGTGTAACATCTATGTTTAAATTTGGAATTACATCGCCATTCAATGAATGTTCATTATTTATTAAATCGATTGGTGTTTGAGGATATGTTGCACCATCAATTTCATTTGGAAGAGATGACATACCTTCATCTTCATGCATTGATTTCTTTTTTTCATGTATTTTTGCATTCACTCCCTTGTTTTCTTTTTTATTTCTTCTTTCTTGGCTTACGATTTTTGGCAACATCTCCAATCTTTGTTAAAGACATGTTAAATTTAATTATTTCACGCCATTTTTTCATCCACCCCCTTTTTTTTCAATTGATCGAGTGTTTTCCTTCGTGGTTTTTCTCCCCATAATTATGAAAAATATCTTTACCACCACAAAACAATTGACAAAATTTTTTTCATGAGTGTTAGGAATAAATAAATAGTAGGGTAAGTGCACCAATCTGGGTGGCCAAAAGGGGGTCTTAAGTGCACGTTTTTTTCTGAAAAATAAACATCTTCAACTTGTATGAGTTATTTGAAATAGTTGCACTCAAAATTGGAAGACGTTGTAAGAACATGAATCATAGAATTTTGAGTCTAGTTTTTAAGATACTAAATTTAATTGAAAACGGTTAAGTTTAAGCTGGTCAAAAAACTAAAATACCAATAGGTGCTCCTATTTAAAAAAAAAAACATAAAAGAGTGTCTTTCGTGCCCCCCACCATTTTTGTCATCACTATTTAGTATTTTTGAAAACCCTTTGGTAGAAATATAGCTAGGAACATCTAGTTTGGGATCCATTTTTTTAACAAGTATTTTTTTAATGATTTTTCTAGTAAAAAAATTTAAATTTTGAAAAATAATGGAGCTCTGACTGTTTCCCCCCTAACTACCTAAAAAAATATCAAAAATTATTATTTTTTGAATATGTATAGAATTAGGCCTAGTTTGGGCTAGTATATTTTTTTTTCAATTTCGATGAGCCAAAAAAAAGATACATGGCAAAATATAAGTGTTTACAATCACTGAAAATAGAGGTATAAAAGACATAGTTTGAAATAAATATAAATGGAAACCTTAGAATAGTTAGAAAAATATAAAAATTACATATTTAGAAAGAGGATAGTTTTCTTGAGATCGTAGGAATTTTTTTAAGAAATATAGAAAACGTTTTTGAAGGATTTAGCATGGTGGAAGGTGAGTTTATGCATATTTTTTCAAAAAACGTAGGTTTTTGTGTTGTTATAGGTCCAAGACATAGTTTTAGGAATCCAAATCAATTCCAAGCCTACAAATTATTGGTTTGGGAGCATAATAAAGGGAACGCGTACACATTTTGCATAGTATAAACATTATATGTACGTTTGGAATCCTTTTATTTACAGAAATAAATGTTTAAGTACAATTGAAAAACTTATACTTTAAATTTATTTTAGTAAATATAATAAATTAGGGTCACTCAGCACCTTACAGAACTAGTCTCACATCTCCATGAGTCACAGTTTAGGAGATATTTTTTATAGTATAATCTGGTTAGTACATAGGTAATTTTTAGGATTTCAGCAATCATCCTAAATCATTTAGTGTTTAAATTATACATTCAAAACCCTAAACTATAAACTCTAAGCCTAAGCCCTAAACCTAAATCCAAAACCCTAAACCTTGAGCCCTTAAAACTAAACCATAAACTATGATTCCTAAACCCTAAACCCTAAACCTTAAACATTTAGCCCTTACCCATGAGCCCTAAACCCTAAACCCTGAGTCTTAAGCCCTAAGCCCTAAGCCCTAAAACCTAAACCATAAACCATGAGCCCTAAATGTTAAACCCTAAACCCTAAAAACTAAATCCTAAATCCTAAACCCTAATGCTTAAACCCTAAACCCTAAAACTTAAACACTGAATCATAATCCCTAAACCCTAAACCTTAAACTATAAACCATGAGCGATAAACCCTAAACCCTAAAAATAAAATAATAAACCTTAAAACCCTGAACACTAAATTTTGAACCCTAAACTCTAAACCATTAACCCTAAACCCAAAATATTGAACCATGAATCCTAAGCTCTAAACCCTAAACCCTAAATCCAGATCCTTAAGCTCTAAACCCTAAACCATAAATTCAAAACTCCAAACCCCAAACCCAAACCCTGAGCCATAAGCCCTAAACCCTAAGCCTGTAACCCTATACCATGATGCTTGAGCCATAAACCTTAAACCTTAAACCCTAAACCATGTACCCTAAACCCTAAATCCTAAGTCCTAAACCATGAGCTGTAAACCATAAACCCTAAACCTTAAGCCCTAAATGATAAATCCTAAACCATAAACCCTAAACCCTAATCCCTAAACCCTAACCATAAATTATAAAACCTAAACCATAAACTCTAAAACCTCAGCCTAAATCCTAAACCATTAACCCTGAAACTTTAACCCTAAACCCTGAAACCTAAACCCTAAACCCTAAACCCTAAAACCTGAAGCAGGAGCCCTAATCCCTAAACCCTAAACACTAAATCCTAAACCCTACAACCTTATCCCTAAACACTCAACCCTAAACCCTGAACCTTGAGCCCTACACCCTAAACCCTGAACCCATAACCATGGGCCCTAAATCCTAAACCTTAAACCCTAACACCCAAACCCTAAATATGCTAATTCCTAAAATGTAAAACCTAAACCCTAAACCCTAAACCTTAAACTCTAAACCATAAATACTAAACACTAAACCCTAAACTCTAAACTATGAAACCTAAACCCTGAACCTTGATCCCCAAAACCTAAACCCTCAACCCTTAGCAATAAAACCTAAAATCTAAACCCTAAACCATTAACCCTAAACCATGAACCCTAAAACTTAAGCCCAAAAGCCTAAAACCTAAAACTTGAACCATGAGCCCTAAACACTAAACCTTAAACCCTAAACCCTGAGTCCTAAACCCTCAATCCTGGTCCCTAAACCCTAAAACCTAAAACCTAAATCATAAACCATGACCTAAATTAAATTATTGATAAGATAATTAAATGTGTTTCAGTGTGTAGGGAATATTATTTAAGGTGATCGATCAACTCATTTAGTTTTGATGAGAGACTACTTTTTCCGAAGGCCTAATAGGGAAATTTTTTACCATTATGTAGCAAATTGAACACCCTTAGAATTTTTTTAGAGAAAATATAAAACAACTGAGAGTGATTTTAGAGAGAATTTAAGATGTATAAGTAAATTTAGGAAATTAGGAAATAAATATCTCATTTAGGAGCAATCTGTTTAAGACTTGGTTTTTAGGTGCAGGGAATGAAAGATAAAATGGTAAAATCTGAATTCTCTAGATGATTCCAGGAGTTCTGGAAAGACTTAGGATGAAAACAAATAGGAATTGGAAGGATATTAGAACACTGTATAATTTGGAATAATGAACATTGATTCAAGGCTTAAATATTTCTTTAGGTACTGCAAAACTCTCCAGCTGCCCCTCTAAGTTCAAAATGAAATATGACCTAAATTTTGAGTTACATGAAGAATTAGATTTTTAGAATAGTTTCATTGATTGTAAAATGTGATTTTTAGTGCTTCAGTGAAGTATAAAGGTCAATAACATGCAAATCATACTCAAATTTCATTCAAGGATTCATCCCTTATCTGGAGGAGGAAACCCATTTCCATGAGGATCAACTTGAGAAAAATGGTGTCCATGTACTATAAGAATTCTTACACCCAAGTTTCATCTTGGTCAAATAAATTGACTTGTGAAGGATTCATCATATTTAAAGGTGAAATCTGGATCTCAAGGAGTGACATTATGATCAATATATCTTGACTCTATCATTGTACTCAAATCTCTCCAAAGAACAAGGTAAAATGAGATAGAAATGCCACTCAGGTATCCAATCCCATCATGTGCAAAGTTTTAAGGCATTGTATATATCCATGAGATACATATGAGAAAATACACGTATGATAATATTGAATTTGATTCCATGAAAGGATGATTTTAGAGCCAGGAAAGGTGGAGGGATGATCTTTATATGGAGCACCCTATTTCTAGGAAGAGAAATCATCTGCGTTCACTTAATGTAATTCATTAAGTATTATTCATAAAAAATCATTCAACACCTATTAGTTTGATCAAACCTTAAGGAGGAGGCACATTACAATCACCTCATTTTTTCTATAGGACATGAATCCCATTCAGGGAGCAATCCTCTATCTACAAAGTGAGGATCTCATTTTAGTAAGAAGTAAAAAAGCATCATAGAGGTGATTCATGGTTACTAAAGTTATTTATGGACCAAATTTCTAAATTGCTACCAATTCAAGTAGTGGTAGGGCCAAAATCCTATCAAGAAGATCAGAAAACTTACAAAACGACTATATGTTTTCCCAAAACAAAGATTGACTTCAATATATATGGCTTGAAAATTTTAGGTCATTGCTGAAATTCTGAAATTGAGTAAGTACTGACTAGATTAGATTTTAAAACACTATCTTCTAGATTATAACTGTCAGAGCTACAGGACCACTTCCATCAGGTGCAGAGTGAACCTAACTTCTTATATTTACTAAAATAAATTTAAAGTTATTCTTAACATTTATTTTAGTAAATATGGCTCCTTCAGGCCCTCCTAAAATTCATATAGCTCAAAATTAATACATGTTTCATACCACTAGAAATGTGTCCACATTTTAGGTTTGTGAATTAGCAAGCCTAAGAAAATATAGAGCACTCACATTATTACAATACGTGTGTGCATTTTTCCCAATTTCACTTTTGTGTTCACTTTTTGGACCCCCAGATTGGTGAACTTACCCAGTAGAAACACACTTAAATACATAAAATAATGCTTAAATATTTCACAAAAAAATCTCCATTTAACATAAAATATACAAAATTGTTAACAAGAATCAAAATGTGTAGGAATTTGCAAATAACCCATGACCAGTGGGACTACTATCACATTTTCTTTTAGTCTTGTTGTGTATGACTTTTAGGTTTAAGAGTGTTATAACCCGAGCACGTTATAACATGCTCACATTTCATCTTAATAGGGTTTGGAATACCCAATCCATAGGCTTGGTGTAGACACTGAAAATTTACACTCCCCCATCTTAATTTAACTATCCCATTCATATTCGTGATAAATAACTAATTAGATTAATACCCCACACCTCCCCCATTTTATTCAATCAATTAAATGATTCATTATATATGTTATTTAGGAATAATTTTTATGTTTTCTAAATTATTGGAATCCACCTAAGTTTATATCCTAAAATTTGTTTAAAATCACTTCTAACTTCCGAGACACCTATCATAGGAATTTATAAACTCGCCATTGTATTGTCAAAATCTTGTTTATTTATCATCATTATCACAATAATATTATATTTATACTATCCTAAACAAACTTAGCCAAATTAGACCAAATCTAACCTATCTTATCATTTCCCTAAACAAATTAAACACTTCACTAGCCAACCCAACACTTTAAAGTAAACCCAAAAAACCTATCCCTCGAAAATAAGAACAAGAACCCTAAATTAGCAAGCTATTTGAACAAATTGCTAAAGAAAACCCAAACTGACGGAAATCAACAATGATTATTTAAACCCATTTTCTAGTCCCTTTTGGGGATCATTTGCTCACATTTTTCGAGCTAGAGTTTGTTTTATCAGAGTCCATCATTGTTGTATTGCATCAACGTCAAAGAATTACTATCCAACATTGGAATTCTTGGTCATCAAGCAATTTTGGAAATCATTTTGGAGCTTTTCAGGATTGACAAATCACTATCCACCTGCAAGTCTCTCCAGATACATTTGTTTTCTTCAACCGAGATCAGTCGTCATTTTACATTTCCGTTTATACATTCAGGCATAACAATATGTTAATTTATTTATCTTGTATTATAATTTAAGTATTTGGAATAACATATTTTTGAAAATAATTGGCTAAATATCACATTTTTTATCAATTTCTTTATTATTCTCTAGAATCTCCTGTGATTTCTATTTTCTATGTTTCCCTACAACATCATTCAAATTTCATGTATTAATCATACTATATCTCATTTACCGCTAACATGTTATCGAATATGGCTTATTTAGATGTCACTAGGTGGTCAACGCCATGAAATAACTAGCATCAAATCCTTACCTATTATCCTCCATCCCTTACATTGGGAACAATACAATGTTTTTCACGACCTTGTGTTGTGCGCCATTCATTCTGCCCCACTGGACCAATTACAAATAGTTTTTGAATCCACTCAGAGGATTCATGACACCACAAAATAGTTTTGGGAGGCATATTTTGAGGTATTACATATCCGAGCAGATTTATCCTTGTTCGAGTATCAGTATGAAGCTGAATTAGAAAAATTGAGCTCTAAGATTGAATCTGAAGATAAAAATGATTCAAAACACTCATATTTTGATTCTGATTTTGAAACAGAAGAGGAGGAACCAAAATACATTTCAGATTTATTTGAGGAAGATTACAGTGACCACTAGAACTCAGATTACCCTAAATACCTCGAGCTTACTGAGGAGGAGGATTCACCTTCATCAGAGAATTATGACATTGATTTAGATTCTGACTTTGATCCATAGCTCATATATCTCATATTTCATTATCACATACATGTTTGTAATAAAATCTAAATTTGTCAGAACATTTATTCTTTATCCACCATATATCTTGGTTTGTTTCCAAAATAACTTGATTCTATAAACAACATATTTTCATACTTGTGAGGAATTCCTTTGACTTCCATGGAATGGCCTTTTCCAGGAAATCCACTTAATATTTTTACTAATAAATATCTTGTGTAGTGTTGATGACTTACAGGAAAGGATCTTACACCTTTGCATATACGGAGTACAAGCATCAAACATCCCTTATCTACATCCGTAGGTATCACTAATCCCCACCATACTAAGGTTAGGTGAGTTTTATTCCATTGCTTACTAGGTTAAGTTTAAGATGTAAAATTTATTCCTAACATCTTGGCACACCCAGTGGGATGCTATCCCTTTTCTTTTTGTTTCATTTTATCAATAAAAATATCATTTGTTTTATTTTTATAATTCTCTGTGTGATAATCACCTATGATTATGCAAATCACCACCAATTTGCCTATTTCTTTTTATTACCATATAGTTTGCTTTTTTACTTCTTGCTTTTTTACTTTTTGCTTTCTGTTTTTTCTAAATTTTCTACAGGGTAATTTTTCTGTAGAGCTCATTTCTTGGAGTGTTGGATTGATTGCTTTAAAAAAAAATTCTAAAAAAAAAATAGGAGCGTTTAGTGGTGAGTCCTAAAACTTTCTTATTTGTTTTTAGCATTACATTTTGTTTGATTGTCGTCATTGAAACAATATTTATATTTGGGTTTTAAAACAAACCGTTCATCCTTATTGTTTCACATAGCTTCAATTAGGAAGGTAATCAGGGATATTTTTAGTGGCAAATATTTGTAATTTGGTGAATATTCCATTTTTGGAAAATTTGAAAAGGCAAATTTTTTAGAGTAGGTCAGTGTACTGTTCGCCTAAAATTTCCAATATAATTTTTTTTAGGGGTCGGCTTCGCCTACCGTTGAAAACTACTCCTTTATAAGGTAATTTTTCTAGTAGTATACTAGTAATTTACTAAGGTAACATCCAAATTACTTGTAAATTACAAGCAGACAAAGTGTTGATCAGAGTCTCGTACTATTTGTTATAGATTTGCAATAGGAAGATTTTCATTTCCAAACAAGCGACAATAAAGTGTTGCTGATGCATGACAAGAGAAGACGTTGATGCGTGACCAGAGGGTTTTTGACATGCAACCAAAGGGTTGTTGATGCACAACAAGAGGGTTATTTATGCGTAACCAGAGGGTTGTTGACGCGCGGCCAGAGGGTTGTTGACATGTGACCAAGGGTTGTTGATGTGCGTCGAGAGGGTTGTTGATGCGCAAATAGAGGGTTGTTGATGTGTAACTAGAGGGTTATTCATGAATAACTAGAGGGTTGTTGCTTAAATTGCGTTAATTATCCTCTTTCTTCACAAATCGAGTTAACATATCATCAAAAGCGCTCATTTTCCCTCATATCATTATTAATTAATTACACTAAGCTAATTAATTAAGTCACCTATCCAACAAATACCTAATTAATGACCTTCTGTTAATAAATAACCCCTTCTACCTAGACTAATTAATTATTATTAATTAATTAGCTTTCCCTTCCATTTAACCAATAAATCAATGGTTTAATTGATTTAATCCCCTTCTGATAGCCTAAATCGTACTAATGATTCTCTAATTAGCTTCTATAAGCTTTTACATCTACCTATTAGTTAATCACCTTTGATTAATTAAAACACCCCCCAACTCCCATGACTTGCTAATTATAAATTAAACCCTTCTAAAGTAAAGTTACCTTTTATAAAGCCTAACCTTATCCATTCCTAATCATGTTTATACCTTTATCCCACATCATAGGGATGAATGTGTTGAATCGTTTATCCTTTGGGCTATATAGAGCCCTCCTTCATACCTTTATACCTACACCTAAACTTCTTAAGAGAGCAAATGCAAATAATATAGCAAAGAGACTAAGAGCTTGCCTATTGTTTTCTTGAGAGGTCACACATTGTTAAGAGCTAAAACTTCTCTATTCTTGCATTCTTTAAGGATCTAACAAAACAATTTTTGATTGCCATTGGAGCTAAATAGGTCCATTCATTCTTGTTGGTAATCTAGGAGAGTAGAGATGTTAAAATAGCATGCATAGTTTTGATCTCATGTTTTCAAAAAGTTATAATGTTAGATTTAGATCTTGCTTAGTTCTCTATCTTGATGGTGTTTATGCTTTATTTTAACTAAATTGTAGAACTATTTTAGGTAGTATTTATTGCTTCATTTGATTTAGCATTAAGAAAAGTATACATACACACATTTGGCACGCCCAGTGGGACTTACTCCATTGTTCTTTGCACTTGATTTCAAATTTTTGTAGTTAAGTTTCATTTTTGGTTACTAACCCTATTTTACACATGTTGATCTACATTATTTTTCTTAACTTGTTTTGTTGAGTTTGCATGTGTTGAGGCTTCCTTGTAGGAATAAAGGAGGTGAAGTGTTGTCAAAATTGGAATTGATGGGAAAATTTCAAGATTTCTCCATGTTTTCATTTTTAGAGCTTACTTTTTCAACATTCTACATGCTAGTTTTGTCAATTTCTTGAAAATTTTAAATTCTTGAGCATGTAGGTTAGTGTTTGATAGTGCTGAGTCTTGTTTTTACATATTAATGTGGTGGGTTGCTGTAAAAATTAAATCTTGGTGAGAAAATTTCAAGATTTCATCATATTTTCATTTTTAGAATTTACTTTTTCATCATTCTACATGCTAGTTTTGACAATTTCTTGAAAATCTTAAATTCTTGAGCATGTATGTTAATGTTTGATAGCATTGAGTATTCTATTCATATATTAATGTGATGGGTTGTTGTCAAAATTGAATCTTGTGTTGGAAAACTTTACCCATTTTGTAGATTAAGAGACGTATTTTTTTGACATTTTTTGAGTGCATGTCAAGTGCATACCCGTGAGCATAAGAGCATATGCGTAACCCATCTTCCGAAGGCCATAACTTTTTCTCCCAACCTCGAAATGACTCCATTTTTTTGCGTTGGAAAGGTATTGAAGTTAAACTATGACAATGAAAACATAAATTTAGGATTTATACTTATAATAAATTACAGGTTTTTTTGTTAGTTTAAAACTGGTCATTTTCTAACATGTATCTAATGTTTTGATGAATGTTGTATTTCCATGCTTACTCAATTTAGACCAAAGAGTGTGTATGCTCTTCTCTTGCACCTTTTGGTGATCTTGAGAATCAAAAACAACTTTGATCTCTATCATGTTAATATTGGGATTAAACTTGAAATTTGATTATCCATTTTGCTTGAGGGAATGAACCTTTTATAAAGTATTTTTCAATGGTCCTTTGATTTGAATTTTTCCATTTCTATATAGTTGGGATAAAGTTTGTGTATGCTATTCTCTTGCACCTTAGGGTGATCTTGAGAATCAAAAGCAAATTTCAGTCTTCATTTTATAACATTTGGTAAATTGGAAACTTCATCTTTCACTTTTGGTTTAAGGGAATGAACATTTATCAAGAAATTTGTATGGTTCATTGATTGAAAATATTTTCTTTACTTTTTAGTTGGATTATTTGTTGTGTATGCTCTTCTCTTGCATCCTTGGATGATCTTGAGAATCAAAAGCAACTAGTTAATCCTCTTTTAAATAATGTGATTTTCTTGGAGAACTAATAATGCTTGAGTGCAGGACGTAAAAATGCTTGTCAAAGAAAGAAGGAATCGAAAATGAAAGTAAGAAAACTACTAATACAGTTGTTATACAGGTTTCCAAAAGGTGTTCAAGTAAACCACACCTAATTAAACAAGATAAAAAGAACAACATATTCAAAACACTGTATTGCAGGTTTTGGAAAAGGGTACGTCCCTCTCTGCTCAACTGGAACATAACCCCTTTGGCATAACACCTTAAGCTACAAAAATGGGGGTGGTTCCAAGAACCCCAAAGTATTCCACGCAAGAGGGAACCTTGTGGACGAAATGGGAAGTGCTCCACACTACCTACCTGACTAGTGATTTCTTTGTGAGACAGCGTTACAAGTTGTCCCTACATGACCCTTTTAAGTACATGATGGATGCATTTACTGCCCACTGTGCTCGAAGGGGGAAAATCTGAGATACTCCCAAGATAGTCGGTACTATTTGGGTAAATCATCCCACTTGTGGATAATCTTTATAGAATCTAGGATGAGAGAACCACCTAAAAAGATATACTTTGGCTAAGAGCCCACTTTGACCATTCTAAAATAAGTGTTGAGTTGTGAACCATATTTTCAATCGAAAAGAAACGTGTGACGTGTTACTTTCGGCTTATTTTTTTAGCTTCTTGCCTTAAGGTGAGGCGAAACTCTGCCAAAGTGAGGCCAACATTTTCCATCCCCAATTTGTTTTACATCCTTCACATTCTTTTGACACTTTGTGGATCAAAAGAAGGGTGACTACCTTTGTGTTACTAATTGATTGTTTCTGCCACTTTTTTGTCCATTTACGCCCATCCATGTTTGCGGTTGGGTAAGTTAAACATCTAAAGTGTGCGGAGGCATATTTATATCATTATTAGCCTTTGTGATCTTGATACATGATGTCAAGATCATCATCATAGTTAGGATTGATTCATCATTTGATCTCCCTTTGACGTGTTACCTCGTTTGCATTGTCTCGACATAATTAAGATACTTATGTCACGTTTTTCGTAAACATGATCTAAGTGTTTGTATTGTGGTGTTACGCTATGCACATTTTAACACATCCTTAGTATACCTTGACTTAGTTTGATTTCAAACATTGTCCCAAATCTTGAAGGGTGTCACTTACTTTTTTTGCATTGTTTCGATACCACTTTGACACTAATATCTTACTTCTCCGTGAATCTTGATAAACGTGTCCAACTGGTGTGGTTACCTAGCTTACATTTGTAAACCTCACCCTTTAAAATTTAGGCCTTGTTGGTTGTTGAACTTGTCATGGTATCCTTTGATTGGGAGTCACATCTACCCTTTGTTAATATTTACGCCTTGTTCATTTCAAGCTTGACGTAAATATTGACATTGTGTTGATCATCTTTGCATCGAACTCACTTTACACACGCATTTTCATATGGTGTATTTCCTTGTTGATTGGCTTTGTGTTTCACACTTGCATGATTGTTCCTTGTGATTATTCATTCAGAAAACCTATTTTCTAGGACAATCCTTTCGATCTCATCGATATTGCAGTCATCACAATGTCTATTTTCCTTAGACCTTCTTCAGAAAATCACGCATGCATATCAATACTTACGAAATGTCTAGCTGGTTGTCCTTATGCTACCCAAATCGACATGTCACTTCCTTCCCTTTGAAGGAGTTCCATCAAACTATCTAGATCTAGACATTTGTGCTTAAAACAATGCCAAAAATGACTGACTATCATGCGGTTCCCCATACTTACAAAAATATGGAACCTAGGTTTAACAATTCAAATCAAAAGATTCCCTATTACAACTAAACCTTGTTTGGTTCTTCATGCTAGAGAGCCCATACCAGGTAACTCATTCCCCACCTTCATCTCATAGCTGGTGGTATGATTTGGACGCTTCTGATCCAAATTATTATTCGAGTTCCCCCCACTCTTCTTTTGAGTATAATCCAAACATTTCTTCTTCTTCTGAGGATTCCAATCCAAACATTTCTTCTGATTCTTCTGATGATTTGGATCCAAACTACTATTCAGATCCAAACTACTATTCAGATTCATCCAATTCAACTCCTAAGTCATGGTCCTCCCCTTCTTTGTAGGACCTCTATTATAAGCCATCTAAACAATGTTCTCCTCCTCTAAAGATTTGTGTCACCACAAATCATCTTCATCCTTCATCTAATGTGACTCCTACGTTGACAGTACTACCTCTCTTCACAGGACCCCTTTTATCAGTCACCTCAACGATGTCTTTATTCCTTTGAAGATACACGCTTCCTTTGCAAATCCATCCAATCAAAAATCTAATACGATTATTTAATTGTGGTCCTCCCTTTCTTTGTAGGACATGGTCCTCCCCTTCTTCATCAATCACCCCCAATAAGTATTCCTCCTTTGAAGATTCGTGTGACTCAAAGTCCTTTGAGAAAAATGTCTAAATCGACCCATGTGTCACAATCTACAAACTTTGAAATTAATCCTACTATTTTACATACGACATACCATTGTATAGGTAGGTCCACACCACCTTCTTCTACTCCTGTTACATATAGCTACACATCTTCTTCCTCCCCCACAACATCTTCTTCTATCAATAATCATCAAGAATCTTCTAAGTCTCCCACACTAATTGGATCTCTTTCTTCCAATCAACCCCTGGTGGTTGATCAAAAACTCATACCGATTGATCTCTTTCAGAATGAAGAAACAATTAGGGCATTTATAGGGGCATATGAAGATATTCCTTTAGTAGATTACGAGAAAGGATTCTCTTTAGAATTTGATGCGTCTGTATATTGTGAGGAAAAGGTTGATTCCTTTTATCAAGAAACAGAGGAAGAGCCTCAGATCATGCAATTTGATCCTCATCTTAATCTTCCATCTTCCCATTCTTCATTATGTGATGAAACTCCTTGGTCTTGCATTGATCCATGGCCTGTCTTCTCATCTCCCAATAACTCTTTGTCTATCATAATTCCTCAATCATAATCTCTTATGGGATTAATGCCAAGTAGCCCTTCATCTTCATCTAGGTGTTGGTAACCTTATAGTATCCCTCCCTCTACCATTGGTGGGAAATTTTCGAGTAGTCCACTATCTTCTATTCTTGGGGCATGCCCAACTAGCCCCTTGTCTTCTAGGTATGGATCACCCCTGGGTAGTCCATCATCTTTTATTCTTGGGCCACATCTTAGTAGCCCATCATCTTACATCTATGGGTCACATCCTAGTACCCCTTCTTATTATATTCTTAGGCCACATCCTAGTATCCCTTCATCTTCTATCTATGGCTCACCTCCCAGTATCCCATCTTCTTCAATCCTTGGACCATATCCTTTTCATCAATCACATTATTCTTCTACCAAGGACGGTGGAAAGCCCGTGGTCATTTCTCACATCAGTTCTAAACATCCCTGTTCAA